>VWZI01001098.1:0-12717 GCA_013396835.1 Psilopogon haemacephalus
GGCTTTTGGCCTCAGGGTGGGGGCAGCTAGCCTCAACCCAATACAAGAAGTAAACAAGCTTTTTTTTTTTTTTAAAAAAAAAACTTTTTCTCATGTTTAATCATGAAGTGAATATCATCAGTTTAACCAACAACTCTATAAAGGTGACAAAAAAAGATACACTGTTCAACCTTGTTCCATGAACATGTACCTGATACATCTTACCCTGACCTGAGTAATCTCACTAGCACCTACTTATCTAATCTTCCAACATAATGGAGAAAGATTACTCCATTCCGGGAACAATTCAACTATTTTGAAGGTGTTGACAAATTTCTGTCCTGTGGTGGCTATTTTGCTATATGAACCATCTGTTCTAAATAAGACAATGTCTTTAGACATGTATCTTGGTCTTTCCTTTGAGAACAAGGTGAACTTTCTGAGGATTTGCAAGTGATTATAAGTTAAAAGAATTAAAAACCTAAATCCTTTGTGAAATACAGACACATTATCAGTGTTTTGTTTGAAAGAATACCTTAAATACTATGCATATTGAGAATTAATTAACTTATACCCAAGCTATACCTAAAGAACCATAACTTTTTAAAAAGTGAAGATATTGATCACTAACTTACCTAATAATTATAACTGAACTCCCAGACAAAATAAAACAACAAGAAAGCCCATAACTGGGAAAGATAATCCAGACAAAAGCTGAATATATCAATGCCTCATTTAAGGAAGAAAATGTTTAGAAATTTAGAATGTTTAAGTAATTAAATATTCAAAACTTCAGGGTTAGCTATATCTAAGGAATCTGCAAGCACATCAGTAAACAAAAAGACTGATAATATGTAAACCAACAATTAACAAAGCATCTATTATTCATAGTCTTGAATCAAAATGCTCTTAAAACTATAAAGAAATTGGCAAGCACAAAGTTTACTTAAATTATTATCATCTAAATTTAAAAGTAACCAGATTATGAAGAAAATTTTTGGAAAGTTGAGGAGTCAGCTTCAAAGGACATAGGAGATTCATGATTGTGGGGTGGGACCTTGAAGTGGAAAAGTAGTAAAAGATTGGTAGCTGTATCTGGTCTGGCACTGCTGGAATTCTCTTAGACATATGTCCTCTGTATAGCCTTGACAGAGTATCCTGCAAAATGAGCAGTCTGTATTTCCTCCTTGCAGAACACCACAAACATGCACTTGGATCTTGAATGCATGTTATGACTTCAGAGGTGATATTGCTCTGCAGCCTCCTCATTAGTGGATTCTTGGAAGAGATTAGGGCGAATACGAAAACTGTTTGTAAACACAGGAGATGTGTAAACAGGGCAACCTGAACTCACAGAAGAGAGATTTTGTACTGTAATTCACATTTGCCAGGTTAGAGTGCATCTCTAAGTGAATATGTTTATGGGAAGAAGGAAAGTTTAGAGCTTGAGATTAACCATAGAAGGTTGACTGATCTCTGTAGGTGCATATTTGAATTTTGTGGGTAAGTAGTATTGTAATTTATCTATTGTGTTGTTAATATAGATCCTGAATGTACAGTTCCCTGATTGCTGGGTAACTGAATGTTATACTAAATGAATAAACCGCTTTGATCCTGTTTTGATTTAAAGTGTGCAAGCTGAGCCATTTTCCCCTGTGACATTGTGAAATTGTTTAACTTTCTGTGAATTCAAAATTCACTTTATGTAATTTAGACAGTCTGATTCCCCACTTAAATTATTGCTGGAGTTCTGCAATGATGAAGAAATAGGTTATGGCTTTTTTTAGAATCATAGAATCATAGAATAAGTTAAGGTTGGAAGGGACCACAAGGATCATCTAGTTCCAGCCTGCCTGTCATGGGCAGGAACACCCTACCCTAGATTAGGCTGGACACAGCCTCATCCAGCCTGGCCTTAAACACCTCAGAGACTCCTTTTCTCCAAACTGAACAGCCCCAACTCTTTCAGTCTGTCCTCATAGGAGAGGTGCTCCAGTACCCTGATCATCCTCGTGGCCCTTCTCTGGACACACTCCAGCATGTCCCTCTTGGAATTGGGGCTCCAGAACTGGATGCAGTACTCTAGGTGGGGTCTCACCAAAGTGGAGTAGAGGGGGAAAATTACCTTTGACCTACTGGCCACACTTGTCCTGATGCAGCCCAGGATGTGGTTGGCTTTCTGGGCTACAAGTACACACTGCCAGCTCATGTTGAGCTTCTCGTCCACCAGCACCCACAAGTCCCTCTTCGCAGCGCTACTCTCCAGCCAGGATTTGTCACTGGCCAGCCAGGATTTGTCACTGGCCAGCCAGGATTTGTGCTTGGGATTGCCTCGACCCAGATGCAGGACCTTGCACTTGGCCTTGTTGAACCTCCTGAGGTTGGCTTGTGCCCACCTCTTCAACCTGTCCAGGTCCCTCTAGATGGCATCCCTGCCCTCCAGCATGTCTGCTGCACCACATAGCTTGGTGTCATCAGCAAACTTGCTGAGGCTGCACTCAATGCCTTTGTCCATGTCACCCACAAAGATGCTGAACAAGACTGGTTCCAGGACTGATCCCTGAGGAACTTGCCTTGTCACTGGTTTCTACTTGGACATGGACCCATTGACAGCCACTCTTTGGGTGCGGCCATCAAGCCAGTTCTTTATCCAACTGGTGGTCCACCCATGAAACCCATATTTCACCATCTTGGAGAGCAGGATGTGGTGTGGGACAGTGTCAAAGGCTTTGCTCAGGTCCAGATAAATGACATCAGTTGCTTGCCCCTCATCTGTTCATGTTGTGACCTGCTCATAGAAGGCCACCAGGTTTGTCAGGCACAATCTGCCCTTGGTGAAGCCACGCTGATTGAACCCAATCACCTCTTCACTAATCTCCTGTCTCAGTAGTGCTTCCAGGAGGATGTGCTCCATGATCTTACTAGGCACAGAGGTGAGACTGAGTGGCCTGTAGTTCCCCAGCTCTTCTTTCCTACCCTTTTAGAAAACGGGAGTTACGTTTCCCCTTTTCCAGTCAGTGGGGACTTCACAGAACTGCCAGGACTTTTGAAATATAGTAGAGAGGGGTTTAGCAACATCATCTGCCAGTTGTCTCAATATCTGTGGGTGTATCCCATTGGGTCCCATGGACTTGAACATTTTCAGGTTCTTCAGGTGATCACAAATCTGATCTTCACTTATGATGGGCAGCTCTTCCTTCCAGTCCCTGACATTGTCTCCCATGGCTCCAGGAGCATGGCTTCATGCCTTTGCAGTGTAGACTGAGGTAAAGAAGTTGTTGAGAACCTCAGCCTTTTCTATGTCACTTGTGTCCATTTCACCTGTTTCCTTTCTGAGGGGACCCACACCTTCCCTAGTCTTCTTTTTTTAACCATTAATATAGCTGTAGAAATTCTTGGTGTTCCCTTTGACACCCCTGGCTAAATTTAATTCAAACTGTGCTTTGGCTTTCCTAACCAGATCTCTAGCTGCTTGGGCAGCTTCCTTATATACCCTCCATTATAGCTGTCCTTTCTTCCAGTCCTTTTAGACTCTTTTTTTGTGAGACAGCATGTCCAGGAGCTCCTTGCTCAGCCAGGCAGGCCTCCTGGCATTCTTCCCTGCTTTCCTCTTTGTTGCTATACATTGCTCTTGGACACAGAGGAGGTGATCCTTGAATACCATCCAGCTGTCCTGAGCCGCTCTTCCCTCTAGAGCTTCATCCCATGACACTTTGGCCAGCAGAACCCTGAAGCCATCAAAGTCTGCACGCCTGAAGTCTAGGGTTGTAAGCTTAGAAAACGTCCTCTTGGTTGCCCTGAGGATCTTAAATTCAACTGTTTCTTGGTCACTGCAGCCAAGGCTGTCTCTGAGCCTCACACTGGTCACAAGTCCTTCCCTGTTGGTGAGAACAACGTCCAGCATAGCACCTTTTCTTGTTGGTTCCTCTACCATTTGGAGGAGGAAGTTGTCATCTATGCAATCCAGGAATATCCTGGATTACTGATGCCTTGCTGTGTTGTCCCTCCAGCAGATGTCAGGGTGGTTGAAATCCCCCATGATGACCAGGGCTTGTGACTTGGAAGCCACTTCTATTTGCCTGTGAAGGGCTTTGTCTGCTTGGTTCTGCCGGTCAGGTGGCCTGTAGCAGGGGCTTTGTCTGCTTGGTTCTGCTGGTCAGGTGGCCTGTAGCAGACCCCTATGGTAACATCACCCTCCTCTGTCTTCCTTTTATTTTTAACCCATACACTCTCAACTAGATCATCATCCTTCCCCAGGTGGAGCTCCACTGATTCTAGCTGGTTACTGATATAGAGGGCAACATCTCCTCTCCTTCCCTGCCTATCTTCCTAAAGAGCTTGTACCCATCTATCCCTACATTCCAATCATGGGACTCATCCCACCAAGTTTCAGTAATAGCCACTATGTCATGGCATCCCACCAGCGCAATGGCCATCTTGTGGTTCATCTTGTTTGTTTCCCAAGCATTGTGCATTTGCATAGTGGCACTTCACCTGGGTTGGCCCTGTCCTCCTTGTGTGCCAGTTCCCCTTGATTTCCTCATCTTGTCCTGGTACATCATCCCTGGCTTGCCTCAGGGCAGCAAGTTCAGGGCACTCCTTAGCTCCAGTCCCTCTGCCTCTGGTGAGCTGCCCCACTGTTTGTCACCAGCCAGCCCTAATTCAGGTTCTGTAGAAAGTAGGTATCAACTACTGAATGGGAATTTTCTCAAAATTTCTCAAAAATATATATCCATTTATTTCTGCTAATATGAGAATTTTGAGAAGGGTAAGAATACACCAGTTCTGGAAAGGACATCAACATATTACATATACAAAAATATTTTAATAGTTCTCTCTTGGAAGAATGAATATATTTCAATTAAGTGCTTCTGTAACCTGAAATAGCATTCTATGAATATGTTTACATACATTTACACATAAATATTTAAAATTATCAAAGTTGTAAAGTACAAGATTTTACTGCATTTTGAGTTTCAGTGTAAATGAAATAGATTGAGACCATACTGTCTCTTAATGATTTCATCTTAGTAATTGCACTGACTATACTATTTTTGGTTGATAAGTAAACTACTGATGTTACAAATATAATGAAAACTTTTATTTCAGGCAGGTAAGATTGTTGCTTTTGCTGTTAAAAGTCCATAGGCTTTAAAAATTAACTTAGAGTGCAAACTCTCAGGGCTTGTTTGAGCTCATCTTGCCCTAAGTTAGTGTTTCCACATTTGTTCATAGGTAAAATGCCACTTGTCCTGTCCCCAGTTTTTCATCCAGAAATACTACATGTGATAAAAGTCATATCAATCTGGGTAACATGGTGACAGCTCATCATATGTTCACCTTTTTGGACCTATTCTTGAGGAAGTTAGAAGCAGCAACATTAGAATCAAGGTGATCAAATTAGTGAACATAACAACAACAAATAACAAAAATATCTTTGTAGAAAAAATTTAGCTGCATTATGAATTAGACTTTTCTGCACTGATTAGGTAGTTTACTACCAATCTTCAGTAGCAGTTCACATATAAAACTTACAGCTTCAATTAGGCTAGTCATATTTTCTTCTCTCTGTCTCTATTGTAGGTTCCCTTTGGCTTACTGTCCTGAAGCACTCCAAATTTCTTCCTTCTCCTCCTCCTCCTCCACCACCCNCACCCTGCCCTGTGAGATTGAAGGGGGTACAGCAAAATGTGCCTTTCCCCACATGTGTACCGACTTGTGTGGAAGCCTGCTCTGGGAATCGGGCTGGTGGATGGCTAGGTCCTTTGCATGAGGTATAAATGACAAATAGACACTCTGTCTAGAAATGCATAAATAGAGCAAGGGAAAATTGCAGGAGGTTCATGCCTTCAAAGAGTTCCTGCCTTGACAGAGTCCCTGCCGTGAGAGTTCCCATTTGGACCATCCCTGCTTTTGGATGGCTCTTTCCCTTTTACTTGGCTCTTGGTTTTGCACCATCCCTGATCTGGATGGTCCCTCACTTCTGCACCATTCTGTTCAGTCTTGCAAGCTTGGCAGTTCCTTGGGTCCATTTGAGAGAGCTGCTGGTGGCACCTGGACCCGGCTGCTCCGGGACCCTACTGCAGCTGACTTCCTGGCTGCTATTCTGTCTTGGGCAGACCCTAGCAGTTTGGCTCTCCCCTGCTGCAGCTGAGGCAGAGTGGCTTCCACAAATCTGTCTTTGTGGAAGCTGTGTTTTGAGATACTTCTGAATTTGGTGGCTTTCCCACCTGCCTTGGACTTTTGCTGTTTTGGATTCACAACTAGATATGGTTTGCAGTGTCAGAAGGCAGCTGAGCAGAGAAATCCAGCAAGAGATCATTGCCAAATACCTATTTCATCACCATGAGTAAAGCCTGCTGTTCCCTTAATTCTCTGCTCAGCCTGATTGATAGTGGGAAAAAGCTGTGTTCGTAGCTTAGCCTTTTCCATTTTCTGACTTCCTAAATCTCTAAATTTGCCCATAACATCCTTTGAAGATTTTCCTAATCAAATTGAGCCTGTAAATAAACCTAAACTACTTCTGCATTTAGTTTGGGGGTGGGATCTCCAGGGAAATAAAATAATTCTATTTTTATAATTCCTGACTTGGCCACATTAATTCCCTGCCTTCATGACACAACAAGATTTTGAGTGTAACGATCTCACCTTGCAGGTTTTCAGCTGTAGCACATATCTTCAGTAGTTAGAACTCTACTAAGGATGGTGGAACTATAACAGACTGTACCTTCTGATACATTTAGAACAAGGTGATTTTGAATATGGTAATAAAAATTCCCAATTGACAATATATGATAGAAGTTACTGACCTCAACTGTAGTGAGAGTGGGTAAAAAGTAAGGGCCCAGAAAAGTTTAAAAGTTAGTCAATGAACTATCCATTTAAAGCTCAGTAGTTTCTCCTTTCTTTTATTGCAAATACTCAAAGTAAGTACAAGAGGAACACAGACATAGGGAAAAAAAAAGAAAGGGGGCAAGAAAGCTTTCTCATGCTAATAAAATGTTTGGGTTCTTGTTCTTTTTAGAAGTCTTATCTTTTCTAATGCTCTCAGCAGTGGCTTTCAGCCAGATTCTTATTAATATCAATTCCTGTGTCCTCCCAGGGTTTTAAATTACACTCATTAATGTACATGCTGCTCTGCATATGAATTCTGTAGGATCAAATCCAAGGAGCAATTCTGAAGACAGATATAACTACTAGAATGTGTGGAAGCCATTAGCCGTGTGGACATGTTTCTTCAAATGCTTCTTACCAAATGGGTTTTTATGTTTCTTTCTCTTATAGTTTCTAAAATAATAGCCTGTTATGCATTGCATCTGATAGAAAGGTAAAAAAATATAAAGTAAATTGACTCTTCATATGTTTTGCAAAAATGAAACAGAGAAGGAAAATGGTAGTAAACAGTCTCATTGAGAGAAAACATTTTTTATTCCATTTTGCAAGGCAGCACACACACAAAATCACAACTACAGAGCAAAAACCAACAATGCACTGAAATAGATGCAATGTTGTTCCTATGCTGTATCCCTTAAGCAGTGGTGCCCAGCTAAGAAACATCTCAAAATCACCTCCCAAAGATGTGCCAGGGTTAGTCAGGGATACAACAATCAGAAGGCAGGACAGATAGTCTGATTCTAGGAGTTTGAGCAGTTGGATTGGAGACACTGACAATTGTGATGATATGTAAGAATCTCATTCATGCATAGTTTTGTTCCACCTTATTCTATTTTCGCACAATATTATAGTAAAAAGTTATGGTAAGACTATGCTTGGTCCCCTTCTCATCTCCTTTTAAGTGGACAATCTCTTCACAGGATCACAGGATGTTAGGAGTTGGAAGTGATCTCTGGAGATTGAGTCCAACACCCCTGCCAGAGCAGGACCGCATAATCTAGTGCAAGTTGCACAGGAATGCATCCAGACGGATCTTGAAAGTCTCCAGAGAAGGAAACTCCACAATCTCTCTGGGCAGCCCAATCCAGTGCTCTAGAATCCTTAGAGTAAAGAAGCTCCCTCTTGTTCCTCTCATGTTGAGCTAGATCTTCCTGTGCTGCAGTTTACATTAACTGCTTCTTGTCCTATCACAGGGTGCAAGTGAAAAGAGTTTGTCCTCTGCTTCTTGACACCCAGACCTCAGATATTTATAATCATTGATTAGATTCCCCCTAAGTCTTCTATTTACCAGACCAAAAAGCCTCAGGTTCCTCAGCCTCTCCTCACAGGGCATGTCCTCTATCCACTTAATCATCTTTGTAGCCCTCTGTTGAACTCTGTAGAGTAGACCCTGTCCCTCTTGAACTAGAGAGGCCAAAACTGAAGGCAATATTCCAGGTGAGGTCTCACCAGGGCAGAGGGGGAGGAGAACCTCCTTTGATCTGCTGGACACGCTTCTCTTAATGCATCCCAGAATCTCATTTGCCTTCTTGGCTACAAGGGCACATTGATGTCCCATGGATAACTTGTTATCCATCAGGACTCCAAGGTTCTTCTCCACAGAGTTGCTTTCCAGCAGATCACCTCTTAACCTGTACTGGTGCAGTTTATTATTCCTTCCCAGGTGCAGGACTGCACTTATTGAACCTCATTAGGTTACTCTTTGCCCAGCTCTCCAGTCTGTTCAAGTCTCTCTGAATGACCGCACAGCCTTCAGATGTATCAATCAAGCGATCAGCAAACTTGCTGAGCAGACATTGTCCCCTCATCAATATCATTGATGAAGATGTTGAACAGGACTGGACCCAGAACTGATCCCTGGGGGACTCCACTAGTTACAGATCTCCAGCTGGACTTGGGCACCATTGATCACCACTCTTTGCACTGTGTTGGCTTGAGCTAATTGGAGAATTTGAGTAAGAAGTTAGACTATTGGCTGAGAGAGAGTTAAACACAGTGTGTGTCACTTCATCAAGTTTTACTGAGAAGAAAAAAAAAAAATGTTTTAAGAGATGTTCTCAAAACAACCAGATTAGCGGAGGGCTTCTCTCTGTTTGGCACTGCGGCTGCTCTCTCTTTTGTCCCTTTGTCTCTTTGTCTCTCTGTCTTTTGGCTAATTCAGAGTAAAATCACTAAAACCACTAATTCCTTCCTGCCACTAATATCTCTGGCCGACCTTCAGCTTATCTGCAGCATCAAGAGGTTGTGAGATAAAGCTGGGGAAGGGGGGAAAGGTGGTAGGGGGGTTTGGTTACCCTCTCTTGGGGATTTTGGTCTCCGGGAGGGGTGTGGTGTCTGTATTACTTTTTCACTGTATATATCTGTAAATACTTGTTATATCTTGTAAATATCTGCTTGTATATTTGCATTGCTGTAAATATAAAACTTCATTTATTAACTTCCAATGTCCTGAGTTTTAGCCGGGGTTTATAAAAAGTGTGTGGGGGGCAGGTAACTGCTTAACCCACTATAATTATTTAAACAGTTTTTAATCCATCTCACTGTCTGCTTTTCTATCTCACACTTCCTGAGGCTTGTTCACAAGAGTGTTACGGGAGACATTGCCAAAAGCCTTGGTAAAGTCAAGGTAGACTACCTCCACTGGTCTCTCTGCATCTACCCATTCAGTTACAGTATCATAGAATGCTGTCAGGTTAGTCAAGCCTGATTTCCTCTTGGTAAATCCACACTGACTACTCCTGTTAATCTTCTTCTCTTCCAAGTGCCTAGAGATAACCTCCAGAATGAGCTTTTTCAGGGATGGAGATGAGTCTGACTGATCTATACTTACCTGTGATCTATAGTTACCTGGAACCTATTCCTTTCATTTTTTGAAGACTGGAGTGATATTTGCTTTCCTCTAGTCCTCAGGCACCTCTCCACTTTGCCTGATTTAGCTAAAATGATAGATTGTGGCAGAGCGACAACATCAGGCAGTTCTCTCAACACTCTTGGTGCATCTCATCAGGACCCATGGACTTGTGAATATTCCATCTTAGTAGTTGATCGCTAACCCAGTCTTCATTGAATAGTGAGGAGTCATCCCTCCTCCAGGTTTCCTCTCCTTCATCTAGGGGCTGGAGCTGATAGGGCAGCTCAGTCTTGAGAGTAAAGACTGAAGCAAAGAAGATATTTAACAACTCTGTCTTTTCTGAATCCCCAGTTCTCAGGGCTCCCTTCTCATTCACAGGATCACAGGATCAGAGGATATCAGGGGTTGAAAGGGACTCAAAGACATTATCAAGTCCAGCCCATCTGCCAGAGCAGGACCATATAATCTAGCTCAGATCACAGAGGAACACATGAAAATGGGCCCTGAAAGTCTCCAGAGAAGGAGACTCCACAGCCTCTCTGAGGAGCCTGTTCCAGTGTTCTGACCCTTACAGTAAAGAAGTTTCCCCCTTGTGTTGAGGTGGAAACTTCAGCAGTGGGCCCACGCTTTTCCTATTCTTCCTTTTACTATTGATATATTTAAAGAAGCCCTTCTTGTTCACTTTTATTTCCTTTGCTAGTTTTAGCTCCAAAAGGGCTTTGGCCTTCCTTGTTGCCCTTCTATATGCCCCGACAACTTCTCTATAGATCTCTCAAGTGAATTGTTTGCTTCTTTCTTCCAGAAGATTATCTTCAGAAGGTTCCCTAGCATGTCCACCCAATTTTTTACTCAAGGGAACACAGCTATCTTGGGCTTGGAGGAAGTGGCATTTGAAAATTGACCATCTGTCTTGGGCTCCTTTACCCTCTAGAGCCTTAGACCATGAGATTCCTGCAAGTATATCTCTGAAGAGTAAAAAGTTGGCCCTGCATAAGTCCAGGGTTGTAATCCTACTTATGGCCCTGCTTCTACCCTGTATAATATTGTGACGGGATAGAGCTTAATTAGGTTCAATATCCCGTTGAGTGAGGGGGTCCTAGTACCCCCCCGNAAGAAGAGAAAAAAAAATTACTTAGCCCAGAATAGGAAAATAGAGAGAGAGAGAGAGAAGGGGATCAGCCTTGCAGCTTCTCCGTGTCCGTTGCTATACTTCGCTGCCTGCTGCCTGTTGCTGTGCACGTGGCTGGGCTCTTCAGCAGCCATGGTGGGAGACGACGGTGAGCGAGGAGAGCGAGGAAGAGCGGAAGAAGAGCACTAACGGTCGCTGTGCCCCTCCCTTAAATACCCTAGGGGGAGTGTGAAACTGACCAACAGGTATTCAGCATTCTCTAGCTGACCAATTGATTAAAAAACCTCCACGCATACGTGCTGCCCGAGGTCTCCCTGGCTCCGGGGGCCACGTGCGGTGCCCCTGCCCCTCAACCCCTACTGGACCTTGGATGGTAGGGGGAGGAGAGAGCCCAGGGGTTGGACCAATTCTAGGGTGTTTGTCACCCCATACCGGGACAAATATTAAACTCCACCATGTGGTAATCACTGTCACCAAAGCTGTTCTCAACCTTAATGACCCCAACCAGTTCTTCTTTACTAGTTAATATAAGGTCCAGCAGTGCTCCTCTATGTTACTGGTTCCTTCACTACCTGTACCAGGAAGTTATCATTGATACACTGCAAGAGCTTTTTGGACTCTTCTTAGAAAACAAATAAACAAAAAAAAACTGGAAAAAACAACTCCACGCTCCATTTCCCCGTTGTGGTGTTTCTGCCTCTTACATAGATGTCAAGCATCTGTGCACTGGAGTTCTGTTCTTTCCTGACTTCATGTAAACATATTAAACTGACTTTGAAAAACCTAATCCTTTTTTTTTTTTTCTTTTTAACCTAAGAAGACAAAAATTACATGCTTATATACTGTAAAATTGTCAGCATTTTAAGTGCACAATGCTTTGTTTCTGCTTCCTTCAATTTTTAGAATCTTAGAAACATAGAACTACTGTTTGGAAGATACATTTAAGATCATCAAGTTCAACCATTAATTTCCAACCTAAACCTCCCCTTAAGGCCATTTCCACTTGACTTATCACTTTGCAGGAGACTTCCACCTCACTACAATCTCCTTTCAAGGAGTTGTATAAAGTGATAAGCTCTCCCCTCAGCCTCCTTTCTTCCAGACTAAAAAAAAAATAAATTCTTCCAGCCACTCCTCTTGGTGTCCAGATGGCTTTTGAATATTTCCAGCAAGGAAGACTCTACCGTATCTCTGAGCAATATGTAGGAGGGCTTAGTCACGCTCTTCAGTAAAAATTTGCTTTCAAAGAGAACATTCTATATTTCAGTTTGTGCCTATTGCCTCTCACTGTGTCACTAGGCACCACTGAAAACAGTCCGGCATGATCCTTTTTCATAGAATCATAGAATAATTTGAGTTGGAAGGGACCTTTGAAGGTCATTTAGTCCAACCTCTGTGCTAAAGTCAGGGATATCTTCAACTATATAGGGTTGCTCAGAGCCACAGGCAACCTCAACTTTAATGTTTTCAGGGATGGAGCATCTAAATTCTCTGGCAGTAGATGCCCCATCTCTGAAAACATTGAAATGGTACTACTGTCTGTTACCTGTCTGAAGAAATTATCCTTTGTGCATTCCAGGAGTCTCATGGATTAATTTACTTCTTTCTGTACTGTTTTTCCACGAGACGTTAGGATGGTCCTCCAGCAGGATGAAAGTCTGTAAGCACAGTGCCTCCTATAGTTGGAGTAAGAAAGAATCATCAATATAGCCTCAAATCTCTTTCTTTCTTTCTTTCTTTCTTTCTTTCTTTCTTTCTTTCTTTCTTTCTTTCTTTCTTTCTTTCTTTCTTTCTTTCTTTCTTTCTTTCTTTCTTTCTTTTTTTCTTTTTTTCTTTTTTTTTTTTTTTTTTTCTTTTTTTCTTT
>VWZI01001098.1:12886-25937 GCA_013396835.1 Psilopogon haemacephalus
TTTCTTTCTTTCTTTCTTTCTTTCTTTCTTTCTTTCTTTCTTTCTTTCTTTCTTTCTTTCTTTCTTTCTTTCTCTTTCTCTCTTTCTCTCTTTCTTTCTCTTTCTTTCTCTCTCTTTCTCTCTCTCTTTCTGTCTCTCTTTCTTTTTTTCTTTCTTTCTTTTCTCTCTTTCCTTCTTTTTGTCTCATTCCATTTGGTGTCAGCAATACTGGTGTTGTGTGGGCTATCATAATTTTAAAAGCATAAATTCATATAGAAAAACAAAAAAAAAATAAAGCAGTAGTTTCAATAGACATTTGAAAGATATAATGCAGCATAGAGCTATACTTGCTTGATGGAAGATTAAAAGTGGATTTTTTCCAGAAGTTTTTATGAAGGATACACTTATTTTAGAACAACATACATTTTTTAGTATGCTTTTGTATCGCCTTTGGAAATGTAATTATGAAAAAATATATTTGGGTTTTTGTTTGGTTTTTTTTGCTACAAATGCTATCTGATCTCCTGAACTGAATTTAACTTCAACTTGAAACTCAGACTTCACAGAATCAATGTTCTGCAATCTATTTAAGATATTTACATACCTAACAGATTTTCTAATTTAGTACTAAAAGTAGCATTGCACATATTAAATTATACATATTTTAAGAAATTAAAATATCCCAGTTTTCATTATATCATAGTAGAACATTTTCTTGTGATTACTTTCTAAATCATGCAAACACATTTTGTTAAATCTCTTGTGACAGAGAGATATATTATTCATCATGAAGTCTATATGTAGCTTTTTCTCAGGTTTTAGTCATTCAGTATGGTTTTCTGAAAAACTGCTTCTATCTGCCAACAACTTAACTAGAAAAATATTTGCATGGATTAAGGGAGCCTTTCTTAAAATTATAACATGAATTCTGATGCTTAAAATTAAACACTAAGAAACGGAAATTATATTTTTATTATAACAAGCATCACCCTCAGAATCACTTATTTACAAGATAATTGTATACTGTATAAAACTAATGCCCAATAGTCATAAAATATCCAAAGTTTCATTTCATCAAAATAATGGTAATATGACTGAATGTCCTCTATTTTTGTTGCAACTGAAAAAAGACAACTCTAATGTGGGAGATGAGGAAGACAGATACAAATAGTGCCTTGTAGTGGATGCATAACTTCTCAGTTCCTGGCATGTGCAGTATATCTTTGGAGAAATTAGCTGGATAAAGTCTTAATTCTCACTCTTCTTTGATCTTACATAAAGTTATTTCTCCTAGAGCTCTAAGCAGTGTTTTTTTCAAAAATGATGATATCATGTTGAAGTTCAAACTTTTTACCTATATTATTAAAAATTCTTCAATTTTGTCTTTCCAATAATCAGTTGAGCAATTGTTGCTATTTCTAATAGTATAGTAGTAAATTAATACATATATTTTATGGAATCATAGAATTATATCAGATGAAAAACAGCCTTAAGATCATCAAGTCAAACCATTACCTAACTCTACCAAGTTTGGTGCTAAACCATGGTCTTTAGCACAACATCTGTACATGTTTTAAAAACCTCCATGGAGAGACTATTCTGATGTTTTATAAACTTTTCAGTAAAGAAGTTTCTTCTCGTATACAAACTAAAGCACTGCTGGTGCAGACCATTTCCTCTCATTCAATCACTTGTGACTAGAGAGAAGAGAAACATCTGCCTTGCCATGGCTTCTTTTCAGGCAGTTGTAGAGAACAAGATGATCTCCCCTGAGCCTCCTTTTATACAGCCTAAACAACCCTACTTCCCTCAGCTGCTCCTCATAAAACCTGTTCTCATCTTTAATGTGAGATATAAATAATCATAAAGAAAACATAAAAATAATTGTATCCATTTACTGCTTTCAAAACTGGAAGAGAGTTTCTGTGGTAATGCATAAAGAGATTGCAATAAAGATGTGCACAGGCAAGATAACAGACAGATCATGAGGATTGCTGTCAGTCAAATAATCTACTAAAGTCACTACTACTGTACAGTTTTGTTATTGAAGCCATTTTAGCATTTCATTTATGTCCAGCTGCAAAACTTCAACATACGCTGGAGAACATATTTTTTACTATATAGTCTATATATGTGATGTCCTATATCTGACAGTCTCATCATGAATAAGACTAATGGCGACTACTACTGTTTTTATTTTTTTGTTCCCCTAGGAAAAATAATTTTATACTTTCTATCTCAAAATTATTTATCAAAGTTTATCTTCTATTGTTACCTTTTTGACATTGTCATACTCATGATCTGCTCAGGGATCTGAGGCTAACAAAATTAAGTATCTTAAGTACATACACTTGGATCATTATCACCTCTTCTACCAGCAGACTGAAAATTGCTGCGATGAGGAGACGGGGAGGCAGTTTGATACAAACAAGTTCCATTTATTATATGCATTTGTTCATCTTATATATGCTTAGATATTCTAAATAAGGCAGCGTGTTACTGTTTTATTGGCCATTTGTCCATCGGAATAGCCAAAGCTAATACAGTGATTGGTAGAGATAAGATTGCATACTATAGACCTACAACTATTGTTTAACTGTTATGATGCATAACGGCAACTAAGCAACCACTTCTTTGGCAAGCTTACAGCATCCTTCTTAACAGTCACGTATACCACATACATGGTGACCACTCTGTTCCTTCTAATCAGTCTTCCATGGTTTTCTCATTCTTATTTTGTTCCTGGCCGTCCTGTTTCCAGGGTGTGCTCAACTCAATCTCTTGGTCATTTAACTCTGCAGTACTTTGAACATATGCACCTGCATCTATGTCATCTACAGAAAATAATGTGCCTTATTTGACATCTGGAATTTATAATATTGAAGATATCCTATAATGTAAATAAAATATAAACTTGAAAACTTATCTCTTTAGCTACACCACAGTTGAGTGTATACAATTAGTGTGTATAAATTAATGTGGAACTTAATCTTTGCATTTTTTTCAGTGATAAAGTAATTCCACTTAAAAATGTAAAACATATAAGTAGAAGTGAGTAATTGTGACAGCCTCCATAAATTTCTTGCAGCTAAACATGTGAAAATCTCATTCACATTATTTTCTGTTACTGTTTGCTGGCATTAATGTACCTCAGAGCTATGCTTGTACTATCTTGGAATTAAATAACTAAAGTTGTCCAAATAGCCAAGAAATGAGCTAATGCATAAACAAGTGTCCAATTCAAAGAACCAAAGCTCACTCACTGGCACTTTCTATCAGTGAAGATGCAAACAAAGCTCTTTTTCCTGTAATCTATTTATTATCTTATCTAAATTAAATTCATGCAAACATATATATATTTAAAATAGGTAAAAAAAATTAATTTCTAAATTAAAAACATAACTTTTTTTTTTTTCTTTGGAGGTCCAATTATCTAACAAGTGAATGAAATAAGACACAGTCTTTAAAGATTGTGTATTTGGGTTTTGGACAGGGTAAAGATATCAGAAATGTTCCCTTACAGGATGGATCAGAGTGAATCTGCCCATGAGTAGAACCGACCTATGACTTTGAGATTACCTGGAAGTTAATAATTTACAGGACTTAATTGTCCATACTTAGCTATCTAGATTCATTTTACGTGTTATAGGACTTGCTGCACTAAAAATCCTGCTGGCTCTGTAACATCACTGGCTTACATAGTTATCTCAGCCTGAGGTATTTGAATGGGCATACAATTATGACATTTAAAAGCCTAAATTGTGCTATATATAACCTCTGGGATAGAATTTATACATCTCAGATTATGAGTTTAGGTGTTAGGAATAAGTTGTTTAAACTTTTATTAAATGAATGAAAATCCATAGATAGATTTATTTACAGATTAAAAAAAAAATACTGAGATGCCCTAGGTCACCTAATACTTCTGTCCAAGATGAGTGAAAATTATATCTTAGTTACAGGAAATCTGCCATTCAGGAATCTGGTGGCTGGGAACATCTTATGGTGTTTGAAATCAAGCTAGATTCTTACATTTGGATGCAGGTGGATTAAGACTTAGTCGATGATTATATATATTGGCAGCTGTGGAAATTCAGACACCCACCACACATGCAAGAAACTAAATTTAGGTGAATTAATTAGGAAGTCAATCTCATCTCTAGGGAAACAGTAACCATGGTCTGCTGTGATGACATCCCACAGGACTTTACTGATTGCTTTTTCCTTGTAAAGTCATGATAGCTGTTACACTGAAGGGATTGGAGAAAAGTTTTTTACTAAATATGCAGAAGAGAAAGTGAGAAGAGATCCATAAACCAGCTAAAGTTTCTCTCCCCATTTGCGCCCTATCTGTGAAACAGTGAAAAAGGAATGTTCCAATCAACCAATTTTCTTAAACAAAGGATTATAGAAGACAAATTTGTTGTTTCTCATAGCTTTCTATTTTTCTTTAAGAATTTGTGAACCTTTACTGATGTCCATCCCTTTAAATATCCAAACTACAACAGCTATTGTACCTATTTTGATCCTTTCTTAGTCAGGTATCAGATATTTTTTTTTTTCCTCAGAGGGACGTGAGTAACAACTGAGACCTTTTCTCCTTGCGTATGGTCAGGATGTAGTTAAACACCTAGAAAACAAGAGGTCACATCCCCTAACTTGACATACATTTAAATAGATAAAGCATACCTTTTTTCTTTTTTTTTTTTTTTTTTTTTTTTTTTTGTTTTATTTGTTTTGCTTCTTTTTTCTNCTCCCAGCAGCCTGCAGGGAGCCCAGTTTCATCCTCCAGTAGGTCACTGGGTTTGGGAGCAGCACTTGCTTCATCTCCAGGCTCACATTCAGCCTCACTGCCCCTCGAAATTTCAGGGTTTCCCTTTGGGGAGTGTTTGTTAACCCTTTGTGGAAAAACATTCTTTTTTTTTTTTTTTTTTTTTTTTTTTTGTATATGTGTGTTTCTGTCATTCTTCCACTTAAAGTACCAAAAATGTTGAAAACGTTTGAGGCTTCCACTGTTCTAAGAAGGTATTATGTTAAATATTTCAATCCAGGGTTTAGAAGCCTTTCACCTGATTATTATGTAGCTATGACAGGTGAAAAGAGAGCACCAAGAATGAAATACAGAGATTGAAAGAGATGATTAAGACATTTTTTCCTTCAGGCTTGATTCAATAGCTCTGGGGAATCCATGTTTTTCAAATGAGTGCAGCTACTTAGCAATCTTACTCCTACCTAATAAGAAAAACAGGTCCAGAGAGATCATGTCAAAGATACATGATTCAGAGAGAGGTTGCATTTAAAACCATTCTCCACACAGCTTCCTCCTCTGTTTCCATGACATTTTTTTCTTCTGTCTTAAAGTGTTCTTGAGCATAAACTGTAGAAAAGGCATGGAATTAACAGTCATGTTAGGCAGAAAAATACTTGTCAACTTTTTTTATTTTTTTTTTTTTTTAAATGGATGTGGTTCTCTGTACTTAGTATGTGTATCCATATTTAATGTCATTAGTTTTGCTTCCTGCTTCACTACCTGCTTGCTTGACTGAAGTGGCAACTGCCAACTGCCAGGCAACACCAGTGACTATGCAATATAGGACTTCTAAACCTGCAAGATGATTTTCCATTCCCTTCCTGCTCCATTTCATACATAGCCAAATTGTGGGTTTTGTATAATATGTAGTCAGGACATACTCCAGATACTCTGAAAATGTGATTGAGCATTCAGATGCAATCTTTCTTTCACCTTCCTAACTAATATCAGAGTTGCATCCCTGTCTGAGAGTTCCACAGATATATGCACAAATCTATATAAATATATTAAAAATTTCACCTTTTCAAATATTAGAAAAATTAAGAAGACAATTTTACTGTTACCACCATCATCATCATCTTGTAGACAACCATATGAAAGCAAATATCTAAGAAAATATCTAATGGGAAAAGGTTAATGCTAATTTGGATATTTATTTTGGCAGCTACAGATTTTAAGATATAGTGTTTGCATATTGACTTTAAAGTTTGGGGTTTTTTGTTTGTTTGTTTGTTTTTTGTTTCAGAGGTGTGCTGGTTTGAACTAATTGGAGGATTTGAGTGAGAAATTAGACTATTGGCTGTGAGAGGAAAACACTGTATGTCACTTCACCAGAGCTTTACTGAGAAAGAAAAAAAAAAAAAGTTTTTAAGTATTGTACCCAAAACATTAGATATCAGACGGGTTCTGACCTCTCTGGCTGTGGATTCTCTTTGCAAGGTCTCCTTTGTCTCTGCCTTGGTAGCTAATCCTCAGTAATTCTACTAACTACTTTCCTGCTACTAATCCCCCTGGCCAATCTACCTCAGCTTATCTTCAGCATCAACAAGTGGTGAGATAAGATTGGGGAAGGGGGAGAGGTGGTAGGGGGTTGTTGGTTACCCCTCTTTGGGATTTTGGGTCTCTGGGAGGGGTGTGGTGTTTCTGTATTACCTTTTCATTGTATATATCTGTAAATATCTGTTATATCTTGTAAATATTTCTTGTATATTGTGCATTGCTGTAAATATAAAGCTTCATTTATCAACTTCCAGTGTTTCTGAGTCCTAGCTGGGGTTTATATCAAAAGGTGGGGGGGCAGGTAACTGCAAAACCACTACAAAAGGGAATCATGTCCTGGTGGTACATATGAAATTGTGACTCATCCAATGACATTAATTAGCCGTATGTTATCCAGGCATATATTGGCCCACAGGTATATTGATAATTTCATTAGCTGGGAGTTTGTCTACATGAGGGGGCAAAGTTTCACCTTTCTTTAAGGATTCCTGTAAGTGATGCTTTCAGTGTGCAGTAATTCTGGAAACGACACTTTTTAGTTAGAAAATGCTGATCTACTATCTTCTATAAAATAATTCTCAAAAGCGCTGCTTTAAAAAGGCATGGTTTCTGGGAATGACTACTTAATTGTAAGATTTAAGAGGATAGCAGGAACAGAACTTGAACTACATAAAAGTTCAAGGTTAGCTCTCAGGAAGTTTGGGATTGACCATAAAGTGCCATGTGCCTAGTCTTATCTTCCATAATAACATTACTTATCAAAGTATGATTATGATTAAGACTCCTAAAACTTCTAGAAAATACTGATGTGGAATATTTTATATTTTCCTAATATACTGCAGTCTTTTAGAATCAATTGTCTGCAATGTCATCTTAAAATATTTTAACTATATTTACTCATACTGTATTAAAATAATTGCATACACTAAGTAGTGGCATATTGCACTCCACCTTTTAATAAAAAAGGTCCTGCAGTGACAGCATATTATCATGACACTTGTTTTTAATGACATATTCCTAAATTGAAACATATGTCAGACTCTTCAGAATAGCACCACCCATCTGCCATTGACATTACTGTAGCTGCAAGCCAGGCTCTCATAATAAAGGATTTTGGAACATCAGAAAGCAGAGGAAGATGGTCATCACTGTGAAGACCTAACAATCTGCAACAAATCTTTAATCTGTGACTAATGTTCATGTTATAGAAAGCTATAAAAAGGTAGCCAAACCCACAGAAGATCACAAATATATACAATATAATACACAAATTGTTGCTGTCCCACATTGCTATACTATACATCATTGTACTCATACTATGACTAGCTTAAAATGTCAGAAAAATATTTATGTTCTATGTTTTTATTCTATTATTGGTGACCATTTCTACTTAAATCCCTCCCCATCTTTGTTGTTGATTTTAACTTTCTCTTATTGTTTTGTTTGTTTTCATTCTCCCTCCCTGCCCAGAACAGTGAAACAAGAACCTATGGATTTATTATGAATTTTCTGGAAAAAAAGAGTTATACTTCTTCCTATGAATCTGACCTGGAATTACTGCTTTGCTGATGTCCATGGGCAAAGGCAAATAAAGAAATCAGAGGGAGATGATAGTTTGCTGGGAACTTGGAGAATGAGGAAAGTCTATTTGCTGAATATAGCTTGAAAGGAAGGAAAATTGACAAGAAAGGAAAGTCACTGAGTCCTTTCTGGAGAGGGACATAAAATTACAGGCAAACACAGGCTAACTGAGGGAAAGCTGAAGATAGAAGAATGATGTGTGTGAACATGTGGAGCTGCTGGTTTTTTTTATGTGGAAAAAAGAAATGGATCTGCACTAAGGTACATAACTGATGACTACTGGCATGTGTGTTTGTGTACAGATGAAATGGTCATGTGAGTAAAACTAGGCAAAAAAATATTTAATTAATACAGCCATTTTCTCTCATAGCAGGTGTAAATGGAAATCACCTGACTGGAATATAGCCAAGACCAACAAAGATGTATTTTGATCTTCTGCTCTTTGGAGATATCTGGTAGTTTAAGTTTTTTGTGCTAGTACAATAACTATGTTTGTTTCAGACATGGTTGTCATAGTAATTTTGAACATATTCTAAGAATATTTTTTTTTCAGGAATGCACTTGTAGACATCTTACTTTAAGATTCCATTATAGAAAGTTTAAACATAGCAAGTAACTTTCATATGTGTTTTAATTTAAAGAAATGTGAAGCTGACCGAAGTAAAGTTACTTTTTTTTTTCTTTTAACCTAGTAATTTTCTTCTTTATGTGAGATGTCACCTTGAACAATGATGATGGTGAAGTAGGTCTTGATGCACTAAGTAGAATCATAGAATTTTAGAATCTTTTAGGTTGGAAAAGACTTCTAAAGTTATCTAGCCCAATTATTATTATAGTACTACCCACCATTAAACCATGTCCCTAAGCACCACATATGCACCTCCTTTAAAACACTTTTGGAGAAGTGACTCAACAACACTTTCAGTTAAGAACTTTTTTCCTAGTATCTTATTTAAACCTCTACTTATGCAATTTCACATACATTTTCTTATGTCCTATCGCTTGTTACTTAGAAGAGACTGACACCTCAGTAAAACCTCCTTTCAGGTAGTTGTAAAGAGAAATATGATCTTCCTTCAGCCTCTTTTTCTCCAGGCTAATAAACTTCAGTTCTCTCAGCCACTCCACATGAGACTTGTTCTTTAGATCTTTCACCAACTTTATTGTTCTTTAGTTATACTCCATCACCTCAATATCTTTCTTATAGTAAAGGGTCTGTAATGGTTTAGCACAAGGGCTAATCTGCCTGTTCCCCTAACACAAAAGTGAGGGGAAAAGTAGCACACAAAACTCAGGGCTGAGATAAAGAAATAAGAGTGGAATATAAGATATTACAATCACAATGCATAATTACCCTAGCCAATAATTCCAGGAAAAGTGCCATGCAATACAGGAGAACAAAACAGCACAAAGCAGAAAACCAAACCCAGTGCTACCCCACACCCACACATCTTGCCACCATCCCTGCAGGAAGATATTAACATCGAAGAACCCAGAACCCAGAACCAGTAATTGAAACAGGAAGCCTCCCATGTTGCAATTTGGACTTCGAGCACCATAATATTTTGCTCCACTTAGGACTTTCATTTTTAAAGCTGGCATATCTGCAGCATATGTGGTGTGTTTACACCACTTAGAGTTTGGGATTTACCCCCCAAAAGGTAAATTACCACACTACTCTGAATTTTGGAATTAAAATGAAATTATTTTTTACAAAGCTCAAAGAATCACAGAAATATTCAGCTTGGAAAAGATCCTCAGAATCATCGAGTCCAACAGATAATCCTACTTTACAAGGTTCACTCTAAATCGTATTCCCAAGCACCACATCCAAACGACTTTTACACATATCCAGTGTTGAAGTTGGTGATATATAAAAGGTAACAAACATATACAAATACATACATACATACATATACAACTAGACAATAGCCCAGCTAATACTCTTGGACAAAAGTCCAGGTGCCCACCTTTACAAACCCCAGCTAACAGAATATTATCTCTTCCCTGCTGCTAGTGAACATTCTGTAAATATAGAATGCCATTTATTAACTTCCAGTCGACGGCGTTCTAGCCTGCGTTACTTGAAAGTGCGTTTGTGTGTGGGGTAACTGGCTAATCACAACATTTTTTATAATTGGCTTTCCCAACATGGGGCAGTGAGGTTAAATTCCATTTGATTAATAATTAAGCCTGAAAGTTAAAAATTAAGCTGGCATGGGTTGTGTATACAATTTTTCTCCATTAAATGTGGTTTTCACATAGATGGCTTGTGGCTAAAATTGGTGGTACTCTATGGGATTTCTCATGGAGAAAGTCTGAAAGGATCTTTTGGAATTTTGGAGATTATATTCTTGATTTTGTTGGTTTTAATATTACTGAAATTGTTGCTAGCACTACTTTTGAGGCTTTTAATAAGAAATAATTCAGTGGGTTATTCTACAGCTCTAGAAAAGGTAATTCTTCCAAAAAGCACTGTCCCTGATTCTGTCAAAATTTCTACTCAAGGAACATGGTAATATATCTGTCATGTATGAATGCATTTTTAATAATTTTAGTTTTATTCTTAATTTCTGCTTTAAGTTTGAAGACATCTGCTACGTGTCTGAAGAAGCAGATAGAAAGGGCTCAAAATTAAAATAAAGATATAACTGTCCAAGCAGACTTAGATAGCAGTTCTGGTGGTATGCCTGGAGGGTGTTCTCAAAACAATCCTGGGAATGCTGCTAGTGACTCAGTTGTTGACAATAAGTCAGGCAGCCAAGGTCAAGCCTGTCAGTACTCTGAGGGCTCTATTTCTTCAATCAATTTGAATTCTCAGACAGTAATTTCTAACTCTGCCCAAATTCTGATTCAAAGGCAGCATCTCACATTCCACAAAATTCAGATCTGCTAGAAGGAAAATTCACAGCTATGCTTGTGCTTCAAAAGTAAAATCAAAGATTGGATCAAATTATAGCTTGAAAGAAGACTTAGGGGCAGGTACCTCTGGTGCTCAAGAGGAGGAAGAAGGAGAGGAGAGATTTAGTCTTAAAGAATTGACTGGTTTATTGAGAGCAAAATAGGAAGACAACGTGGGATTGGCTACCAAGAGGGAAGATGGCTCTCAGATTTGAAATCCGGTTAGGAGACTTCTGTTTGGCCAGGCACCAACAGATCAATAAGGAGAGGAAGAGGAGAAGGGTGACATCCAGGGCTCCAATGATACCCCCAGAGAGGTCAGTGAAGTTAGAAAGGAATATTCAAAGGATTCAGAAGAGCCAATCCTAATCTGTCTGGTGAGATGCCGTACTATTGGTGCAAATGCCCAACAGGTAGGAGACAAGTCTGCAAAGCAGCTAGGCCCACTTGCAAAGGAGAGTGGAGTGGAAAAACACCTCACAACCACTCTCAGTGTGATAAGCTTGTGAACATGCCTTCTGATGGCTGTGGGTATGTGTGTTGGTTTGAGGTATTTGGAGGATTTGAGTGAGAAATTTGACTATTGGCTAAGAGAGAGTTAAACACAGTGTGTCACTTCACTGAGTTTTACTGAGAAGGAAAAAAAATTTGTTTTAAGAACTGTTCTCAAAACAACCAGATTAACAGAGGGCTTCTGTCTGTGTCTGGCTGTGGATGCTTTCTCCTTTGTCTCTCTGTCTTTTAGCTAATTCAGAGTAAAACTACCAACTCCTTCCTATTACTAATCTCTCTGACCGATCTTCAGCTTATCTGCAGCATCAACTGGTGGTAAGATAAGACTGGGGAAGGGGGAAAGGTGGTAGGGGGGTTTGGTTGCCGTCTGGTCTCCGGGAGGGGTGTGGTGTCTGTATTAACTTTTCACTGTATATATCTGTAAATATCTGTTATATCTTGTAAATATTTGCTTGTATATTTGCATTGCTGTAAATATAAAGCTTCATATATTAACTTCCAGTGTTTTTCTGAGTTTTTGCCAGGGTTTATAAAGGTGGGGGGGCAGGTAACTGCAAACCACTACATTTTTTAATTGGCTTACCCAACATGAGGCTTGAGGTTTAGTTACATCTGTTTGACTGTTGATTAAATCCTGGAAGTTAAAAATGAAGCTGATCTGGGTACTGTGTTCAGTTTTTCCTTCTCTTATTTTCTGTTTTTTGCAAAGATGACTTGTGGCAATAATTGGTACCTGTATTTGGAATATGGCCCGGAAGTTTAAAAACATGCTTTGGGATTATGGAGACTATTTTTTTTCGGTTTTGTAGGGCTAAATTTAACTGAATTAGCTTCCAATGTTGTTTTTGATGCTTTCAATAAATCAGGAAATATTAGTTACTCAAATGCATTAGTAAAGGTGATTATGATGCAGAGTACTATATTGGACCCCTGTGAGAATTTTTATTTGAGAGCTATGGTGGTATATTTAAGCTGTGTGATAGTTTTTCTATTAATAATAATATTAATATTAATATCTCTATTGAGTATTAAAAAAACCGCTGTCACTTTAAGTAGGCAAATTGACTGAGCTAGGCAAAAGAGATATAAAGAAACCAAAATGGAAACAATAGAGTCTGGCTGCATGCCCAGACAATGTTTACGTGAAAGTCCCGAGGTTGTTTATATAAAGAAGCTAGAGACAGGCAGATAAACAACCTTCTCTACACAGTCCAGTTTCTCAGCCTGTAAATTGTGATTCCAACACACAGGGCAATACTAATGTACCATCAGGAGCCCAGGTTTCCCGAAATTCTGACCAACTACGAGCTCCATCTTCTGTTAAACTAGCTCCTGCAAAAGCTAAAGTCAAAACATGGGTCAAAAGAAGATTTGAATGCTGCATGTCCATCTGATTTTCCACAGGAGGAAGAGGAAGAGGAAAAGGAAATAGTTAGCCTCAAAGATTTAACTGATATACTTATATCTAAATACGAGGATAACACAGGATTAGTTAAAAGAAAAGATGATGGTTCTCAGGAAATTAGAAATGCTGCTAGAAGAGTTTTGTTTGGCCAGGCACCAGCAGAACAGGAAAGACAAGAGGAGGAGGAAGATGACATCCAAGATTCTAATGATCCCCTTAGAGAGGTCATAGAAGTTAGAAAGGAATACTCAAGGGAATCAGGAGAGTCAATCCTAAGCTGGCTGGTGAGATGTCATACTATTGGTGCAAATGCCCTACAGGTAGGAGACAAGTCTGCAAAGCAGCTAGGCCCACTTGCAAAG
>VWZI01001098.1:29262-49505 GCA_013396835.1 Psilopogon haemacephalus
AGTCCCCAGCACAGGAAGGACATGGAACTGTTGGAGAGAGTCCAGAGGAGGGCCACGAAGATGATCAGAGGGCTGGAGCACCTCTGCTATGAGGACAGGCTGAGAGAGTTGGGGCTTTTCAGCCTGGAGAAGATAAGGCTTCGAGGAGACCTTATAGGAGCCTACCAGTATCTGAGGGGGGCCTACAGGAGGGCTGGGGAGGAACTATTCACAAGGTCTTGTGTCCTGGTATGGGCGTGATTAATGCCCGGTGTTGGTTCAGCTCCTGGGGTCCCCCTTCCCCTTCCATTGCAAGGTCCAGAAGAGGTGCAGGGGCGGAGAGCACACCACGTGGCCCTGGGACCCAGGAGACCTCGGGCTGCATGTATGCGCGGGACTATTTTGAACCAATTGTCCAGTCAGTGGATGGTAAATACCTATTGGTCAGTTCCATGCTCCCCTATGGGGTATTTAGGGTGGGTACAGCGACCATTAGGGGCTCTTCTTAGTCTTCCCCTCATGCTGTGAGGACCTCCAGCCTCAGCACCCGGCATTCTCAGCCACGTGCTCGGCCACTGCAGCAGCAAAGGCAGCGGCGAAAGGCATCGCAGCTTATAGAGAGGCGGCAAGGCAAAACCCTCTTCTGTCATTTTTCTCTCTATTTGGGATAAGTCGGTCCTTCTTTCTTTCTCTTTCCCTCGGGAGGAAACATTGTATTCCCTCATGCTCTGCGAGCATTTATAGGCGCGGCTGGGATCTGTTTTGTACCTAGGCTCTCTGTTCCCTAAGTTCTGACTGTTTAAACTGTTTATTCTGTGTTTTTAAGCAACTCGTGCATTTATTTCTGCCAACCGCATATCTAGAGAACCTGGGTGACTCTTACAGGACCCCTCCCCCCCGCGTATATCAATAGTAATCTAAATTGATATTCGCGACACCTTGTAATGACAAGACGAGGGGGAATGGGTTCAAATTGGTGGAGGAGAGATTTGAACGGGATGTTAGGAGGAAGTTCTTCACAGTGAGAGTGGCGAGGTACTGGAACAGGTTGCCCAGGGAGGTTGTGTCTTCTCCCTCCCTGGATGTGTTCAAGGCCAGGCTGGATGAGGTCTTGAGTGACCTGATTTAGTGGGAGGTGTCCCTGCCTATGGCGGGTGGTTGGAACTGGATTATCTTTAAGGTCTCTTCCAACGTAAACCATTCTATGATTCTCTGATTCTAAGGCCACACATGGAGTACTCTCTTCAGTTCTGGGCTCTTTGCTACCAGAGAAACATGGATGTATTGTAAAGAATCCAATGAAGCTCTACAAAATTGATTAAGGGATTGGAGCATTGCCCCTATGATGCTAAGCTGAGAGTGGTAAATGTAGTCTAATGAAGACAAGGCCCAGGGCATTGCCCCTGTGATGCGAAGCTGAGAGTGGTAAGTGTAGTCTAATGAAGACAAGGCCCAGGAGAATCTTATATATGTGTGTTTATATATCTGAAGAGACAGTGCAAATAGGAATGATCTAGACCCTTTTCAGTGATTCCCAGCAACAGGACCAGAGGCAATGATTACAAACTGAAGCACAAGACATTCTATCTGAACATCAGGAAACACTTTATTTTACTGGGTCCCATTACAGGCTGCCCAGAGAAGTTTTAGAATCTCTCTTCTTCAATTTATTCAAAATCCATCTGGACATAGGCCTAGACAGTCTTCTCTAGATGGCCCTGCTTCAGCAGGGTGAGTGGCTGCAGCAAATGTCAGCAGTTCCAGCCTCAATCATT
Source organism: Psilopogon haemacephalus (assembly GCA_013396835.1). NCBI lineage: Eukaryota > Metazoa > Chordata > Aves > Piciformes > Megalaimidae > Psilopogon > Psilopogon haemacephalus. The sequence continues at coordinate 31,017 of VWZI01001098.1, forward strand.
CTATGATTTTGTGAAAAGTCTTGAGGCCTGATACATCACCTTTAAAAGCACAGCAAAGGCTCATTCTCTTTTTCTGACTGTTCACTCACCAAAGAGGAACAGTTACCTGGCAACTATGTATGATGACTCTTTGCAGGACCCATCAGTCAGCTGAACATCAGGCAACTGTCTTCAAACAGAAGAAAAATAAGGTGATATTGCTGAAGACTGCTTTTATAAAAATGTTCATCACTCAGTCCGATCTGAGGTTTCTGAAATGTTGCAGTTCAGGAGCTGTTTAATTGTAGAGTTACTGTGGAAATGCTGCTGAGACTCATCTTGTCTTTTGACTCCTGTTGCCTGTTATTTACCCATGTGAATATCAATGACATGATCAGGAGCATCAAAAGTGGCATCTAACAGTTACTAAAGGGCCCAGTGACTCTTCAGACCTGCTGGTGAAAGGCAAAAGCTTGAAGTTGAGAAGATAGATTGCTGCAGATCAATACCCAAATGCACATCTGGTGCTGTCAACAAGGACTTGTCTTTTACAACTATATGAATTTCTTTGAGGACTGAGGACTACTGAAGAAAAGATAATATCAATCCAAGTGAGACAGGAACATCTTTGCAACCAGGCTGGCCAATCTGGTAACAGCCTGCCCAGAGAGGTAGTGGATTCTCCTTCTCTGGAGATTTTCAAAACCTGCCTGGATGCATTCCTGAGTGAACTACCCTAAGTGACCCTGCCTTGGCAGGGAGGTTGGACTTGATGCTCTCTGGAGGTCCCTTCCAACCTCTAATGTTCTGTGATTCTGTGACATCACATTGCACAGTTTAAGGAAAATTTGATTTAGAATTGTCCTGGAGCACCACAAATTCTTCCTTCTCTCCCCCTCCCCCCCAACCCTTTGCGGGTTTGAATGGAAGAAGAAGGCACAAAAACTGCAAATGGGCACTTTGTCCAAAAGAGCATAAATAGAGGAAGGGAAAAGGCATGAGATTTCCCACCTGAAAGATTGCCACCTGGCGGAGTTCCCCATTTTACACTGTCCCTGCCCTTGGACAGTCCACACTCCTGCACCATTCTGTGCAATCTTGCAAGCTTGGCAAGTCCTGGGTCCATTTGAGAGAGCTGATGGTGGCACCCAGACTCAGCTGCTCCAGGACCTTAACAGCCAATTTCCTGGCTGTTATTTTGTCTGGGGAGATCTCAGCAGCTTGGCTCCCCACCTGTCACTGCTAAAGACAGTGTGGCTTCCACAAATCTCTGTCTTGTGGAAACCATATTTTTGAGACATTACTAAGTTTGGTGGTCTTTGCCACCCACCTTGGACTTTGCTGTTTGGATTTCTGATTGGATATTGCTTGCAGCCAAATCAGCTGATCTGCAGAAAATTCAGCAAGGAATTGTTGCTGAGTACCCATCTCCTCATCATGAATAAAGCCTTCTGTTTTCCTTGATCCTGTGCTCAGCCAATTGATAGTGGGGTGAAGCTGTGTATATAGCTTAGCCTTTTCCATTTTTTGACTTCCTAAATCTCTGAATTTGTCTATAGCATCCTTGTGAAGATTCTTCCCAATTGAATCAAACCTGTAAATTAAAAAAAAAAAAACAAACAAAACTTCTGTATATAGTCAGGAGCAGGGTTTACTGGGAAATAAAGTAATTCTGTTTTTATAATTCTCGACTTGGCCACATTAATTCTCTGCCCTCACAACAAGGATGACTGGAACAATAGGGTTTGTCCTTTATATAAAGAAGCAGTTAAAATATAGGATACTAGTGCCTATTGACCAGTTTCACTTTCAAAATAGTGTATTTAAGGGAGTGATTTACAGCTGTTGTCTCCTTGTAATGCTGCCTTCCACTGGGACCGGAGTTGTATTCACAGCTGTTTCACGGTGGCCATGTGTTTGCAGTGTGTTGTACAGTTTGCACCAGCAGCCAGCGGCAAGGCAGCTCTTTTCTCCTCCTCTACCAGGAAAACTTCATATCTGTCACTTCAGTGAGTATATGCTAAGACTCCATAAGCACAGTTAGATTTTCCCCTGTTACCAGGTTCCTATTTTCCAAGTTCTGACTGTTTAAATTATTTAAACTCTTTAGTTCTGTGTTTATAAAGAACTTTTGTGTAATTGCTTCTTGTCAACTGAACATCCAAAGAATGTCAGGGAGTTTTCCCAACTTTTTAAATATTAATAATAAAATGAAAATATTATTGTTATAATCAAAATATTATTAACAATTCATAACAGGTTATTAACAATCAAAAAACTGTCCTAAAGTATCATACTAGTCAGAGAACTAATTTCCAGAATATTCTTACATTTAGGTGAAGCTTTAAAAAACAAACTAAAGAAAGTAAAGCAAAGAAAATCAACCAAACAAGAACCACCTCCTTATCCTCCAAGCAAACAAGTTCCTTTGTCAGAATTTGGCATCTATGATATACACCCAGCTATGTAATAAATTTAAGGTTATGAATTGTGTATGTTCCAGATAGAGTATTAAAGGAGCATATATACTCAAATTAATAACTATGCTTATTATTTTGTCCATAGGAATTACAACCATGATTTAGTTAATAGAATTCCAAGATCTTAATAAAATCAATTTTCTGTTTTCACCATTAAAAAAAAAAAGGCCAAACATTCCATGAATCACCTTTAAAAACTTCCTATTAATCAAAACAAATTAAGTTCAAGTAGTAACTTTTAGATGTCTAAATTTAGGTAAAACTAATCCTATACAAAGTATTGAAGATAAATATATTCTTCTTGCATGTAATTTAGTTACAGAAAAATGCATACTACTCAATATCTTATCAAATTTATTTTAGATATTTTGATTCACACACCTCTTGTATATCATGTAGCATATAAAAGTATCGTTCTCCCTTAAAAGATGAAAGCTCACTTCTAGAAAGTGAAATTGTTTAGTTCTATTTTAAAATGTGTTTCCAGTCAGCAGTATCAATACTATTAAATATAATTAAATAAGGTCTTTGTCAGCTACTGGATTCCCATGGTTTTTCTGTGGGATTTCTCTCACCATACTTAGATGTTGACATTAGACAGGCACTGAAACGATAAGATTATTTCACAATTTATTTCACTCCCCAGAATTTTATCTAAGCTTTAATCATTTAAAGTAAGATAAAATTAATCCCACTTTTACTGTCCTCCAAGTGACGAGCCTACCTAAAACTATGGTCTTAAACCAGCATCCATTGTGTTCTTCTACTGTGCTTATATCTATTCGTAATGTACTCATATTTGTGGATAAATTAATAACATATTTTAATGTTGACTATATGAAATCTATACTGAAACACATTTTTATATTTAATACAACACTTTTTATATTTAATACAATTAGTGGATTAACCTCAAATTTTTTTTCTCATTGAAAATCTAACACAGAGTAGGATATAAACCAGCAGTACCTCCATACTGATCAGGTCTGGCAGAATATTCAATCAATCAAGATATTTTAGAAGAAAATGTTTTTTGTTTTTCTTTTACTTCTTTCCCTGTCAGAATTATCACACCAGATTTAATATGCCTTCTAACTCAAGTCAAGTAAGTATTTTATACTAAAGGGCAGCAAAGTGTGTACACAAATTTCTACCTTTGATACTTTTAAAAAGCTATCTTTTAGAAAAGGTTGGTTTTTATTTAAGTACTGTATGTGCAAGTACAAGCAGAGGATAAAATTGGGAAAAAACAAGTGTATTCCATTATGGCTTTTCTATACAATCAATCAGCCTGCATCACGCACACCAGTCTTATGTCTGTGGGTATAGATGTAGCCTTATTCATGATTTAAATATTTTTATTTAGAAACCTTGTGTTATTGAACATAGAGAAAAATCTATCTGAAACCAGATGCTTTTATTTCAAAGAGCTAAATGTTTGTGGGATTGACATGATTCTAATTCTCAGATAGAATTGAATTAATTAATTTGGAAGTTAATTAAATAATCAAACTATTTATTTTGAGAACACCATTCAAATCGCTATGCCTGACTATATTTAGTTAGTTTGGAGACCCATTATCTCCACAATCTCATCAGTATGATACCAAAAAGGTTATGCAAAGCACCTACTGAATGTCTTCACTGAAGACAAATGATAATACTTTTCTACTTTACTATGCAGTGCTTAATATTGTTTCAAGGGCTGCTCAAGTGTATTAATATCCAAACCACAGTAAGTTGCAATCTCACGCTCCTCTGCATAGCATATTGTGTTTCAGCGGTTGTTTGCAGAGTATGTACCAAACAAAAAAAAAAAATCTACCCATTTTATGCACACAAAAAAGGAAAAGCATTGTGTACAATCAAAGCTACTGGCAGTTTTGTAGCATTTGTTTTCTTTTTTATGTACTGAGAGAAAGTAGAAAGCTTGGGAAGTTTAAGCAGAGTTATAGGATCACCTGCTGCTGCAGTATCCCTAGTGGTCAATCAGAAGGATGAAGTAGGAGAGATAATTATGTTTAGACTGCTATAAATATGGTGGTACATGCCAACCATGGTATTCTTTGCCATTATCTTAGAGGAAGGCTAAATACACAGTATCTTTTGCATGTGGACATATAAAGATTAGTGCTTTACAAATACTGTATTTTAAACTATTCCAGGCTAAAAACAGGTGACATTCTTAAGTTCCTGTTTGTTTCCTTTCTAAGATATAAAATATCTCCTGCTTTTCTCCTAGTAAAGTAAGGGTTACTCACGTATACTGGGATTTATTCTGACGAAAATTTAAGCTTGAGTGGTAGCTTGTAAATCCACGTGTCTCCTGTTTTCAAGTGAAATAAAGTATTTTTTTCTACAGATGGTCTTTATGCATTTCATTAACAGTTGTAGCACATTTCTTCTGGACTACAATAGAAAAAGCATAGTCAGTACTATGCTTTAAAATTCACCTAAGCTGAGCTAGCAAGAAATAACATGGATAACATTATTTACGCTGAAAGATATGTATCTTTTTAACCACTTGCACACAGTGTTAAAGTCTCCCATATTATGTGTAAGAGAGTTCAACATTTCAGTAAGTTAATATCCAAAGTAGATAACATGCTGTCTGGAAAGCTGATTCCAGTTACAAATTGAGAAACTAGTATGAATTGCCTCTTCCTTTATGGAAGAGGCTCCACAGGTCCTGAGGGAACTGGCAGATAAAGTTGGAAAAACCACTGTCAACCATATTTAAAAGGACATGGCAGACTGGTGAAGTTCCTGCTGACTGGAAAAGGGCAAATATAACACCTATCTTCAAGAAGAGAAAAAAGGACGACCCTGGGAACTACAGACTGGTCAGTCTCACCTCTGTCCCTTGCAAGATTATGGAGCAAATCCTCCTCAAGGCTCTGCTGTGGCAGATGGAAAACAAAGCAGAGGTGCCTGATGATAACCAGCATGGCTTCACTGAGGGCAAATCATGCCTGAACAAATTTAGTGTCTTTCTATGATAAAGTCACAGCAGCAGTGGACAAGGGAAGGGCAACTGATGTCATCTACCTGGACCTGAGTAAGGCCTTTGACTCTGTCCCACATGACATCCTGGTCAACAAACTGGTAAAAAACATGGACTTGATGGATGGACAACTCACTGGATAAGGAATTGGCTGGATGGTTGCACACAGAGAGTGGTGATCAAGGGTACAACATCCACCTGGAGAATAGTGACAAGTGGCATCCCTCAGGGGTCAGTGCTGGGACCAGTGCTGTTTAACATCTTTGTCAGTGACATGGACAGAGGAATTGAGTGCACCCTCAGCAAGTTTGCAGAAGACACCAAGCTGTGTGGCACAGTCGACTTGCTGGAGGGCAGGAATGCCATCCAGAGAGACCTGGACAGGCTGGAGAGCTGGGCCCAGGCCTACCTCGTGAAATTCAACAAGGCCAAGTATAAGGTCCTGAACCTGGGTTGGAGCAATTCCAAGCACAACTCCAGGCTGAGTGGCGAGTGGCTGGAGAGCAGCCCTGAGGAAAAGAACATGGGGGTCTGGGCTCAACATGTGCCAACAGTGTGCGCGTGCAGGCCAGACAGCCAACAGTGTCCTGGGCTGCATTAAGAGGAGCGTGGTCAGCAGGGCGAGGGAGGTGATTCTTTCCCTTTACTCTGCCCTCATCAGACCCCACCTGGAGTACTATGTGCAGTTATGTAGCCCCCAGCACAGGAAGGGTGTGGAACTGTTGGAGAGAGTCCAGAGGAAGGCCACAAAGATGATCAGAGGGCTGATCAAGGACAGGCTGAGAGTTGGGGCTTTTCAGTCTGGAGAAGAGAAGGATTCGAGGAGACCTTATAGCAGCCTACCAGTATCTGAGGGGGGCCTACAGGAGGGCTGGGGAGGGACTGTTCACGAGGTCTTGTAATGACAGGATGAGGAGTAATGGGTTTAAACTGGCAGAGGGGAGATTTAAGCGGGATGTTAGGAGGAAGTTCTTCATAGTGAGGGTGGTGAGATACTAGAACAGGTTGCCCAGGGAGGTTGTGTCTGCTCCCTCCCTGGAGGTGTTCAAGGCCAGGCTGGATGAGATCTAGAGTGTCCTGATCTAGTGGGAGGTGTCCCTGCCTATGGCAAGAGGGTGGAACTGGATGATCTTTGATGTCTCTTCCAACCTAAACCATTCTATGATTCTATAAATATATATGCTCTTCCTTTGATTAATGGAGTGATGCCCATCTTTACTAATATTCTATGCTACATGTTTAAACAGCTTTAAGAGTTTCCTTTCTTGGCAAATATATAAAATAAAAAGGTGTGAGACTACTCTCATTTGTATTCTATACATCTTTATCACCTTATTAATTTTTCATTCTTTCTTGAGAACTGAAATATTTTTGAGTATTTATGGAGTGTTTCATTTATGTTCCATATTTTGATTCTGAAATATTCTTAGGTAATGCTCTAAATCTTCAGAACTAGGTTACACAGTTTATGTTGCTTGAAGCTATGTAACTATAATATACATAAATATTATGTATAGAAGATACTTAACAGTGGACATTTTCAATTCACTGTTAACAACTCTGTTGGTTATTCATGCACAGGACACACCAAGTAGGTTGAAATCTATAAATGCCCAGTTTCTGAACATGGAATCTATTCAGTCAGTGTTGAAGTGTTGGATGAATTTGCCTGTCAGGGTGAAACTTTTATAAGAATTTATGAAAATAGAAAGTCTGCTGCCTAAGACATTTCACAATGAAAGTTTTGGACTTCTATGGAGCTTAATCTCCTGCATTAACAGATGTTTTACAGGGTCCTAGGCTTGGTCACAGATATTTAAATAAGACAATATCACGTATCTGTTAAACTCTTACTGTAAGAATCTAAACTTCCAGCCACCCCACTGATATACTTTATCTCTTGTCCAGCGACATTGGAGGGTGAGGGTTCAGGGTTTTTTTTTGTGCTGACCTATTAAAATTATTCTTTCTCTTCTACTAATCCTGGCTTTAGTCATTTTTAATTGTATCCAGAAACATGTAGAAATATATAAACACTGATAAGAAGCTAAAAGCTGATTAAACCAAATAGGAATTTTAATATCCCTGCTGTTATAATCCTGTGCTGTATAAGCAATCTGGAGGAATGAAAGACATGGAAGCATGGTCAGCTTCAAACAGTTTTGAGGTTTAGTCCAGTTTAAGAGTGATAATATTTAAGCTTCAGTCACCATTCCTGCTTGATAATTACATAATCTTGTAATATACCAAAGACATAATAGATTTTTGTTTTCAGAAAAAATCTCAGTATGTGTAGGATGTTGCAACTTCCTCTACTTCCAGCTCTGTAGTAGGTTGACCCTGGCTGGCTGTGAGATGCCCAGCAAATCCACTCTGTCACTCCTGCTCCTGAGTTGGACAGGGAACTGAAAATATGACTAAAGGCTTATGGGTAAGGATAAGGGTGGATATTAGTCAAAATATGTCCAATTACTGTCACATGCAAAACAGACTTGACTTGGGGAAACTAGTTTAATTTATTGCCAATAAAATCAGGATAGGATAATAAAAAGTAAATCCAAACCTTAAAACACATTTCTTTCATTCCTTCATTCTTCCCAGGTTTAGCTTTACTTCCAAATTCTGTACCTTTTCTTCCTGCTGCACTGCAGGGAACAGGGAAGAGGGGCTGCAGTTTATCACATATTGTCTTTGCTGCTCCTTCTTCCTCAGATGGTGAACTACTCACTCTTCCCTGGCTTCAGTATGGTATGTCTCCCACGGAAGGCAGTCCATCATGAACTTCTTTAATGTGAGCTCCAGGTTTTCATAAACTGCTCAAGCATGCATACCTTCTAAAGGATGCAGTTTTTCAGGAACATGCTGCTTGATCATGGACCTTCCATGGAATCAGAAGTCCTGACAGCAAAGCTGTGATAGAATGAACTCCCCTCTGCATGGATTCACAGATACTGTCAGAAGCCTGCTCCAGCACAGTCTTCCCACAAGGTCAGTTTCCTCAGGTGCGTTCATCTGCTCCATTGTGGAAATCTGCTCCAATGTTAACTTCACCATGGTCTTTATTATCACTGACTGCAAGGGAATCTGTGCTCTGGAGCCTGGAGTTCCCTGTTCTCCTTTTTCACTAGTCACTATCAGCAGAATTGTTTCACGTATTCTCACTCCTCTCTCACGACTACTGTTCTGCAGCAATTTTCCCCTTCTTAAATATATTATTACAGAGGTCCTACCATTGATGCCAGGCTTGGTTAATGATAAGTCCCTCTTGGAGTTGGTTTCTACTGTCTCCATCAAACATAGGGGAAGCTTCAAGCAGCTTCTCACAGTAGCCACTTCTATAGACCCCCCTCAGACCAAAACCTTGCATGAAAACCCAATAAAATCTCAGAGGATTTCTAAATTTTAATTTAAGTATAGATGACAGTTTCAAATTGCCCAACTTCTCATTCAGAAGACACTTCAAAAGGAAATTTGTAAATCTGAAATAATTACAGAGATCTTTGAGTCTTCTGCTATTGTAATAAACCACTACAGTACGGCTGGAGTTTCTTTGCATGAAGTAGTCTTCTGAAATATCCTGTGTAACCCTAAAATCAAATTATTGAGTTTTGAGTGTGCATAGCAAGCAAAGATGTGGAGTCTGAGTTTGCTTATTCACAGGGTTTTATTTAATAGAGAAAACTTACTCAGTGAGTTTAAGTTACTCTCATTCTCCTAAAGTGAGACTGAGGCTTTGAAATTAGAGAATCAGTCTCTAATGTTTCTTATATGTGAAGTCCACATTAAAAGAAACTAGAGACAATTTCTCTGCTCCTTCTGCTGCCTATTACTAGGTTACTAGCACAATTTTATTTGCAATCTATGTCCAATTTGGAATGCAAATTTATTCTTGGCATTATATACCTTCCCATTCTCACCCCGGCACTGTTCATTTGCTAACACTGATCTTTCCTCTGTAATGTTATCTCTGCAACTATATTTATAGAGATTTCCTTTCCACTTTGTTTTTACTCTTTTAACAACACAAGTTTGATTTGGGCCATGGCTGTTTTCTATGATGGATGGTGATGCAGAAAGCTCTGAAGTTGACATTGACTGAAATTTCTCCAGAACCAAAGATCACAGAATGATTGAGTTGGAAAGGGACCTCTAAAGGTCATCTGGTCCTCTTCTAGTGCCAATTAGAGCAGACTGTTAAAGATGGTGTCCAGGTTGATTTTTAGCATCTCCAAGGACAGAGACTCCACAACGTGTTTGGGCAACCTTTGCCTTTCTACTTCTCATGCCACGCCATTAATGGGTAAGTTGGGGCACACAGGTCAGCTGACCCCAGCTGACTGAAGTGGTATCACTTGTCATACAACATTGTGCTTAGCAATACAAGTTAGAGAAAGAAATCAGAAGGACAGGATGTTTGATGCTATGGAATTAGTCTTCCCAAGAAACCATTATATGTAATGGAGCACTGCTTTCCTGGAGATGGTTGAACATCTGCCTGCCAGTGGGAAGTAGTGAATCAATTCCTTAGTTTGCTGTGATTTAGCACACAGCTTTCTCTTTACCTGCTAATTTTGCTTTACCTCATCCCACAAATTCTCTCACTTTTACATTTGTTTCTCTTCCGTGTCCCAGGGTGATGAGTGGGAGTGATGGAGAGTGTGTGATCTGCTGCATGGGGCCTTGTTGCCTACTGGAGTAAATTACAAGGCTTTGGTTAAATCAGACAAATTGCAGAATGCTAGTTTCTATGTGTTACCTTCTTAACACACCAATACTTTCTTCAGAAAAGGACAAATATTTGTGGTCTGGGTTTTTGGATGTTTGGAGAGACCTGTTCTGCTTAGAAAACTAAAGGATAATGAAAGGATAAATGTGAGATTTCTGTGTCTGAAAGAGGATGGAAGACATGAAAGAAAAGCTCATTGCACTAGAATATCAAACAAGACTTTAAACACAAAAATTGAGTGATTAATAGAAATCAAAAAATTAAACCAAAATAATGTTATCATAAAAAATATGAAGGGTTGTTCAGCCCTGAGAGGAAGGCTGATGGGATTTATTAGACAATTGTTTGTGCTAATAAACTGACTGAGAAGAAAGAAAAATAAAGGGAAAAGAAAGATATGAACATGTTCACCTTTGGTGAGTTCTCTGACTGGGAAAAGTGAAATCAGTAGAAGCTGAGAGTGATAGAGTGCTATGATAAGATCCTTTTAGAGGCCCTCCAGTGACCTCTGCAAATTAACTACAAGGTTTGTGCTTCATCTAGGGAAGAGTTGGGAGGGAAATAATGCCTTCTTCAGTAATCACTTAATCTATATGTAAGCATATTCAAAACACAGTGGATTAATAAGCACTTTGCAGCTGAGAAGGCCTGAAACAGTCATCAAGCATGAGTACCCTAAATTTAGAAAAAAGGATTTCGAAAGTTTGCCCTCTGAAGGAAGAGGCAGTTCCTAACACTTATCTAAAAGTGAATAATCTTGATAGAGGAGACAAAGATTATGTTAATCAAAGCATTGCTCATTCTGTGCAAGTCTGACTTTATTCCTCTGAGAAAAGGACTGAATGCAAAATAATTTCTTCAGTCTTCATCACTTTCCTTGCCCTCTTAAGAATTCCCTCTAGAGTTCCTTGAAGTAGCCTCTTGACACTTCTTTTAAGTGAATCTTGATCTTGGGATTACTGAGTATCATTTAATGTGATTGCAGAATCTTTTCGTACAAAGATATGCTTCTATATTGCAGATATGATCTATTTATTTATTTTTAGTATAGTTCCTTTCTTTTCCTACTTCTTCTGAGATATTTAATGTGGGATTTTGGTTCATTTGTTGTTTTGTGGTGGTGTTGTTGTTGAGGGTTTTGTTTGGGTTTTCTTGTAGTTTTGGATTTTTTTTCCCACAAAGATTTATGACTGACCTGGAACTCTGAAACCAGGCCACTAATCCAGGAGAATGTGAGAAACTACTTAATCCTTCAGAAAAAAATAATTAATTAAATAGAATAACATAGAATCATATAATCAGTCAGGGTTGGAAGGGACCACAAGGATCATCTAATTCCAACCCCTCTGCCATGGGCAGGGACACCCTACCCTAGATTAGGCTGGACAGAGCCTTATCCAGCCTTGCCTTAAACACCTCCAGGTAAGTGGCCCCAGCCACCCCCCTGGGCAACCTGTTACAGAGCCTCACCACTCATGGTGAATAGCTTCCTCCTCATATCCAATCTGAATCTCCCCACCTCCAGCTTGCTCCATTCCCCCTAGTCCTCTCACTACCTGATAGCCTAAAAAGTCCCTCCCTAGCTTTTCTGTAGGCCCTCTTCAGATACTAGAAGGTCACAATAAGGTCACCCAGGAGCCTCCTCTTCTCCAGACTGAACAGCCCCAACTCTTTCAGTCTGTCCTCATAGGACAGGTGCTCAAGCCCTCTGACCATCCTTGTGGCCCTTCTATGTAATAGGTGCTTCAGAAATGGATGCAGTACTCCAGGTTGGGTCTCAGCAGAGTGGAGTAGAGGGGGAAAATCACCTCCCTCAACCTGCTGGCCACAATTCTCCTTATGCAACCCAGGATCTGGTTTGCTTTCTGGGCTGCAAGTGCACGCTGCTGGCTCATGCTGAGCTTCTTGTCCACCAGCATCCCCGCAGGGCTACTCTCCAGCCAGTCACTGCCCAGCCTGGATTTGTGCTTGGAATTGCAAGCAAATGCTTGGGTTTGTGAACAAATGAATCTTAAGATCAGATTGTTGTTATAAATATTACTGATGCATCACTGTTGCAATTACTAATTTTATTATTTTTATTATTANCTTAAACAGTCAGAACTTAGAAAACAGGGAGCCTAATAACAAGAGAAATCCTAACCGCGCCTAAAAATACTCACAAAAAGTGATAGGTAAAAGAGCGTATCCCAAGGAAAGGAGAAAAAAATATGAGGTTTTGCCTTTGCTGCTGCAGCAATTTGCTGTAATGCTGCAATGCACGCTGCAAACATGTGGCCGCTGTGAATGAGGTGCAAAGATGTCTGTTCCGCACGGAGGCAGCAGGAGAGAGAGTGATAATGGCTGACTGCCTTTCCTTAAATACCCCATTTTGAAGGGTGGAACTGACCAATAGGCAATTAGCATCCATTGTTCAGCCAAAGGATTCAAAGTCCTGTGCCCAGGGGTCAATCCTAACACTGTGAGGGACAGCACAGATCACCTGACTTGTTCATGTGTCTTGTTCATGTGACACAGAGCCTCCTTGTTCAAAGTGCTACAGTTGCTCAAGTTTGAACTAAATCTGGGCAGAATTTATGCCATACCAGGACAATCACTTACCTATTCAAGCCCAGATTTTTAAAAACTACAGTGTCATCAAAGGTCATGCTCTGTAAAGTGAAGCTCTGTGCTTGATTTGGGTTACTAAGAATGATAGAGGGAAAAGTTAATGAAGAATTATGCGTCTTAAATTTTGTCCTCTTTATTAGTCTAGGTCACCATGCTAAACTGCAGCTATAAGCAAACAAGACTAGTTTGACATGCAAACATGGAAAAAGGCACCATCACTTTGATAAATTTTTGTGTTCATGTTGCTGCAACTTTGTGCTTCCCTAAGATTTGATTTTTTTAGTGGATTTCAAAGTAATTATCTCTTTTCCTGGACAAACACTGTCATCCTCTGAATAAAAATACTTCAGATAGTGAGAAACTGGGATCCTCATCAATGAATGCAAAGAAAGTACCAACTTTATTGTTGAAATGAAAACATCTGTCTGTTTTAGAGTGCAGAGAAAGAAAAAAAGTCATCTTATAGGAAAGGAAAGTTTGAAGGAAAATGCAGTAAAAGAGAGGAAAATGTTGACACGTTATCTCCATCTATTTTTGTGGAAGAGGTAGTTTTTTTATGGATCCCCCAAATGAAACCAAGTAGTTGGTTGGGAAAAGCACTTGAATTTTATTTTGCTTATGTTCACAAGGGTAAATATTATAAATATAGAAAAGGAGGAAAAAAGCAAGAGACAGAAAAAGTAGAGATAGTTAGCACCACAGATCCAGATGATATCTTGCTGGTCCTGAAGGCCAGCAAATGGAGTATCTCCAAAATTCCCTGCTACCTAGGAGGTTTTATACATTTTCCAGTCTCACATCTGGTCACAGTTCCTCATTCTATGGCCATGGTTATAGCATATTCGACTGCTGCCAGCCTTGTTCCCATCATAAGTTATGTGTGTCAGCCCCAGGCCCACAGTAAACTGCACACTCTTGGCTATAAGTTGCTGTATCAGTCTTTCATGAAGGTAATTTACATCAAAAGACACAAAAACCTGTCACAGTGAGCCTCAGCTTAGATCAAAACACTCTTGAACATGGAACCTGTGGCCTTCTCTCCTTATCAGCTGCTATCATCTCAGACTTTATGGTCTTGTAGGTAAGCAGCTGTCTTCCTGGGACAATGATGTGAGAATATCTCCAGACAGTGTTGAGATAGATATAAGAAAAACAAATTTAACTCCTTACACATGAATGTATAGCTATAAAAGGCAGTGTATGTGTAACCAGAACATAATTTATGAGATCAGAGGATGGGAGAGATAAGAAAATATGTCGCAACCTACCTATGAAAGTTAAAAACTACCAAATAATAATAAGCAAATATGTCCAGTAGTATGTATGCAATTAAGTGTTTGCTGGATCAGAGCAGTTATGAATATTCAGATAATTATGATATGGTTTAAACTTGCAAATATTTAACTTACTGACTTGTTCTCTTTTCATGGTTTTTATTTTCCATAAGCTGTTTGCTGTTCATTGCTTGTTTGATGTAATAAAGTTGACATTTCAGTGATCTATCATGCAGTTCAAATAATACTGTATAGAGTCCAAGTAATCAATTTATGAACAGTTTATGAGCAACCCACGGAACGATTGTTCTTCTCATAAAGTTTGAATGTCAGTGAACAAAAGGCATCACAAGCTTAAGGTCTAGCTTGTGCATAAAAGTAATACGTAATTTTAAAATGCTGAATTCACAAGTACTACTTGAACAGTTTTAATTGCAAGGAAACTGGCTTTTGTTTGGTGGTTTGTTTGGCTTTTGTGCAGCAAGAGAAGATTTTTCACTTTTTTTTTTTACAGATCACAATATCAATTAATGACCACCTTTTGTATTTGAAGGATTGTTTGTTGCTGATTGTTTGTTTATTTTATCCCTGGAGAATTCTCTCTTCCCCAATAATAGACAGCCCAGTGTCCTAGAAGAATAGGGGTTTTTTTTGTCTAAGTGGGGAAGATGGTGAAATCTATGACCTTAGCAAATGTTGTATGATGATATGTACTGCACAGAACAATGCCAATGTTCAGGATAAATCTGTCTCTGTATACAGGCCAAGTAGTAAAAGCAAGTCACGGTATAAATAATATTTAAGATATTTATAATCTTATGAAGGAAAAGAAGTCATAGACTTTATGTTAGCTTTTTCATAAAAATGTTGTGAAAAATGTACATATATAAATGCGAAAAGTCACATACAAGAGCTGCCCTTCATCATCTGGCTGATCTGCCTGTACAGTAATAGTGTTGCCTTGACGAGCAATGGTACCTCTCTCCAGAGAGGGAAGTCTCTGTACATCACCCTAGTAAGAGCCCCTGGTCAATAGGCAAATTTTCAGACACTGTATCAGAGAAAGCCTGAGGCAGAGTATAGATTACCATACACTCATTGGACATGTTTTTGTTGCACACAGTTTTAGTGTAAACCTTGTGTGAAAGTGTCCAGTTACTCTTTGTACTGTGCATTCTTGAGATCTCAGTGTGGAGGCTTCTACTCTTTTAATTCTTTCAGGAAATTTCTCATACCCCATTCTTTCTGTACAGTGAGTCCAGTTGTCTTATACACTGACGGTGAGACAATTTTGTATCAGTGTCAACAGGCCTGAAAGTAGTGAAAACAATGTGTCAGAGAAAGCAGAACCACTGCTAGGAAGTTGTTCTGCCTTCTGAATATGCTATGATCCTTCATACAGCGGAGTTTACGTATAAATTTTAAAGTCACATAGCATAGGTAACTTCCAAAAATAGAGAAAGGCATAAACAGAAGTGTAAGCTACTGCTTCCAGCTCTTGATAGACAGTCTGAAGTAAAGCAAGAGATTCTGTAAAGTGTAAAGACTGCTTGAGGAAGGAAATGTCAGAATGCATGTCACATGAGAGTGCAGTTTGCTGGTACTTGCAAGACCAATTCTTATCTTACAAATGAATAAGCTAAAGAACAGAGTGACTCTGATGGAGGTCAGTAAAAGATGAGTCCTTTTCCTGGGAAGTGAGTATTAATATTAGTGAAGACACACCTCTGCTCCTGACCTTGTAATGGCCTTTAATATGAGACAAAAATAATATATAAACTATTGCTAATATTACAAGCATTTGAGAGTGCTTCCAGCTGCTAGAGTCTGAAATGACAGTGTTAAAAATATCTCACCTGAGACTTCACAGTTCACAGTGCTGTCAGGTGTCAGTAAGCTAATGCATTAAATAGGCAACCAAATTATCAAACCAAATTAACTCTTCATATCTACATTTATTGTGAAATACAATTTCTTTCTTTATCTATAAACAAGACCACTACAAAATGAGTGTACATCATTTACATTCAAGGGTAACAATAACTCAGCCAGAATTATAAATTATTTTAAGTGAATATGTTTGTAGCCATTTAAATACTGATGCAAGCTATTAATCCAGATCCCCAGCTAGGATAGTTAACATGGCTACCCTGAATTTGTTTGATCTATGACTATTTACACAAACTACATCTCTAGCTCACTGTATAGACAGATGTGGTCTGGGCTAAAATACAGACAGTAAAATTCTTTGCTAACTTAAGCATTACATTCTCATGAATCAGATGATGAGTTTGTGGATCATTTGGGAACATAAATTCAAGATGTATTTTAATTAACTTTTGTGCATACATCATGAAATGTTACTGCTGTATTTTTCATAAAAAGAATATGATCTGAACCTTATCTAGTTTCCCATTGATAATAATGGGTCTTGTAGCCTAAAGGAAGAGTTACCCACCCCCCCACCCCACACATTTAAATTCACCCCAGACTAGACTCAGCTGTCTGGAAGTTAAGATATGAAGCTTTATATTCAAGCTTAGCACAATATACAAGCAGATATTTACAATATATTGCAAAAAAATACAGCTATGTATGTTAAAAAGGTAATACAGAAACACAATACCCCTCCCAAAAATCAGAGTCCCAAAGAGGGGTTCCCAACTACCCATCCATCTTCTTCCCACCTCCCAGTCTTATCCCAGGATCTGCCCTACATGCAAGGTAAATCAGAGAGTTCGGCAAGGGGGTTTACAAGCAGAATTGATTAGTTGGGTTACACAGATCCAGCTAGAAGCCAGGTAGAGAAAGAGTAAACCTATGAGTGAAATGGACATCACCATTGTTTTGCTTTTTTTTTATCATAGAATCAGCCAGGCTGGAAGAGACCTCCAATATCATTCAGTGCAACCTATCACCAAGTCCTATCCAATCAACTAGAGCATGGCACTAAGTACCCCATCCAGTCTTTTGCTGAACACCTCCAGGGATGGTGACTCCAACACCTCCCTGGGCAGCCCATTCCAATGGCACTTACTCTTCACTATCTCTGTGAAGAACTTCTTCCTAATATCCAGCCTATATCTTCCCCAGCCCAACCTGAGACTGTTCCCCCTCGTTTTGTTGCTGATTGCCTGAGAGATGAGACTGACCCCTACCTGGCTACAACTCTAGGTAGTTGTAGACAGGAATGAGCTTCCCCCAAGCCTCTTCTTCTCCAGGCTAAACAACCCCAGCTCCCTCAGCCTCTCCTCACAAGGCTTGTGTGCCAGGCCCCTCACCAGCCTCGTTTCTCTTCTCTGGACATGTTCCAATACCTCAACAACTCTCTTGAATTGAGTGGCCCAGAATTTCACAGCCTGTAATTTATTTTTTCCTCATTAAAATATCCCAATTTTCCTTAGACTAGCACAATTTGCAATTGTTGATAAAGAGATAGTCTTTTTAGTTTATTTGGGTTTATTTCTTTTCCTCTGAGGGAAAAATCATTGTGAAATAAGCTTTTACGGACTGTACAAGGATAAGAAACCAGCACAGTTACATGAAATACAATGCATTATAATGAGATTTTAACATGTACTAGCTGTTGCTGAATTGTGAACTAAATTTGTAATATTCATTATTGCAAAAACTGTTTTAGATTAGACAGATAATACTCAGTAAACACTGAGTGAAATAGACAGAGGTGGATTGTGCTGGTTTGAACTAATTGGAGGATTTGAATAAGAAATTAGACTATAGGCTGAGAAAGGAAAACACTGATGATGCTAATTCACTGATAAATTTGCTGAAAAAAAAAATGTTTAAGACTTGCAACCCAAACATAGATAAGACAGATTACTTTGGGGTGTGGCTGCTGCTGCATGGCTCTCTCTCTCTGCTTTCATAGCTGGATCTGAATAATTTCACTAACTTCTTTCCTGCTGCTAATCCTCCTGGCCAATCTACCTTCGCCTATCTGCTGCATGAAAAAGATGGTGAGATAACATGGGGGAGGGGTGAAGGTGGTAGGGTGGTTAGAAAACCCTCTTAGGGATTTTTGATCTCTGGGAGGGATGTAGTGTTTCTGTATTAACTTTTTACTGTATATATATGTAAATATCTATTATATATTTTAAATATCAACTTGTATATTGTGCAAAGCTGTAAATATAAAGCTTCATTTATTAACTTCTAGCTGACTGAGTCCTAGCCTGGGTTACTTCAAAGTGTGGGGGGACAGCTAACTGCCGAACCACATTATTTTTAATTGATTCCCATCATGGGGCAGAGGTTAAATCACAATTGTTTTATTGCTAATTAATCCTGGAAGTTAAAAATGAAGCTGATCTGGCTGTTATATTTGATAATTTCTTCTGTAACAATGTGGTTTTCACATAGATGGCTTGTGGCCAAAACTGGTATTTTTCTATGGGA
>VWZI01001104.1:9167-20489 GCA_013396835.1 Psilopogon haemacephalus
AGCAGAGCTGCTGCAGCCCTCTCAGCTGCATCTTGGTGGCCTCCTCTGCACTGGCTCCACCACTTGCATGTGCTGCTTGTGCTGGGGGCTGCAGAGCTGCAGACAGTGCTGCAGGTGGGGTGTGAGGAGAGCAGAGCCAAGGGGCAGAATCCCCTCCCTTGCCCTGCTGCCCACAGCTGCTCTTGCTGCAGCCCAGCACACAGTTGCTGTCTGGGCTGCACTCACACTGCAGCCTCATCTTCAGCTTTGCATCAGCCCAGACCCCCAGGTCCTATTCCTCAGGGCTGCTCTCAGCTATTCCCCACCCAGGCTGCAGTTGTGCTTGGGATTGTACCCACCCAGGTCTTGGCTTTGTTGAATGCCCTGAGGTTGGTCTGGGCACAGCTCTGCAGCCTGTGCAGGTCCCTCTGGATGGATCCCTGCCCTCTAGGAAGTCAACTGTGCCACACAGCTTGGTGCTATCTGCAGCCTTGCTGAGGCTGCACTCAAGTCCTCTGTCCATAACACACTTTTTGTCTATTAGCTGTACCTAACCAGCTCTCCACACAAGCTTCACCATGCTGCTTGCAGCTGTGGCTCAAGCTTTCTGCTCAAGTCTTTGGTTCTGAGTCCCTGGGTTTGTGTTGTCTCCCATCTTGGTGCACGCTTTGCATCACTCCTATTTTGCATGTAACAGCAGCACCTTTCAAAGCCTTGAAATAACCCCAGCCACTTCCTGTCATCATCCTGCCCTCAAAACAGGAGCAGTTGGCTCACCATGATGCTTGCAGCAATGGCTCAAAGTTTCAGTTCATGAGGTTGGCTTCTGCCTGGCCTTCTTGTGTTGGGGGCTCCACAACTGCACACAGGACTCCAAATCATCCAGTTCCAGCCCCCCTGCCATAGGTAGGGACACCTCCCACTAGAACAGATCACTCAAGTCTAACCCTGCTCCCCCCTCAGCTTCAAACCATCCCTCTCTTTCAGTCTGTGCTCACAGCAGAGGTGCTGCAGCCCTCTGAGCATCCTCGGGGCCCTTCTCTGCACACCTCCAGCATCTCCACATCCCTCCTGTCCCAGGGGCTCCAGCACTGGATGCACTACTCCAGGTGGGCTCTCAGCAGAGCACAGCAGAGGGGCAGAATCACCTCCCTGGCCCTGCTGCCCACACTGCTCCTGCTGCAGCCCAGCCTCTGCTTGCCTTTCTGCCCTGCAAGTGCACACTGCTGCCTCATCTTGACCTTCTCCTCCACCAGCAGCCCCAAGTCCCTCTTTTCGGGGCTGCTCTCCAGCCAGTTCCTGCCCAGCCTGCATTGGTGCTTGGCATTGCCTCAACACAGCTGCAGGACCTTGCACTTGGCCTTGCTGAACCTCCTGAGGTTGGCTTGTGCCCACCTCTGCAGCCTGTGCAGGTCCCTCTGGATGCCATCCCTGCCCTCCAGCCTGGCTGCTGCACCACACAGCTTGGGGTGCTCAGCAAACTTGCTGAGGCTGCACTCAATGCCTCTGTCCGTGGCACCCACAGAGATGCTGAACAAGATTGGTCCCAGGACTGGTCCCTGAGGGACTCTGCACACCTCCAGCATCTCCACATCCCTCTTGTCCCAGGGGCTCCAGCACTGGATGCACTACTCCAGGTGGGCTCTCAGCAGAGCACAGCAGAGGGGCAGAATCACCTCCCTGGCCCTGCTGCCCACACTGCTCCAAACTGAACAGAACCATAGAATGATAGATCGGTTTAGGTTGGAAGCGACCTCAAAAATCATCCAGTCCCAAGCCCTCGCCACGGGCCAGGGAACACCTCCCACTAGCAGCTTTACAGCCCAGCCCCAGGGGCTTGAGGCGGGAGCTGAGGGCGCCGCAGCCGTGGCCGAGGGGCGGCCACTCTCCCTTCTCCGCGGCGCACCGAGCATCCCCCTCTCACGGCACCTCCATCTCACCGCGCCCCGCTCCTCCCCTGCAGCACTCCGGACCCGTTCCTCCACGGCAGCACAGCGGCCTCGTTCCTCCGCCGCAGCACCGCGGCTCCGCTCCTCCCGGGCAGCACAACGGCCTTGTTCCTCCGCCGCAGCACAGCGGCCCCGCTCCATCTCGGCGGCAGCGCGCCGGCCCCGCTCCATCTCGGCGGCAGCAGAGCGGCCCCACTCTTCCCCGGCAGCAGAGCGGCCCCGCTCCTCCTCGGCGGCAGCGCGCCGGCCCCGTTCCTTCGCTGCAGCACCGCGGCCCCACTCCCCCCCGGCAGTACCGCGGCCCCACTCCTCCGCGGCAGCACACCGCGCTCCCTCCTCGGCGGCAGCACAGCGGCTCCGATCCCCGGCAGCAGCACGCCGGCCCCAACCCTATGCGGCAGCATCGCGGCCCCGCTCTTTCCCGGCAGTGCGCCGGCCCCGTTCCTTTGCTGCAGCACCGCGGCCCCGCTCCTCCCCGGCAGCACGGCGGCCCCACTCCTCCCCGGCAGCACTCTAGCCCCGTTCCTTTGCTGCAGCACCGCGGCCCCGCTCCTCCCCGGCAGCACAGCGGTCCCGCTCCTCCCCGGCAGCACGCCGGTCCCCTTCCCACGCCGCCAGCCGCCGAGGAGCCGTGGCGAGAAGCCCCTCAACGCCGCCGCCCTCCAGCTCCAGCTCCAGCTCCAGCTCCCGCTCCCGCCCCAGCCGCCATCTCCCCGCCCCTCCGCCCCGGTCCCCGCCCCTGGGCGCGCTGGCCCGGCCCCGCGGCGCCGCTGCAGCCCCCGCGCAGATATAGGCTCCCGCCACCATAGCCGTTCATAGTGAGTAGANCCCGCGTCGCCGCCGCCGCCGCCTCCTCCAGGCATGGCACAGGGCTCTACCTCACTATGGCAGCAGCAGCGCGGCACAGCACCCTCGACTTCCTGCTCGGCGCCACAGGTAAGAGAGCCGGGGGTGGGGGGCGGGGGGGAGAGAAAGGAGGCTGCCGCCGAGCCTCCCTTCTCCCCTTATTCCGCCGCCGCCGCTCGGCGGTGGGTCGCGCCTCGCCTCGCCTCGCCTCGCCTCGCCTTTCGCCTCCTCTCCCCCGCCGTGGCCGGGGAAGTGGCGCGGCCGGCCGCTAGCCAGGCCCTGCGCGGCCCCCTCTCCGCCTCTCCCCGGGCGCCTCCGCCTGGCTTGTGTTCCTCGCCGGCATCCGCCACTGGCGGCCAGCAGATGCTGCCCGGGGCCACCGTGCCGCTGAGAGCCGCCCCGGGCGAGCAGGCAGGCAGGCAGGCAGGCGGGCGGGCGGCCCACTGCGGCCTCCTGCCCTTGCGCCTGCCGTGCAGCAGCGCGGCCGCCCTGGGGCCGTGCACCGCCAGCTTCCAGCCCATCCCCGACCGCTGGCCGAGCCCAGCTCAGCCCCTCCGTCCGTCCGTCCGTCCGAGCGGACGGGCAGGCAGGCAGGCAGGCAGGCGGGAGGTGGAGCGCACCGCGGGCCTGGTTTGCGGGATGGGAGCGGGGGGAGGGATGCGCTGTGTGTTTTGGAGCGGCCGCGCTGGGGCTCCCCTTGCAGCCCGCCCGGGGGTTAGCGGAAGGCTTTGCGCAGCCCTGCAAGCCCATGCGGAACGAGCTGGCGGCCGCCGGTGCCGTGCGCCGGTCGCTTCGGGGTTTTTCCTCTTAAGCTCGTCCGCCAAAGGGCGAAGGAAGTGATTAGCGCTGGAGCCGAGGCGCTGGGTGAGCTGCCTGCTCTCTTTCTGGAAGCTTTACCCCGGCCTTATCTGCAGAGGGCACGTTGGAGCCGGGGAAACGCTGCGGCTCTCAGCGGCCGAGATGGGTGGAAAGGTTTAATCGCGGAGGGGGAGGAGGGGAAAACCTACCATGGGCAGCAGGGCTGGGCGGGGAGGTCGGTGGATGCTGAACGAGGCAGGCAGCTAGGGGCAGGCCTGCCCCTGTCCCCTGGAGCAAGCTCTGCCCGGGGCTGCTGTGCCTGCGGGGATCTTAGAATCAGTCCGGGTTGGAAGGCACCACAAGGATCAACCAGTTCTAACCCCCCCCCTGCCGTGCCCAGGGACACCCTACCCTAGATCAGGCTGCCCGCAGCCTCATCCTGTGTTCTCACACTTTCATTTCTCTTCTTGGAGGGGGAGGGAGTCAGAGAATCAGAGTGTCAGGGGCTGGAAGGGATGCAAGGAGATGATCGAGTCTAAACCCCTGCCAGAGTAGGATCACCTGTACCGGATCACACAGGAACACATCACAGGACATTAGGGGTTGGAAGGGACCCAAGGAGGTCATCGAGTCCAACCCCACTGCCAGAGCAGGGTCACCTATACTGGATCTCACAGGAAGACATCACAGGACATTAGGGGTTGGAAGGGACCCAAGGAGGTCATCGAGTCCAAACCCCTGCCTGAGGAGGATCACCTGTACCCGATCACACAGGAACACATCACAGGATGTTAGGGGTTGGAAGGGACCCAAGGAGGTCATCGAGTCCAAACCCCTGCCTGAGGAGGATCACCTGTACCCGATCACACAGGAACACATCACAGGATGTTAGGGGTTGGAAGGGACCCAAGGAGGTCATCGAGTCCAAACCCCTGCCTGAGGAGGATCACCTGTACTGGATCACACAGGAACACATCACAGGGTGTTAGAGGTTGGAAGGGACCCAAGGAGATGATTGAGTCCGACCCCACTGCCAGAGCAGGGTCACCTATACCAGATCATGCAGGAGCACATCACAGGGTGTTAGGGGTTAGAAGGGATCCAAGGAGATTGAGTCCAGCCCTCCTGCCAGAGCAGGGTCACCTATACTGGATCACACAGGAACACATCACAGAATCACAGGATGATAGGGGTTGGAAGGGACCCAAGGACATCATCGAGTCCAATCCCCCTGCCAGAGCAGGGCCACACAATCTAGCTCAGGGCATGCAGCAACACATCCAGAAAGGCCATGAAAGGCTCCAGAGAAGGAGACTCCACAACCTCTCTGGGCAGCCTGTGCCACTGCTCTGGGACCCACACAGGAAAGAAGTTGTCCCTTGTGTGGAACTGCAACCTCCTGTGCTGCAGCTTCCATCCATTGCTCCTTGGCCTATTCCAGGGACCAGATGAGCAGAACCAGTCCCCCTCTTCCTGTCCAGTCCTCAGATATTTATAGAAATCCCCTCTAGGTCTTGTCTCTTCCAGAGGTCCCTCAGCCTCTCCTCATCAGGCGGTGCTCCAGTCCCCTCAGCATCCTTGTAGCCCTCCCCTGGATGCTCTACAGCAGATCCCTGTCCCTCTTCAACTGGGGCAGGTTTTGAATATCTCCAGAGAGAGAGGCTCCACAACCCTCCCTGGGCAGCCTGTCCCAATGGTTTGTCACCCTCACAAGGCAAACAATTCCTCCTCATGTTTCCATGGAGCTTCCTATGCCTCAGCTCTCACCCAGTGCCCCTTGTCCTGGCATTGGGCATCACCCAGCAGAGCCTGGCTCCAGCCTCCTGCCACTCACCCTGCACATCTTTATCAAGGTCACCTCTCAGGCTCCTCTGCTCCCAGCAGCACAGCCTCGGCTCCCTCAGGCTCTCCTCCTAACAGAGCTGTTCCATTCCCTTCAGCATCTTTGTGGCTTTGGGAGGGAGGCATGAAAGCAATTCTGTGTGTTTGCAGATTAAAAACCTGCCAGGAGCTTGGTTTGAGAGAGAGGTTCCTGACCCCGGGGGCTCTGCTGCAGGCTCTGCCCTTTGTGGCATTGCTGCGTTTGCACTTTGAAGAGCCTGGAGCAGGCAGGGGGAAGGTATCAGTGCAGTTTTTTCAGTGTGCTTTAGAATGTTCTACCCTGTTTGGTGGTTGAAAGAGTTTCAGTTTCCATTAGGCAGTGAGGTTGTTTTTTTTGTTGTTGTTTTTTTTTTTTTTGCAGTTTGGCTTAGCCACTGCAATAAAGTAGAACAGAATAGAGTAGAACAAGCCAGGTTGGAAGAGACCTCCAAGATCATCCAGTCCAACCTAGCACCCAGCCAATGGCATTCAGTGCCCCATCCAGCTTTGCTTCAACACCTCCAGGGATGGGGACTCCACCACCTCCCTGGGCAGCCCATTCCAATGCCAATCACTCTCTCTGCCAACAACTTCTTCGTAACATCCAGCCTGAACCTCCCCTGGCACAGCTTGAAGCTGTGTCCTTTTGCTCTGTTGCTGGTTGCCTGGCAGCAGAGCCCAACCCCACCTGGCTACAACCTCCCTTTAGGTAGTTGTAGACAGCAATGAGCTGTGCCCTGAGCCTCCTCTTCTCCAGGCTGCACACCCCCAGCTCCCTCAGCCTCTCCTCTTGGGGCTGTGCTCCAGGCCCCTCCCCAGCCTTGCTGCCCTTCTCTGGACACCTGCCAGTACCTCAACATCTCTCTTGAATTGAGGGGCCCAGAACTGGACACAGCACTTAAGGTGTGGCCTGACCAGTGCTGAGCACAGGAGCAAGAATAACCTCCCTGCTCCTGCTGGCCACACTGTTCCTGCTCCAGCCCAGGATGCCATTGGCTCTGCTGCCCACCTGGGCACACTGCTGGCTCCTGTTCAGCTCCTATCTCCCAGCACCCTCAGGTCCCTCTCTGCCTGGCTGTTCTCAGCCACTCTGTCCCCAGCCTGTAGCACTGCCTGGGGTTGTTGTGGCCAAAGTGTAGAACCCTGCACTTAGCCTTGTTCATTCTCATCCCACTGACTTCTGCCCACCCATTCAGCCTGGCCAGGTCCCTCTGCAGGGCTCCTCCTACCCTCCAGCACATCCACACCTCTCCTAGCTTGGTGTCATCTGCAAACTCACTGATGCTGGACTCGATCCCCTGGTCCAGGTCATTATTGAAGATACTGAACAGGACTGGTCCCAGCGCTGGTCCCTGGGACACAGCACTGGTGACTGGCAGCCAGCTGGCTGTGGCACCATTCACCACCACTCTCTAGCCAGTTCTTGACCCATTTCAGAGTGGATGTGTCCAAGCCACAAGGGCTGCCATCTTGGGCAGGAGCTTGTTGTGGCAGAGGATGTCAAAGTCTCTGCTGAAGTCCAGGTAGACTGCATCTAATGATGAGTTAATAGTGATTGAGGTCATTCTACTCTTTGCCTTGCTCCTTGTGCTTGATGAGCAGAATTGGGCAGCTGAACCAGTCCAAAAGCAATGCTCATGGATACCACCCAGCCCTTACAAGGACCTCTTTCCCTGTTTAGATGCCTGAACTATTATGGGTTCAAATATGGCATCAGTGACTGGCTTCAAGAGTCAGGGTTGCCAAGGAAAAGGCCAGCACTAGGTGTGTTGGAAATAAGCCACAGTTGCATTAGCTGCTATTAATTATATAGTATGGGATAAGTCTTAAGTATTTAATCCTGTTGTGGCTGAGGGGGTTGGATCAGATGATATTTTGAGGTTCCTTCCAACCCCTAAGAATCTATGACCTCCCTGGGCAACCTGTTCCAGTGTCTCATCACCTTCACTGGAAAGAATTTCTGCACAGGCTCACAGGATGTCAGGAGTTGGAAGGGACCCAAAGAGATCCTCGAGTCCAACCCCCCTGCCAGAGCAGGAGCAGACAATCTAGCTCAGGGCACACAGGAACACATCCAGACAGGCCTGGAAAGGCTCCAGACAAGGAGACTCCACAGCCTCTCACAGGGCAGCCTGTGCCAGTGCTCTGGGACCCACACAAACAAGAAGTTGCCTCTTGTGTTGAGCTGCAACCTCCTGTGCTGCAGCTTCCATCCATTGCTTCTTGGCCTATCCCAGGGAGCAGTGAGCAGAGCCTGTCCCCCACCTCCTGACCCCCAGCCCTCAGATATTTATACACATTGCTTCAATCCCCTCTCAGTCTTCTCTTTTGCAGACTAAGCAGCCCCAGGTCCCTCAGCCTGTCCTCCCCAGGCAGTGCTGCAGTCCCCTCAGCATCCTCACAGCCCTCCCCTGGACCCTCTCCAGCAGATCCCTGACCCTCTGCAACTGGGGAGCCCAAAACTGAAGGCAGTGCTCAAGATGAGGTCTAAGCAGAGCAGAGTAGAGGGGGAGGAGAACCTCCCTTGCTCTGCTGGACACACTCTGCCTAATACACCCCAGGATCCTCTTGGCCCCCAGGGCACATTGCTGTGCCATGGATGTTCTCCCCCAGCACTCTCAGCTCCCTCTCCTTGGGGCTGCTCTCCAGCAGTCCCCTCCCAACCTGTCCTGCTGCAGTTTATTCTTCCTCCCCAGGTGCAGGACTCTGCACTTGTCCTTATTGCCTTACTTTCAGGCAGGGTTTGGTGCCTCACTCCTCCTTCAGGCAGGGTTTGGTTCTTCCTCCCATCCAGAAGGATGTGCCTGAAAGGAGGCAGGAGGAGTACCCAGCAGTGGAAGAAATTCTTTGCAGATCAAAGAAAGGAAGAAGCTTTTGCTTTCAGTGTGTTCTTTTCTTTGCATCACCACTGAGGAAGTCTTTTTGTGCTGGACTTTCTGACACTTAGAACAGCTTCAAAGCTGGCTTGGAGTTTTCATGTGGAGTTCCTCCTTCCATCTACTCCTTATGGCTGGGAAGTGCCAAGAGTTGTCTGTAGAGGAAAAGACTTTGAGTGTTCTGGGTTAAGCAAGCTACAATTGAGTGCTGAATTGTGGACCATCAACTAATTGAGGTTTTTGTTCTGTGAGGTGCATGGATAAAGATATTTTGGGACTTTCTGTAGTGCCACAAAATGACCTAGGGCAGTCCTAGGTAGGAATATGGTCTGGAGGATGACTGTGGTGGTTCAACAGTTACCCACCCCTCTCCCCACCCCCTCCACTTTGAAATAACCCCAGGCTAGAATTCAGTGGGCTGGAAGTTAAGGAAATGAAGCTTTATATCATAGAATGGTTTAGGTTGGAAGAGACCTCAAAGCTTAGACAGTTCCAACCCCCCTGCCATGCCCAGGGACACCCTACCCTAGATCAGGTTGCCCACAGCCTCTGCCAGCCTGGCCAAAAACACCTCCTCTATGCATCCCATCAATTTAAAACACCATAATGAGATGGTATAATTAGAGGCAAGCAGAGCTGAATCTTTGGGGAGCTGGATAATACAACCTGGGTGGTGAGTGGCTGGAGAGCAGCCCTGAGGAACAGGACCTGGGGGTCTGGGTAGATGAGAAGCTCAACATGAGGCTGCAGTGTGCACACACAGCCCAGACAGCAACTGTGTGCTGGGCTGCAGCAAGAGCAGCTGTGGGCAGCAGGGCAAGGGAGGGGATTCTGCCCCTTGTCTCTGCTCTCCTCNCCTTGGCTCTGCTCTCCTCACATCCCACCTGGAGTACTGTGTGCAGTTCTGCAGCCCCCAGCACAAGAAGGACATGGAACTGCTGGAGAGAGTGCAGAAGAGGGCCATGAAGGTGATCAAAGGGCTGGAGCACCTCTGCTATGAGGACAGGCTGAGGGAGTTGGGGCTGTGCAGCCTGGAGAACAGAAGGCTGCCAGGCGACCTTAGAGTAACCTTCCAGTATCTGAAGGGGGCTACAGGAAGGCTGGGGAGGGACTGTTCACAAGGTCTTGTAATGACAGGATGAGGAGGAATGGGTTCAAACTGGCAGAGGGGAGATTGAAACTGGATATTAGGAGGAAGTTGTTTGCAGTGAGGGTGGTGAGACACTGGCAGAAGTTGCCCAGGGAGGTTGTAGCTGCACCTCTCTGGAGATGGTCAAGGCCAGGTTGGACTCATCCTTGAGCGACCTGATCTAGTGGGAGTTGTCCCTGCCTATGGCACAGGAGTGTTGGAATTGGATGATCTTTGAGGTCCCTTCCAACCTAAACCATTCTATGATTCTCACCTGGCTTCTGCAGTGGTCTTGTCAAGAGCTGATAAAAGCAGTAACTGGAGAGTTCAGTTCTCTGCCTGGAAGTGTCTTGCTTATCAGCAGCCCCTGAGATAAGCAGACAGCTTCAGCAGGCAAAATGGCTCAGTGTTCCCTATCCTGAAGTACAAAAGGCATATAAAAATGGATGTGGATCATTTGCCTGCCTTAGTTGAGGCAGAGCAGGATTTAGTAGTGATTTCTCCCTCCCAGGCTAATGATATTTCTGTTAGCAATTCCTCACTTCCAAATGACTCCTCAAGGTATTTAGCTAAAGGACTTTGTTATGGCAGTAGGGTGATGGCCTCTACCTTTACAGAATTGATTTGAGGTGACTGCCTGTTGTAAATCTGACAAATGAGAACCTTTCCAGGTATGGATGTGTTGTGTGATCTTGGCTGAGTGATATGCAAAATAAGAGAAGGAGGGAATGGTGGGAGTTAGAATGGACCTCTGGGAGTCATAGAATCAGTCAGGGTTGGAAGGGACCACAAGGATCTGCCAGTTCCAACCTCCCTGCCATGGGCAGGGACACTCTACCCTAGATCATAGAAGCATAGAATAGAATCATAGAATCAGTCAGGGTTGGAAAGGACCACAAGGATCTGCCAGTTCCAACCTCCCTGCCATGCCCAGGGACACCCTACCCTAGATCAGGCTGCCCACAGCCTCTGCCAGCCTGGCCAAAAACACCTCCAGGGATCTGGCCACAAACACCTCCCTGCAGGGGCAACCCATTCCAGGCTCTCACCACTCTCATGCTCAATAACTTCTTCCTCACCTCCAGGCTCAATCTCCCCACCTTCAGCTTTGCTCCATTCCCCCTAGTCCTCTCACTCCCTGACAGCCTAAAAAGTCCCTCCACAGCTTTTTTTGTAGCCCCCTTCAGATCCTGGAAGGCCACCAGAAGGTCCCGTGGGAGCCTCCTCTTCTCCAGCCTGCACAGCCCCAACTCTTTCAGGCTGTGCTCACAGCAGAGGTGCTGCAGTCCTCTGAGCATCCTCGGGGCCCTTCTCTGCACACCTCCAGCATCTCCACATCCCTCTTGTCCCAGGGGCTCCAGCACTGGATGCACTACTCCAGGTGGGCTCTCAGCAGAGCACAGCAGAGGAGGAGAATTACCTCTGCTGGACTCTGCAATAGTTCCTTGGGCCTCTTGAACTGGAGTGTCCAGAACTGAACAAAGTAGTTCAGATATGGCCTGGTTAGGGCAGAGTGGAGGGGGCAGGATGACCTCCTTTGACCTGCTGTCCACACTCTTCTTTAATGCACTCCAAGATTAACCTTTGGCCCTTTTGGCCACAAGATCAAATTGCTGTCTGAGAGTTAACTTGTTAACCATTCTATGGTCCTGCTGGCTTAGGTTGGAAGAGACCTCAAAGCTCATCCAGTTCCAACCCCCCTGTGCCATAGGCAGGGACACCTCCCACTAGCACAGGTTGCCCAAGGCCTCATCCAACCTGGCCTTGAACACCTCCAGGGAGGTTGTGGAGCACAGAGGCACCTGGTGTGATCAGAGACCACCTCGAGGGAGGTTGTGGAGCACAGAAGCACCCAGTGTGATCTCTGACCTGATCTAGTGGGAGG
>VWZI01001104.1:21306-40827 GCA_013396835.1 Psilopogon haemacephalus
CTGATCCTGGTGCTCCCTTCCAGCCCTGACTGCTTCCCTGATCCTGGTGCTCCCTTCCAGCCCTGACTGCTTCCCTGATCCTGGTGCTCCCTTCCAGCCCTGACTGCTTCCCTGATCCTGGTGCTCCCTTCCAGCCCTGACTGCTTCCCTGATCCTGGTGCTCCCTTCCAGCCCTGACTGCTTCCCTGATCCTGGTGCTCCCTTCCAGCCCTGACTGCTTCCCTGATCCTGGTGCTCCCTTCCAGCCCTGACTGCTTCCCTGATCCTGGTGCTCCCTTCCAGCCCTGACTGCTTCCCTGATCCTGGTGCTCCCTTCCAGCCCTGACTGCTTCCCTGATCCTGGTGCTCCCTTCCAGCCCTGACTGCTTCCCTGATCCTGGTGCTCCCTTCCAGCCCTGACTGCTTCCCTGATCCTGGTGCTCCCTTCCAGCCCTGACTGCTTCCCTGATCCTGGTGCTCCCTTCCAGCCCTGACTGCTTCCCTGATCCTGGTGCTCCCTTCCAGCCCTGACTGCTTCCCTGATCCTGGTGCTCCCTTCCAGCCCTGACTGCTTCCCTGATCCTGGTGCTCCCTTCCAGCCCTGACTGCTTCCCTGATCCTGGTGCTCCCTTCCAGCCCTGACTGCTTCCCTGATCCTGGTGCTCCCTTCCAGCCCTGACTGCTTCCCTGATCCTGGTGCTCCCTTCCAGCCCTGACTGATTCTGTGACTGGAGCTGGCTGCAGTTCAGCAGCAAAAGCACATTTAGGGCTGTTTGAACATACCATGTGGGGAATGTCATCCATGGCTGGCAGCTCACTTAGGCTGGTTCTGTCAAGCACTGGGTTGTCTGAAGTGTTGGGACATCTGATGGCACCGATAACACGCGGATGCTAGGCTTATCTCTTCCTCTTTCCCATGTTGATTTATGGTAGGTTACCAGAATTTGCTGACTCCCTGACTGAGATTTGGCTGGGAAGACCATGTAAATAAAGATAAAACACTTAAGAATTGCCTCTGGGGCTTGCAACAGTCTTGGCTAAAGGTGTGTTTGCAGCTGTGCTGCAGAAATGGTCCTGTCCTGTGCTTTTGTAGCAGCCTCCTTGAGTGGGGTGGTTTCAGAGAAGCAGTCAGGGCTGGAAGGGAGCACAAGGATCAGGGAAGCAGTCAGGGCTGGAAGGGAGCACAAGGGTCAGGGAAGCAGTCAGGGCTGGAAGGGAGCACAAGGGTCAGGGAAGCAGTCAGGGCTGGAAGGGAGCACAAGGGTCAGGGAAGCAGTCAGGGCTGGAAGGGAGCACAAGGGTCAGGGAAGCAGTCAGGGCTGGAAGGGAGCACAAGGGTCAGGGAAGCAGTCAGGGCTGGAAGGGAGCACAAGGGTCAGGGAAGCAGTCAGGGCTGGAAGGGAGCACAAGGGTCAGGGAAGCAGTCAGGGCTGGAAGGGAGCACAAGGGTCAGGGAAGCAGTCAGGGCTGGAAGGGAGCACAAGGGTCAGGGAAGCAGTCAGGGCTGGAAGGGAGCACAAGGGTCAGGGAAGCAGTCAGGGCTGGAAGGGAGCACAAGGGTCAGGGAAGCAGTCAGGGCTGGAAGGGAGCACAAGGGTCAGGGAAGCAGTCAGGGCTGGAAGGGAGCACAAGGGTCAGGGAAGCAGTCAGGGCTGGAAGGGAGCACAAGGGTCAGGGAAGCAGTCAGGGCTGGAAGGGAGCACAAGGGTCAGGGAAGCAGTCAGGGCTGGAAGGGAGCACAAGGGTCAGGGAAGCAGTCAGGGCTGGAAGGGAGCACAAGGGTCAGGGAAGCAGTCAGGGCTGGAAGGGAGCACAAGGGTCAGGGAAGCAGTCAGGGCTGGAAGGGAGCACAAGGGTCAGGGAAGCAGTCAGGGCTGGAAGGGAGCACAAGGGTCAGGGAAGCAGTCAGGGCTGGAAGGGAGCACAAGGGTCAGGGAAGCAGTCAGGGCTGGAAGGGAGCACAAGGGTCAGGGAAGCAGTCAGGGCTGGAAGGGACCACAAGGATCGGCCAGTTCCAACCCCTCTGTGCAGTCAGCAGGGACATATAATCACAGAATGGTTTAGGTTGGAAGGGACCTCAAAGCTCATCCAGTTCCAACCCCTCTGTGCCATAGGCAGGGACACCTCTCACTGGAACAGTTCTGTCCGGTCTGACAATTATTCCAATTATAAAATAAAACCTAAGGTAAGGATTGATCAGAGCCCACACAGATCACAGAATCAGAGAATGGTTTAGGTTGGAAGGGACCTGAAAAGCTCAACCAGTTCCAACCCCTCTGTGCCATAGGGACCACTAGAAGAGGTCACTCAAAGCCTCATCCAACCTGGTCTTGAACACCTCCAGGGAGGGAGCAGCCACAACCTCCCTGAGCAACCTGTGCCAGTGCAAGCAAAAAAAAAAAAAACCCCAAACTTCAAGCAAACAAAACCCAAACCAACAAAACAAACTCACAAACCATTCCCCCAATCCAAAACCACCCAAACCAACAACTCCTTCCACCCTTTTCCCTCTGCCCCTCATAGAAAACTTCCAAACCCAACCAACCAAGAAAACTCAACTGGTTTGAGTGGAAGATTCTTATTAATAACTTTTCTTTCTCTCTCTCTTTCTCTCTTAATCTCCTAGCTGATTGCAATGCTGTTCTTAAAGCTCTACAGCCCATTTTTCAGGAGCAGGGAATGACAGAAACAGTCCATAACTGGGAAGACCATGGTTATTTAGCAACCTACATCCAAAAAAATGGCAGGTGAGTGCTTTTGGTTGTTTTTCATTTCCTTCCTATTTACATTGGTGTCCCTTCTGTCCTTCCCTTACAACTGTTTCTTCCTCCCTGTGTTGGATTTCCTTCTGAGGTGCAGGCAGGGCACACAGTTGACTTATTAATAACTAAAATCAGAATGCTGGGATCATCTTGTCTGTATCATCTTGCAGTTTGGATCTGAGAGAATCATGGAATCAGGTAGGGTTGGAAGGGACCTCAAGGATCAGCCAGTCCCAACCCTCCTGCCATGCCCAGGGACACCCTACCCTAGATCAGGCTGCCCACAGCCTCTGCCAGCCTGGCTGCAAACACCTCCAAGGATGTGGCCCCAAACACCTCCCTGGGCATTAGTACAACACTGCGAATCTCCACTAGGATCAGGTTGCTCAGAGTGTTCTCCAGCCTTGATAGGCTCACAGGATGTCAGGGGTTGGAAGGGACCCAAGGAGGTCATTGAGTCCAACCCTCCTGCCAGAGCAGGAGCAGACAATCCAGCTCAGGGCAAACAGCAGCACATCCAGACAGGTCTGGCAAGGCTCCAGAGGAGACTCCAGAGAACCTCTCTGGGCAGCCTGTGCCAGTGCTCTGGGACCCACACAGGCAAGAAGTTGCCTCTTGTGCTGAGCTGCAACCTCCTGTGCTGCAGCTTCCATCCATTGCTCCTTGACCTATCCCAGGGAGCAGAGCCTGTCCCCCACCTCCTGACCCCCAGCCCTCAGAGATTTATAAGCATTGCTTCAATCCCCTCTCAGTCTTCTCTTTTGCAGACTAAGCAGCCCCAGGTCCCTCAGCCTCTCCTCCCCAGGCAGTGCTGCAGTCCCCTCAGCATCCTCACAGCCCTCCTTTGGACCCTCTCCAGCAGATCCCTGTGCCTGTTCCACTGGAGAGCCCCAAACTGAACAGAGTACTCAAGATGAGGTCTCAGCAAGGCAAAGTAGAGGTGGAGGAGAACCTCCCTTGCTCTGCTGGACACACTCTGCCTAACAACACCCCAGGATCTCATTGGCCTTCTTGGCCCCCAGGGCACATTGCTGTGCCATGGATGTTCTCCCCCAGCACTCTCAGCTCCCTCTCCTTGGGGCTGCTCTCCAGCAGTCACCTCCCAGCCTGTCCTGCTGCAGTTTATTCTTCCTCCCCAGGTGCAGGACTTTGCACTTGGCCTTGTTGAACCTCATTTGGATCTCTTCTTCATACACTGCAGGATCCCATTGGTCTTCTTGGCCACTTTTGGTGCCTCTGTGCCCAGCTCTGTCTGTGCAGGTCTCTCTGGATGGCCTCACAGCCTTTAGCTGGCTCAGCCAAGCCTCCCAGTTTGGTGCCATCAGCAAACTTGCTGAGCAGACTCTGTCTGTCTGTCTGTCCCCTCATCAATGTCATTGATGAAGATGTTGAACAGGCCTGAAGCCAGCATTGATCCCTGGGGGACTCCACAGGTCACAGCTCTGCAGCTGGACCATTGATCACCACAATATGCCCAAGTCCAACCTTAGTATGTGAATGCTGAAAGCTTTCTGTGCTTTTCAGCACTTCCAACACTAGGTCAGCACTGCCTTTATACAAGACAGAGCTGTGCAGGGTTCACATCAGAGGCAAATTCCAGCAGCAATGCATTTGCCCAGGATTGAGTTTTCCTACTGGATATAGCTCAGTTGTGTTTCTGTCATCAGACAATTAATAGCTTCAGAAGGCTTAAGGTGGCTAACAAAGGATAACTGCTTACAGGACACCTGGTGTCCAAGTGGAGACCAGTGACAAGTGGAGTCCCTCAGGGATCAGTCCTGGGACCAGTCTTGTTCAAGATCTTTGTGGGTGCCATGGGCAGAGGCATTGAGTGCAGCCTCAGCAAGTTTGCTGAGCACCCCAAGCTGTGTGGTGCAGCAGCCAGGCTGGAGGGCAGGGATGGCATCCAGAGGGACCTGCACAGGCTGCAGAGGTGGGCACAAGCCAACCTCAGGAGGTTCTACAAGGCCAAGTGCAAGGTCCTGCAGCTGGGTCGAGGCAATGCCAAGCACAAATCCAGGCTGGGCAGTGAGTGGCTGGAGAGCAGCCCTGAGGAGAGGGACTTGGGGGTGCTGGTGGAGGAGAAGCTGAAGATGAGGCAGCAGTGTGCACTTGCAGGGTGGAAAGCCAAGCAGAGGCTGGGCTGCAGCAGGAGCAGTGTGGGCAGCAGGGCCAGGGAGGTGATTCTGCCCCTCTGCTGTGCTCTGCTGAGAGCCCACCTGGAGTACTACATCCAGCAGGACCATAGAATGGTTAACAAGTTAATTCTCAGACAGCAATTTGACCTTGTGGCCAAAAGAGCCAAAGGTTAATCTTGGAGTGCATTAAAGAGTGTGGACAGCAGGTCAAAAGAGGTCATTCTGCTCCCTCCACTCTGCCCTAACCAGGCCATATCTGGACTATTTTGTCCAGTTCTGGACTCCCCTGTTCAAGAGGCCCAAAGAACTACTGCAGAGTCCAGCAGAGGTGATTCTCCCCCTCTGCTGTGCTCTGCTGAGAGCCCACCTGGAGCACTGCATCCAGTGCTGGAGCCCCTGGGACAAGAGGGATGTGGAGATGCTGGAGGTGTGCAGAGAAGGGCCCCGAGGATGCTCAGAGGGCTGCAGCACCTCTGCTGTGAGCACAGCCTGAAAGAGTTGGGGCTGTGCAGGCTGGAGAAGAGGAGGCTCCCAGGTGACCTTCTTGTGGCCTTCCTGCATCTGAAAGGGGCTACATGAATGCTGGGGAGGGACTTTTTAGGCTATGAGGGAGTGAGAGGACAAGGGGGGAATGGAGCAAAGCTGGAGGTGGGGAGATTGAGACTGGAGGTGAGGAGGAAGTTGTTGAGCTTGAGAGTGGTGAGAGGCTGGAATGGGTTGCCCCTGCAGGGAGGTGTTTGGGGCCACTTCCCTGGAGGTGTTTTTGGCCAGGCTGGCAGAGGCTGTGGGCAGCCTGCTCTAGGGTAGGGTGTCCCTGGGCATGGCAGGGGGGTTGGAACTGGCAGATCCTTGTGTTCCCTTCCAACCCTGACTGATTCTATGATCTCTCTGCCTTTGGTGCCCTTTTAAGTAAAGAGGATTCTCCTCCCAACCCTCTGTTTCCAACAGCTTCATTTCTGCAATGGGGATTGATTTATTTATTAACACCTGGTGTGTTCCCTGTTGTTGAGGTGCCAAGATACATGAGGGGTTGCAGGGTTTCTTACTTAGTGGAAGTAATGAAGGTGAGCTTGAAAAAGTGTGTCCAGAGGAGGGTCACAAAAATGATCAGGGGGCTGCAACACTTCTGAAGGAGCTGGAGGTGTTCAGCCTGGAAAAGTGAAGGCTCCAGGCAGACCTAAGAGCAGCCTGCCAGGACCTGCAGTGGGGCTCCAAGCAGGCTGCAGAGGGACTGTTTGCTAAAGCCTGCAGGGATAGAATGAGGGCAATAGTTTGAGGAAGAGATTTAGATTGGATGTTAGGAACAAGTTCTGCAGCATGGGGGTGGTGGAACACTGCAACAGGGTGCCCAGGGAGGTAGTTAAGGCCACATCCCTGCAGACCTTCAAGGTGAGACTTAAGTTGAAGAGGGGCAAGGGAGGTTTTCCTCCCCCTCTACTCTGCCCTGCTGAGACCTCATCTTGAGCACTGCCTTCAGTTTTGGCCTCCTCAGTTGCAGAGGGACAGGGATCTGCTGGAGAGGGTCCAGTGGAGGGCTGTGAGGATGCTGAGGGGACTGCAGCACTGCCTGATGAGGAGAGGTTGAGGGACCTGGGGCTGCTTGGTCTGCAAAAGAGAAGACTGAGAGAGGATTTAATCAATGTTTATAAATCTCTGAGGGCTGGGGGTCAGGAGTGGGGGACAGGTTCTGCTCACTGCTCCCTGGGATAGGCCAAGGAGCAATGGATGGAAGCTGTAGCACAGGAGGTTGCAGCTCAACACAAGAGGCAACTTCTTGCCTGTGTGGGTCCCAGAGCACTGGCACAGGCTGTCCAGTGGGGTTGTGGAGTCTCCTTGTTTGGAGCCTTTGCAGACTCTGTCTGGATGTGTTGCTGTGTGCCCTGAGCTAGATTGTTTGGTCCTGCTCTGGCAGGGGGGTTGGACTGGATGAGCTCTTTGGATCCTTTCCAACCCCTGACATCCTGTGAGCCTGTCAAAGCTGGACAAGGCTCTGATCAACCTGATCCTAGTGGAGATTTGCAGTGTTGTACTAATGGACGTCCACTCCTTGATCCCCTTCTTCCTTTCTTGTGTCTTCTGTTCCCATCCCCTCCTCTGCCCTCTGTTTTCTCCTCCCTTGCTTTGTGTCATCCCCTTGTAGCTTTTCTGTTTGTACTTTTATCTTCTCCCCTCCCCAGTATGGAAAAAAAGCCAAACCACCAACTCTGCTACTCTCTTTTTATTTTCTTCTGCCCAGTCCTTATCTTTTGCTTGTTACAAGCTCTTGAAGGCCATTTCCTTGTCTGCCCAAGACCCAGTGTGTTGAAACTTTGCTCTTTAACTGCTCCTGGAGTGAACACAACATCCAGTAGAAGTTTTGCCTGCTTTGCATCTGCATTCAGCAATGAGACCTTGCTGCTGGGATTCCTTTGGCCAGAACTGTGATTTGCTCCAGGGCAGTTCTTGATTCTCTCTCCTAAACTGTTACTGAGCTTGGAATGGCAACTCTGTGAGTAGCTGCTAGCAAGATTTTGAAGACAGAGAGGCAGGAGAGTGAGTGTCCTGTTTCCATGAGGCTTTCTTATACAGTTTTTGAAAGCAGAGAGGCAGGAGAGTTCTATGAGCCCTATGAGGAGAGGCTGAGGGAGCTGGGGGTGTGCAGCCTGCAGAAGAGGAGGCTCAGGGCAGAGCTCATTGCTCTCTGCAGCTACCTGAAGGGAGGTTGTAACAGGTGGGGTTGGGCTCTTCTCTCAGGCAACCAGCAGCAGAGCAAAAGGACACAGCTTCAAGCTGTGCCAGGGGGGGTCTAGGCTGGATGTTAGGAGGAAGTTGTTGGCAGAGAGAGTGATTGGCATTGGAATGGGCTGCCCAGGGAGGTGGTGGAGTCCCCATCCCTGGAGGTGTTGAAGCAAAGCCTGGATGGGCAACTGAGTGCCATTGGCTAGGGCTGGGTGCTAGGTTGGCCTGGATGAGCTTGGAGGTCTCTTCCAACCTGAAAAAAAAAAAAAAAAAAGNCCTGAAAAAAAAAAAAAAAAAAAGACAACAACAACAGGAAAAAAAGTGTCCTGTGTTCTTGAGGCTCTCTTAGAAAGATTTTGAAGACAGAGGGGCAGGAGAGTGAGTGTCCTGTTTCCTTGAGGCTCTCTTATAAAGTGGATGTTGTCAATCTGGACTTCAGGAAGGCTTCAGAATGCTGCAGCAGCTCTGCTGTGAGCACAGACTGAAAGAGTTGGGGCTGTTGTGTCTGGAGAAGAGGAGGCTCCCAGGTGACCTTCTTTGTGGCCTTCCAGGATCTGAAGGAGGCTACAAAAAAGCTGTGGAGGGACTTTATAGCCTATCAGGGAATGACAGGACTAGAGGGAATGGAGCAAAGCTGGAGGTGGGGAGATTCAGCCTGGAGGTGAGGAGGAAGTTGTTGAGCATGAGAGTGGTGAGAGCCTGGAATGGGTTGCCCCTGCAGGGAGGTGTTGGGGGCAGATCCCTGGAGGTGTTTTTGGCCAGGCTGGCAGAGGCTGTGGGCAGCCTGATCTAGGGTAGGGTGTCCCTGGGCATGGCAGGGGGGTTGGAACTGGCTGATCCTTGTGGTCCGTTCCCACCCTGACTAATTCTTGGATTCTTTGATTTTGAAGGCAGAGGGGCAGCAGAGTGAGTGTCCTCTGTTCTTGAGGCTCTCTTATAGAGGTTTTGAAGGCAGAGGGGCAGCAGAGTGAATGTCCTGTGTCCTTGAGGCATTCTTACACACATTTTGAAGGCAGAGGGGCAGCAGAGTGAGTGTCCTGTGTGCTTGAGGCTCTCTTATACACATTTTGAAGGCAGAGGGGCAGCAGAGTGAATGTCCTGTGTCCTTGAGGCTCTCTTATACACATTTTGAAGGCAGAGGGGCAGCAGAGTGAATGTCCTGTGTCCTTGAGGCTCTCTTATACACATTTTGAAGGCAGAGGGGCAGCAGAGTGAATGTCCTGTGTCCTTGAGGCTCTCTTATACACATTTTGAAGGCAGAGGGGCAGCAGAGTGAATGTCCTGTGTCCTTGAGGCTCTCTTATACACATTTTGAAGGCAGAGGGGCAGCAGAGTGAATGTCCTGTGTCCTTGAGGCTCTCTTATACACATTTTGAAGGCAGAGGGGCAGCAGAGTGAATGTCCTGTGTCCTTGAGGCTCTCTTATACACATTTTGAAGGCAGAGGGGCAGCAGAGTGAATGTCCTGTGTCCTTGAGGCTCTCTTATACACATTTTGAAGGCAGAGGGGCAGCAGAGTGAATGTCCTGTGTCCTTGAGGCTCTCTTATACACATTTTGAAGGCAGAGGGGCAGCAGAGTGAATGTCCTGTGTCCTTGAGGCTCTCTTATACACATTTTGAAGGCAGAGGGGCAGCAGAGTGAATGTCCTGTGTCCTTGAGGCTCTCTTATACACATTTTGAAGGCAGAGGGGCAGCAGAGTGAATGTCCTGTGTCCTTGAGGCTCTCTTATACACATTTTGAAGGCAGAGGGGCAGCAGAGTGAATGTCCTGTGTCCTTGAGGCTCTCTTATACACATTTTGAAGGCAGAGGGGCAGCAGAGTGAGTGTCCTGTGTGTTTGAGGCTCTCTTATACATGTTTTGAGGGCAGAGGGGCAGCAGAGTGAGTGTCCTGTGTTCTTGAGGCTTCCTTTCAGTTCAAACCAAACCCAACGCAGCACACCTGTGCAAGCAGAGGAAGTTTTCCCCTCACGCCATAGTTCTTCTGCTTTAGACACCTCCTTGTTTCTCACTGCCTTGCTGATCTGCTGAGCTGTGTGGTGACTTCCATGCTCCTGCAGCACTGCTCCTTAGTGGCTGGCAGGAGAAGGTTTGAGCTGGCACCGCCGGCTGGGAAAAGAAGCTCAAGTTGCAACTTTGATATGGCTTGGTTCAGGCTTTCTTTCCCTCACACAGCTCTTACTTGTTGACAACAAAAGCCTCTGTCTGCCCTTTTCATTTTGCAGTTTTGCCAATTTGAGGATTCACCCCCACGGATTGGTCTTGGTGGATCTGCAGAGCTGCAACGACCACGTGAAAGGAAGGGAGGAAGTCGATAAGGTATGGGTGGTGCTGAGCAAGACACTGCACGAGGAGCCTCATTTATGGAATCACAGAATGGTTTAGGTTGGAAAGGGAGCTCCAAGTTCAGCCAATTCCAACCCCCCTGTGCCATAGGCAGGGACACCTCCCACTAGAACAGGTCACTAAAGGCTTTATTCAGCCTGTTCCTGAGCACCTCCAGGGAGGTTGTGGATCACAGAAGCACCCAATGTGATCAGAGATCACCTCCAGGGAGGTTGTGGAGCACAGAAGCACCCAATGTGATCAGAGATCACCTCCAGGGAGGTTGTGGAGCACAGAAGCACCCAATGTGATCAGAGATCACCTCCAGGGAGGTTGTGGAGCACAGAAGCACCCAATGTGATCAGAGATCACACTGGGTTCTTCTGTGCTCCACAACCTCCCTGGGCAACCTGTGCCAGTCTCTCACCACCCTCACTGCAAACAACTTCCACTTTCAATCTTCCTTCTGCCACTTCAAACCTATTCCTCCTTGTCCTGTCATTCCAAGCCCTTGTCAATAGTCCCTCCCCAGCCCTCCTGTAGCCCCCTTCAGATACTGGAAGGCTGTTATAAGGTCTCCTGGAAGCCTTCACTTCTCCAGGCTGCAGAGATCACAGCCTCAGAGGATGTCAAGGGCAGGAAGGGATTCAAAGAGATCATCAGATTCTGATGGTTAAGTATGCCTAAATATCACAGGATGTTAGTGGTTGGAAGGGACCCAAAGAGATCCCAGGCTCACATGATGTCAGAGGTAGAAAGGGGCCCAAGGAGATCATCCAGTCCAACCCCCCTGCCAGAGCAGGAGCAGACAACCTAGCTCAGGGCACACATCCAGACAGGCCTGGAAAGGCTCCAGACAAGGAGACTCCACAACCTCTCTGGGCAGCCTGTGCCACTGCTCTGGGACCCACACAGAGAAGAAGTTGCCTCTTGTGTTGAGCTGCAACCTCCTGTGCTGCAGCTTCCATCCATTGCTCCTTGGCCTGTCCCAGGGAGCAGTGAGCAGAGCCTCTGACCCTCAGCCCTCGGGGATTTATAAATGCTGACTAAACCCCCTCTCAGTCTTCCATTCTGCAGACTAAGCAGCCCCAGGTCCCTCAGCCTCTCCTCCCCAGGCAGTGCTGCAGTCCCCTCAGCATCCTCACAGCCCTCCCCTGGACCGTCTCCAGCAGATCCCTGTCCCTCTGCAACTGGGGAGCCCCAAAACTGAAGGCAGTGCTCAAGATGAGGTCTCAGCAGGGCAGAGTAGAGGGGGAGGAGAACCTCCCTTGCTCTGCTGGACACACTCTGCCTAACACACCCCAGGATCCCATTGGCCCTCTTGGGCACCAGGGCACATTGCTGTGCCATGGATGTTCTCCCCCAGCACTCTCAGCTCCCTCTCCACGGGGCAGCATTCACAGAATGGTTTAGGCTGGGAGGGACCTTAAAGCTCATCTAGTTCCAACCCCCTCCTGCCATGGGCAGGGACACCTCCCAGTAGGCTTCTAATGTTCCATTTCAAAGCTTTTGAGACTTTTACTGCCTTGCCAACAGCTATTTTTCATCAAGAGGTCACCTGTAAATTCCTCCTCTCTCATTTGCTGTTTTGTTTTTGTGTTGTTTTTTTTTTTTTTCCAGCTCCTAAACAAAGTAGAAGAAAGAATGAAAGAATTGTTCCAGGGCAACATAAAAAGGGTGAAGAGGTAAGTTTGCACATCTGCTGGCCTGTGTAGTTGCTGAAAGAGAAGCAAACTAAGCTTTGCTCTACTGCAGTGAGTAGCTCTGGAGTATGACTTTGTGCACCTGGAGTTTCCCCCCTGTTTTAAGGTTGGTTTGTTGCAGAATCAAAGGTACCATGAGGGTTTTTATGTCGTGGAGACACAGCATGGCTAAGGTTGGAAGGGATCTCAGCCATCATCTACTCCATCCTCCTCCTCTCACCTAGGTTTGGCTGCTTAAGACCACATCCAGCCTGGCTTTGTGCCATAGGCAGGGACACCTCCCACCAGAACAGTCTTGTCCATTCTGACAGTTATTCCAACTATAGAATAAAACCTAAGGTAAGGAATGATCAGAGCCCACACAGATCACAGAATGGCTTAGGTTGGAAGGGACCTCAAAGCTCAGCCAGTTCCAACCCCCCTGTGCCATAGGCAGAGACACCTCCCACTAGAACAGGTTGCTCAAGGCCTCATCCAGCCTGGGCTTGAACCACCTCCAGCGAGGTTGTGGAGCACAGAATTATTCTGTGGTCATGCACACCCTAACTTAGATTAGGCTGGACAGAGCCTCATCCAGCCTGGTCTTGAAAACCTCCAGAGATGAGGCTTCCACAACCTCCCTGGGCAACCTGTGCCAGTGTCTCACCACCCTCACTGCAAACACCTTCCTCCTAACATCCACTTTCAATCTCCCCTCTGCCAGGCTGGGTTTAAACCCATTCCTCGTTGTCCTGTCACTCCCAGCCCAGGGATGGGGCTTCCACAACCTCCCTGGACAACCTGTGCCAGTGTCTCACCACCCTCACCCCAAAAATAGGAGGTTGGGGCCACATCCCTGGAGGTATTTAAGACCAGGCTGGCAGAGGCTATGTCCAGCCTAATCTAGGGTAGGGTGTCCCTGCCCATGACGGGGGAGTTGGAACTGAGTGATCCTTGTGGTCCCTTCTAACCCTAACTAATTCTATGAGACTTTGGGATGGTGGTGGAGGAGAAGCTGAAGCTGAGGCAGCAGTGTGCACTTGCAGGGCAGAAAGGCAGGCAGAGGCTGGGCTGCAGCAGGAGCAGTGTGGGCAGCAGGGCCAGGGAGGTGATTCTGCTCCTCTGCTGTGCTCTGCTGAGAGCCCACCTGGAGTAGTGCATCCAGTGCTGGAGCCCCTGGGACAAGAGGGATGTGGAGATGCTGGAGGTGTGCAGAGAAGGGCCCTGAGGATGCTCATAGGGCTGCAGCAGCTCTGCTGTGAGCACAGACTGAAAGAGTTGGGGCTGTGCAGGCTGGAGAAGAGGAGGCTCCCAGGTGACCTTCTGGTGGCCTTCCAGGATCTGAAAGAGGCTACAAAAAAGCTGTGGAGGGACTTTTTAGGCTATCAGGGAGTGCCGGGACTAGGGAGAATGGAGCAAAGCTGGAGGTGGGGAGATTCAGATTGGATGTGAGGAGGAAGTTGTTGAGCATGAGAGTGGTGAGAGGCTGGAATGGGTTGCCCCTGCAGGGAGGTGTTTGTGGCCAGATCCCTGGAGGTGTTTTTGGCCAGGCTGGCAGAGGCTGTGGGCAGCCTGCTCTAGGGTAGGGTGT
Organism: Psilopogon haemacephalus; assembly: GCA_013396835.1. Taxonomy (NCBI): domain Eukaryota; kingdom Metazoa; phylum Chordata; class Aves; order Piciformes; family Megalaimidae; genus Psilopogon; species Psilopogon haemacephalus. The sequence continues at coordinate 34,502 of VWZI01001104.1, forward strand.
CCCTGGGCATGGCAGGGGGGTTGGAACTGGCAGATCCTTGTGGTCCCTTCCAACCCTGACTGATTCTGGGATTCTATAAATCTCGGAAGTGTGGTTTTTTTTTTCATCCCTTTTATCCATACCACTCATTTCTGACAGCAGATGCCCTGGATATGTAGAAGGGGCTTTAAAAAAAAAAAAAAAACAAACCCTACCCCTCCAAATCTCAAGTCTTTGCTTTGTCTTTCCCTTTCTAGGCTGCCAGCCCTGTTGAGAGGAGGAGTCATCGACAGGTACTGGCCCACGGCTGATGGGCGCCTGGTGGAGTACGACATAGACGAAGTGGTTTATGACGAGGACTCCCCTTTCCAGAACATCAAAATCCTGCATTCAAAACAGTTTGGGAATATTCTTATCCTCAGTGGGGATGTTAGTAAGTAGAATCTGCCTTTTTGAGGGTGTTGAGGTGGTAGCAAGGGTGGGTGGGTTGGTTGGTTGGTTGCTTTCTAGCTATGGTTTGAACCTAATCCAGAGAGCCATCTGTGTGCTGGGCTGCAGCAAGAGCAGCTGTGGGCAGCAGGGCAAGGGAGGGGATTCTGCCCCTTGGCTCTGCTCTCTTCACACCCCACCTGCAGCACTGTCTGCAGCTCTGGAGCCCCCAGCACAAGAAGGACATGGAAGTGTTGGAGCCAGTGCAGAGGAGGCCACCAAGATGCAGCTGAGAGGGCTGCAGCAGCTCTGCTGTGAGGACAGGCTGAGAGAGTTGGAGCTGTGCAGCCCGGAGAAGAGAAGGCTGCCAGGAGACCTTGGAGTGGCCTTCCAGTATCTGAAGGGGGCCTGCAGGAGGACTACTGACAAGGTCTTGTAATGACAGGACAAGGGGTAATGGGTTTGAAGTGGCATAGGGGAGACTGAAAGTGGATGTTAGGAGGAAGTTGTTTGCAGTGAGAGTGGTGAGACACTGGCACAGGTTGCCCAGGGAGGTTGTGGCTGTTCGCTCCCTGGAGGTGTTCAAGACCAGGTTGGATGAGGTCTTGAGCGACCTGATCTAGTGGGAGGTGTCCCTGCCTATGGCACAGAGGGGATGGAAGTGGATGAACTTTGAGGTCCCTTCCAACCTAAGCCATTCTGTGATTCTGTGAGTAGAAATCAAAGTGTTCTCCAGCAGAGCTTACTGTGCTCTTTTATAACAGCATTTACCTCTTTGCTGCAGGTTCAGCCTCCTGAGGGTTTGTCTTTGACAGTAGAACAAACTGCTTTATCAGTCTTCAAAATGAAGCAGTGTTCTAGAAAAGAATCATAGAATGTGATGGGGTTGGAAGGGATTTCCAGAGATCCAGTCCAACTCCTCCCTGCCAGACCAGGAGCACCTAGAGCAGGTCACGCATGAAAGCATCCAGGCAGGAATATTTCCAGAGAGGAGGACTCCACGACCCCCCTGGGCAGCCTATTCCAGGGCTCTGTCACCCTCACAGGGAAAAAAATTCCTCCTGATGTTTCCATGGAAATTCCTATGCCTCAACTTCCACCCAGTGCCCCTTGTCCTGGCATTGGGCATCACCCAGCAGAGCCTGGCTCCAGCCTCCTGCCACTCACCCTGCACATCTTTATTAACATGAATGAGGTTGTCCCTTAGTCTCCTCCTCTCCAAGCAGCACAGTCCCACCTCCCTCAGGACTTCCTCCTAACATATCTTCATCAACATTGCTGAGGTCACCTCTCAGGCTCCTCTGCTCCTAGCAGCACAGCCCCAGCTCCCTCAGGCTCTCCTCCTAACAGAGCTGTTCCATTCCTTTCAGCATTACCTTTGTGGCTCTGCCCTGGACTCTCTCAAGCACTTCTCTGCCCTTCTTGAACTAGAGGGGCCCAGAACTGAGCGCAGTACTCCCAGTGTGGCCTCCAGAAATCCCTTCTAGTTAGTTAGTTATCGCCTCTGATAGCTGCAGAAAGCTTCAGTGGAGGTGGCAGCTGGAAGCTGCTGTTATTGAATTTTGTTAGCAAGGTATTTTCTAATGCAGTGAGAATTGGATTTGAAAGCCCCAAGTGGGGTGTTCTGTGCTGCCAGCCAGAGATTTTCATCAGTTGCAGCTGGAGATGAGATGTCATTTGGGAATGTTAGCCCAATTTGCTTCCTATAAAGGGTAGTCTGCTATTGTGGGATTTGCACAGTACTGCTTTGTGTCATAGAATGGTTTAGGTTGGAAGGGACCTCAGCCAGTTCCAACCCCCCTGTGCCCCAGGCAGGGATACCTCCCACTAGAACAGGTCACTCAAGGCCTCATCCAACCTGGTCCTGAACACCTCCAGGGAGATTGTGGAGCACAGAGTCAGCCAATGTGATCAAAGATTACCTCTAGGGAGGTTATGGATCACAGAATCAGCCAATGTGATCGAAGATCACCTCCAGGGAGGTTATGGAGCACAGAATCACATTAGGGGATTCTGTGCTCCACGACCTCCCTGCAAGTGGTCAAAGGCCAAAGAACCCACGCAGATCACAGAATGGTTTAGGTTGGAAGGGACCTCAAAGCTCAGCTAGTTCCAGCTCTCCTGTGCTATTGGCAGGGACACCTCCCACTAGAACAGGTTGCTCAAGGCCTCATCCAATCTGGGCTCAAACACTTCTTTGATCACATTGGGTGATTCTGTGCTCCACAACCTCCCTGGGCAACCTGTGCCAGTGTCTCACCACCCTCACTGCAAACAACTTCCTTCTAACATCCAGTTTCAATCTTCCCATTTAAACCCATTCCTCATCTTCCTCTCATTACAAGCCCTTGTCAACAGTCCCTCCCCAGCCCTCCTGTAGCCCCTTTCAGATATTGGAAGGCTACTATTAAGGTCTTCTTGAACTCCTCTCTTCTCCAGTATCTGAAAAGCTCCAACTCTCTCAGCCTGTCTTCATAGCAGAGCTGCTCCAGCCCTCTCAGCATCTTCGTGGCCTCCTCTAGCACAGGATGAGGAGGAATGGGTTTGAACTGGTAGAGGCAAGATTGAAANCAGCCACAACTGCCCTGGGCAACCTGTGCCAGTGTCTCACCACCCTCACTGCAAACAACTTCCTTCTAACATCCAGTTTCAATCTTCCCATTTAAACCCATTCCTCATCTTCCTCTCATTACAAGCCCTTGTCAACAGTCCCTCCCCAGCCCTCCTGTAGCCCCTTTCAGATATTGGAAGGCTACTATTAAGGTCTTCTTGAACTCCTCTCTTCTCCAGTATCTGAAAAGCTCCAACTCTCTCAGCCTGTCTTCATAGCAGAGCTGCTCCAGCCCTCTCAGCATCTTCGTGGCCTCCTCNCTTTGACGTCCTTTCCAACCTAAACCATTCTATGTTGGAGGTGTCCCTGCCTATGGCACAGGGGGGTTGGAACTGGCTGAGCTTTGAGGTCCCTTCCAACCTAAACCACTCTATGATTCTACTGTCTCTAGGTTGTTTCTGTAGATACTCATGCTTGAATCTGTATTTTTTCACCTTTGGGTGAAAAGCTAAGGTTTGAATTGCAGTGCTCCTTGCCCAACTCTTTTCCTTCCTTGCAGATCTGGCAGAGAGTGACCTGGCATATACTCAAGCCATAATGGGCAGTGGAAAGGAAGACTACTCTGGGAAAGAAGTGCTAATCCTAGGAGGTGGTGATGGAGGTATACTGTATGAGATAGTCAAACTGAAGCCAAAGATGGTTACCATGGTGGAGATATCCTTTGACAAGTGACTGATCTTTCCTGCCAGCACTTTGCAGCCTGTGTTTTCTGCTGGCATCTTTGCACTGAGCACAAGTTGCTAAGGGGCACAGGCTGCAGAGGTGGGCACAAGCCAACCTCAGGAGGTTCAACAAGGCCAAGGGCAAAGTCCTGCAGCTGGGGTGAGGCAATGCCAAGCACCAATCCAGGCTGGGCAGTGAGTGGCTGGAGAGCAGCACTGAGGAGAGGGACTTCGGGGTGCTGGTGGAGAAAAAGCTAAAGATGAGGCAGCAGTGTGCACTTGCAGGGCAGAAAGGCAAGCAGAGGCTGGGCTGCAGCAGGAGCAGTGTGGGCAGCAGGGCCAGGGAGGTGATTCTGCCCCTCTGCTGTGCTCTGCTGAGAGCCCACCTGGAGTAGTGCATCCAGTGCTGGAGCCCCTGGGACAAGAGGGATGTGGAGATGCTGGAGGTGTGCAGAGAAGGGCCCCGAGGATGCTGAGAGGGCTGCAGCACCTCTGCTGTGAGCACAGACTGAAAGAGTTGGGGCTGTGCAGGCTGGAGGAGGCTCCCAGGTGACCTTCTTTGTGGCCTTCCAGGATCTGAAGGAGGCCTACAGAAAAGCTGTGGAGGGACTTTTTAGGCTGTCAGGGAGTGAGAGGACTAGGGGGAATGGAGCAAAGCTGGAGGTGGGGAGATTCAGCCTGGAGGTGAGGAGGAAGTTGTTGAGCATGAGAGTGGTGAGAGGCTGGAATGGGTTGCCCCTGCAGGGAGGGGTTTGTGGCCAGATCCCTGGAGGTGTTTTTGGCCAGGCTGGCAGAGGCTGTGGGCAGCCTGCTCTAGGGTAGGGTGTCCCTGGGCATGGCAGGGGGGTTGGAACTGGCTGATCCTTGAGGTCCCTTCGAACCCTGACTGATTCTATGATTATTTGTGCGGGGAGATGGGGGCTAAAATGAAATTTTCATCTCAGCTGAGAGAGATAGACCCAGTGACTACCTGTTGGCACATCATGATTGGAGTTGTTGGCCACCAGGGTGCACTGCAGTCCCATGCAGAACTGTAGGATGCCTTAACCAGCTTCAAACATCGACCAGATGGTGATTGACGGGTGCAAAAAATACATGAGGAAAACCTGTGGAGATGTCTTGGACAATCTGAAAGGAGAATGCTATCAGGTAATGATACATAAATGATACAGAAATCTTATGTAAATGTCTGCTCTCCTCAGACCCCACCTGGAGTACTGTGTGCAGTTCTGGAGCCTCCAGCACAAGAAGGACATGGAACTGCTGGAGAGAGTCCAGAGGAGGGCCATGAAGATGCTGAGAGGGCTGCAGCAGCTCTGCTATGAGGACAGGCTGAGAGAGTTGGGGCTGTGCAGCCTGGAGAAGAGAAGGCTTCCAGGAGACCTGGGAGTGGGCTTCCAGTATCTGAAGGGGGCCTGCAGGAGGGCTGGGGAGGGACTATTGACAAGGGCTTGGAATGACAGGACACGGGGTAATGGGTTTGAAGTGACAGAGGGGAGATTGAAAGTGGATGTTAGGAGGAAGTTCTTCACAGTGAGGGTGGTGAGACAGTGGCACAGGTTGCCCAGGGAGGTTGTGGCTGCTCCCTCCCTGGAGGTGTTCAAGGCCAGGTTGGCTGAGGCCTTGGGGGACCTGTTGTAGTGGGAGGTGTCCCTGCCTATGGCACAGGGGAGTTGGAAATGGATCTTTGAGGTCTCTTCCAACCTAAACCATTCTATGATTCTAAATGATATAGAAATGATACATAAATGTTATGCCTAGCCTGGGAGACTGCCATGGCAAAGTTCTGTTTGAAGGAATTCTTCTGAGTTTATTTCCTTTCTATTTTTTGTTCTTTTATGGCATTCCTGTGTTTAAGTAGCTAGCATTGGGATTTGTGTTTTGGAGAAGTTAAAGCAGAGGCAAAATAGTTTAACTCTGTCCAAACTCTTTTCACTTTCTCTAAAAGCTTTATGAAATTACTTTTGAGTGGTGTGACAGATAATTAAAACTGGAAAAAAAAAACTCTGCCTGAATTGAAGTCCAGAGCTGGAGAGTGGCTGGCATAAGAAGGGCAAATTCAGTAGCTGATCTTGGCCCTCAGAAATGACCCTTAGCAGTTGACATTTCTAGTGGGAGGTGTCCCTGCCTGTGGTACAGGGGGGCTGGAACTGGATGATCTTTGAGGTCCCTTCCAGCCTAAACCCTTCTATGATTCTATGAACTGTGCTTTCTTTTTTTATGTGATGAAGTTGAGAAGAGAGCCTAGCATTAAATGAATGCTGAATTATTTTTTAATGTGTTCCCCTCTTGTTTAACTGTTGTGCATCTGCTTTTGTGCCTTTTGCCTGGTGAGTTTTAGGGCATGTGGAGGCCTAACTCCAGATTTTTCCCTTCTTGCAGGTTCTCATTGAAGACTGTATTCCTGTTCTGAAGAGGTATGCCAAAGAAGGAAAGATGTTTGATTATGTCATCAACGACCTGACAGCTGTTCCAATCTCCACCTCTCCAGAAGAAGGTCAGTCCCTTAATTTTTTTTCCAGATAAGAGGATTTTTGGAGGTTTCTGCCCCTTCTTCTCGCGTGATAATTAGCACTTTGCCATAAAACCACTTTGATTCTTACCTTCTTAAGGACAAATGTGAGAGCCAAAAAAAAAAAAAAAAA
>VWZI01001122.1:0-15718 GCA_013396835.1 Psilopogon haemacephalus
GACCCTGATCCTGACACCCACCCAATGCCCTTCCCTTGCAGACCCCTTGAGCCCTGCCAACGTCAGCCTGAGCAGTGCAGAGGAGCAGAGCTCCTTGCGGGCTGGCTGGAGCAGCCCAGCGGGAGAGAGACAATTCTACCTGGTGACCCTGCGGGAGGGCGAGGACAGCGCCCCCACCAGGAACATCTCGGTTGGTGGAGGCAGCACTGGTGTCACCTTCCACGGGCTGAGCCCGGGGAAGCAGTACTCTGTGCAGGTGACAGCAGTGGCAGGACCTCACCGAGCCTCAGCTGGCAGCACAGCAGCCTGGACACGTAAGCACAAAGAGCTCCTCCGGGGCCATCTCTGCTGCCTGGTGGAGGAGCTGCTGCCCAGAGGGAGGGGGATGGGGAGGGGATTATGGCAGGGGCAGAGAGGGGGCTGAGTGCTGGCACATGGCCTGGAGAGCAGGCTGAGAGTCAGAGGGGCAACATCTGCTGCCCTACAGCCCCTCCTGAGGATGGGCTCAGAGGTGCTTGGCAGACCTGTGCGAGGAGCAGGGCAGTGCTTGTGCCCCTGTGCTCAGCACTGCTCAGCACACACCTTGAGTGCTGTGTCCAGCTCTGGGCCCCTCCATTGCAGAGAGATGTTGAGGTGCTGGAAGGTGCTGAGAGAAGGGCAGCAAGGCTGGGGAGGGGCCTGGAGCACAGCCCCAAGAGGAGAGGCTGAGGGAGCTGGGGGTGTGCAGCCTGCAGAAGAGGAGGCTGAGGGCAGAGCTCATTGCTCTCTGCAGCTCCCTGCAGGGAGGTTGTGGCCAGCTGGGGTTGGGCTCTGCTGCCAGGCAGCCAGGGACAGAAGGAGGGGACAGAGGCTGAAGCTGTGGCAGGGCAGGTTCAGGCTGGGTGTTAGAGGAAGTTGTGGCCAGAGAGAGAGATTGGCACTGGGATGGGCTGCAGGGGAGGTGGTGGAGTCCCCATCCCTGGAGGTGTTTCAGAGGAGGCTGCATGAGGCACTCAGTGCCAGGTGTTGGGTGCTAGGTTGGACTCCATGATCCTGGAGATCTCTTTCTGGGTAATTCAGTGTTTCTGCGAGGCAGCAGCAGGATGAATCAAGACCAGCTGCAGCTCAGAAACCTTTGGACTCAGTGTGTGGTGGGCTCCAGGGCAGCTTCCCCTCCCTCAGCTGGCAGCAGATGGTTTGCTGGGCAGTGAAGCAGGGGCAGTGTCCCCAGAGCAGCACCTCCCTGCGCCCAGTCCCTCCTAGGTGATTCCTGGAGCCACTTTTGGTGCTGTCCTAGAGCTGCCACCCTGGGGAGGAAGGGCTGGAGCTGTGCTGTTGGCTGGGGCAGCACTGCAGGCTGGCACGGGCCCAGGCTGGGTGCCTGAGGCACTGCAGAGACGTTCACCATCCTGCCCTTGTCCTGTGCAGAGCCCCTGGCACCGCCTGCCCTGAGCCTCACCAGCCAGGGCAGCCCCTCCAGCCTGCTGGCCAGCTGGGAGGAGGCCTCTGGAGAGGGCTACCTGCTGGAGCTCAGCCCCGTGGGGCAGCCTGTGAAGAACACTCTGCTGCTCAGAGGCTCCACCAACTTCACCTACCAGGGGCTCCGCCCTGGCACCCTCTATGCCCTGGAGGTCAGCACCTTGGCTGGACCCTACACATCCTCACCCCAGCGCATCACCAGCTGGACACGTGAGTGCCACACCAGCCCCGGGCTGCTCCCTGCCTCCTGCCCTTCCCCAGCCTGCCCTGCCTCAGGGCCTGTGCTGCCACTGCCACTGCTGTGGTGCTGAGGTGCTGCTGGATGCCTCCTGCCCTTCCCCATGCTGCCCTGCACTGCCTCTGCAGCTTCTGCAGTGAGGGAGCTGGGGAGGGAGGTGCTGCTGGGTGCCTCCTGCCCTTCCCCACACTGCCCTGCACTGCCTCTGCAGCTTCTGCAGTGAGGGAGCTGGGGAGGGAGGTGCTGCTGGGTGCCTCCTGCCCTTCCCCACACTGCTCTGCACTGCCACTGCAGCTTCTGCAGCATGGGAGCTGGGGAGGGAGGTGCTGCTGGGTGCCTCCTGCCCTTCCCCATGCTGCCCTGCACTGCCACTGCAGCTTCTGCAGTGTGGGAGCTGGGGAGGGAGGTGCTGCTGGGTGCCTCCTGCTCTGCTCTGTGTCCATGGAGAGCAGAGCCCAGTGCCCTGCTCCTGAGGCTCTAGGGAGCAAATCCATCGAGGAGCAGCTGAGGGACCTGTGGCTGTTTGAGCTGGAGAAAAGGAGGCTGAGGGCAGAGCTCAGCTCCCTGCAGCTCCCCAAAATGAGGCTGGAGCTGGGCAGGGCTTGGGCTCTGCTCCCAAGCAGCAAATGACAGAATGAGAGGAAATGGCCTCAAGTCGTACTCAGGGGAGGTTTAGGCTGGATCTTAGGAAAAAAAATTCTTCACTGTAAAGGTTGCCAAAGCCTGGAACAGGCTGCCCAGGAAGGTGGTGCAGTCCCCACCTCTAGAAGGGTTTAAAGGACATTCAAATGTGGTGCTGAGGGTCCTGGCTTAGCACCAGACTTGGCAGTGCTGGGATCATGCTTGGACTTTACCAGTCTAAGGGATTCTCTGATTCTCCTCCCTTCAGCGACCTTCTCGTGGCACTGCTCAGGCTGTATCTATCTTGGACCACTCCCTGCCACCATAGTCCAGACCTTCTCACCCACCACCTCCTCCAGTCCCCTCTTTGTCCCTGCCAGGCTGTGCTGGCCTAGTGACTGTCACACTGCTGTTTGGGTGGGTGGGTGTCAGCAGGGGAGATGGTGGCCATGGGTCTGAGCACCTGAATGTAGTTATAGGACGAGGGCAATGGCTTCAAACTAGAGCAGAGCAGACTGAGATTGGATGTGAGGAACAAGTTCTGCACCAGGAGGCTGCTGGAACACTGCAGCAGGTTGCCCAGGGAGGTGGTTTTGGCCCCATCCCTGGAGATATTGCAGGTGAGGCTGGACAGGGCTGTGAGCAACCTGCTCTGGTGCAGGAGGTCCCTGATGAGTGCAAGGGGTTGGGCTGGCTGAGCTTTGGAGGTCCCTTCCAGCCCAGCCCAGCCCATTCTGTGAGTGTGGGAAGTCTCCAGCCCCAGCATGTCTGCCAGGTGAGCCCAGTCCAGCTGCAGCTCTGACTCTAGAACTTTCTTTTCCCAGATCCTTTGCCCCTGGAGCAGCTGACCCTGAGCAACCAGGGCCAGAGCAGCTCTCTGCAAGCCTCCTGGAGAGCAGCTCCTGCTGGCAGCACCACCTACACAGCCACCCTCTGGGAAACCAAGTCCCAGAAGCAGGTCAGGAACATGACCGTGGGGCACAGCTGGACAAACATCACCTTTGAGGACCTGGTTCCTGGGAGGCAGTACAGGCTGGAGATGGCTGCTGTGGCTGGGCCTCACAGCTCCCCTCTGCGGTCTGCCACAGCCTGGACCTGTGAGTGTGCCCCTGTAGCATGGCAGCTGGGGAGGGAGGTGCTGCTGGGTGCCTCCTGCCCTTCCCCACACTGCCCTGCACTGCCACTGCAGCTTCTGCAGTGAGGGAGCTGGGGAGGGAGGTGCTGCTGGGTGCCTCCTGCCCTTCCCCACACTGCCCTGCACTGCCACTGCAGCTTCTGCAGTGTGGGAGCTGGGGAGGGAGGTGCTGCTGGGTGCCTCCTGCCCTTCCCCACTCTGCCCTGCACTGCCACTGCAGCTTCTGCAGTGTGGGAGCTGGGGAGGGAGGTGCTGCTGGGTGCCTCCTGCCCTTCCCCATGCTGCCCTGCACTGCCACTGCAGCTTCTGCAGTGTGGGAGCTGGGGAGGGAGGTGCTGCTGGGTGCCTCCTGCTCTGCTCTGTGTCCATGGAGAGCAGAGCCCAGTGCCCTGCTCCTGAGGCTCTAGGGAGCAAATCCATGGTGGAGCAGCTGCTGAGCCCTGCCATGGCCTGGGATCCAGGGCTGCATAGACAGGCAGGGGGTGGAAGGGCAACCAGAGCCGTGTCCAGCTAAGGCTGGAAGCAAAACAAGAGCAGAAGTCCCTGCTGTGGGCAGAAAGCTCTTGCAGGTGGCAGCCAGCAGGACAGGAGGGCAGCACTGCTGGGCAGGGCTTGGTGTGCCAGGGCTGATTTCTGACCTGGGCTCACCAGGGGCAGGCAGTGCCCAGCACCAGCCCCTGCAGGACCCCACTGCAGAGCAGCAGCTGCAGCTCCACGGCTGCCTCTCAGCCCTGGGTGTCTCTTGCCCCTCAGACCCCCTGGCCCCAGCTGCTGTGACCCTGACCAACGCTCGGCGCCCGCTGGGGCTGGCTGCATCCTGGGACAAGGCTGCTGGGGACGTGGAGCAGTTCCAGCTGCTGCTCTACAGCAGGAGCCACACGGCACAGAGGAACATCTCCGTGGGGCCCAGCACCCACAACTTCACCTTCCTGGGCCTGTCCCCTGGTGTCCAGTACTTCCTGAAGGTCACTGCCCTCGCCGGCCCCTACAGGTCCTCCTCGCACTTTGCCACGGAGTGGACATGTGAGTGAGAAGTGTCCCCAGGCAGGGGCAGGGCGTCCTGGCATGGCCTGCTGCTCAGCACTGCATCTGGGTGGAAAGGGGCACTGATGGGACCTGTGTGCCCACTGCCTCCGGGGATAAGCACTGCCCACACTGGAGTGCCATGTGCTTGGGTGCCATGTGCTGTGGTGCCATGTGCTGTGGTGCCATGTGCTGTGGTGCCATGTGCTGTGGTGCCATGTGCTGGGGTGCCATGTGCTGTGGTGCCATGTGCTTGGGTGCTATGTGCTGTGGTGCCATGTGCTTGGGTGCCATGTGCTGGGGTGCCATGTGCTTGGGTGCCATGTGCTGTGGTGCCATGTGCTGTGGTGCCATGTGCTGGGGTGCCATGTGCTGGCTGCTGTGCCCAGGAGACACTTCCCCAGCTCAGCCTTCCCCGGGTCAGGCTGAACCTTCTGCCTACACCTCCCTGTGACCTCGGGGTCAGCATGGGGCTGGTGGGGGAGGGCTGCCAGAGGAAGGGAGCAGGCAGAGCTGAGTGCCCTCCGTGCAGCCCCTGCCTGGCAGCAGTGCCCTGGGCAGGTGTGCAGGAGCTGGCACTCGGCTGCCTCCTCTCCTCCTCCAGCCCTCTGCGGGGCTGCCCCAGCTGCTCCCCTCCACCATCTCCTGTCTCTCCACGCTCTGCTGCCCACAGATCCACTCTCCCTGGCCAACGTGACCCTGCAGCCCGGCAGGAGCCCCCAGGAGCTGCGAGTCAGCTGGGTGGAGGCAGGCGGTGGCAGGGAGCATTTGGTGCAGCTCTCGGTGGCCGAGTCCCTGTCCGTGGTCAGGAACGTGTCGGTGCCCCGGGGGCTGTCGCAGGTGGCCCTGGAGGGGCTGGTGCCAGGCTCCCGGTACCGTGTGGAGATCATTTCCCAGGCCGGACCCCACCGCATCTCCTCGCAGACTGCCGTCGGCTACACCGGTACGGACACAGCCTCCGCGCAGCGCTGGGCACCGGCGAGGCACCGCCGGGACTGTCCCGCAGGGGACCTCTGCTGGCCACGATGCTCTCCTGGGGCCTCGCAGCTCAGCTCTGACCCTGGGGAGCAGTGAAGGGGAAAGGCCTTGGGGGTGCCACTGGATGGGAGGGTGCCCAGGAGCCAGCTGCGTGCTCGGGTGGCCAACGCCAAGGGCAGCCTGGGCTGGATCAAAAGGGCTGTGGGGAGCAGGTCAGTGAGGGTCTCCTGCCCCTCTGCTCTGCCCTGCTCAGGCCACAGCTGGGATCTTGTGGCCAGTTCTGGGCCCCTCAGCTCAAGAAGGAGCTCAGGGAAGTGCTGCAGAGAGCCCAGCCCAGAGCCCCCAAGCTGCTGCAGGCAGTGAACATCTTCCTTAGGAGGAGAGCCTGAGGGGGCTGAGGCTCTGCTGCCTGCAGTGTGGGGGCTGAGGGGGCTGAGGCTCTGCTGCCTGCAGTGTAGAGCCTGAGGGGGCTGAGGCTCTGCTGCCTGCAGTGTGGGGGCTGAGGGGGCTGAGGCTCTGCTGCCTGCAGTGTAGAGCCTGAAGGGGCTGAGGCTCTGCTGCCTGCAGTGTAGAGCCTGAGGGGGCTGAGGCTCTGCTGCCTGCAGTGTAGGAGCCTGAGGGGGCTGAGGCTCTGCTGCCTGCAGTGTAGAGCCTGAAGGGGCTGAGGCTCTGCTGCCTGCAGTGTGGGGGCTGAGGGGGCTGAGGCTCTGCTGCCTGCAGTGTAGGAGCCTGAGGGGGCTGAGGCTCTGCTGCCTGCAGTGTAGAGCCTGAGGGGGCTGAGGCTCTGCTGCCTGCAGTGTAGGAGCCTGAGGGGGCTGAGGCTCTGCTGCTTGGAGCAGAGGAGCCTGAGGCTCTGCTGCCCTCATTCCTCTGCAGATGTGCAGGATGAGTGCCCAGAGGCTGGAGCCAGCTCTGCTGGGTGATGCCCACTGACAGCACAGGGGCAGTGGTGGAGGCTGAGGCATAGGAAGTGTCATGGGAACATGAGGAAAGTTTTTGTCAGTGTGAGGGTGCTGGAGCCTGGAGCAGGCTGCTCAGGGGGGCTGTGGAGTCTCCTTCCCTGGAGATATTCAAGTCCTGCCTGGCTGTGCTCCTGTGTGCCCTGCCCTGGGTGCTCCTGCTCTGGCAGAGGGTTGGTCTGGATGAGCTTTTGAGTTCCCTTCCAGCCCCTAACATTCTGTGGGTCTGTGACACTTGGGCCAAGGGGTCTCAGCCTGTGTTGATCAGCAGGACCCCTGGGGCAGCTGTAACCTGGGCTCAGCCTGCTGCTCCCAGCAGCCTTCAGGCAGCAGTTAGGTTCTCCCAGCCCTGCAGCTCTCAGCTTCGTTCCCAAACCAGAGTCAGTCTGCAGCACCCCAGGTTTATCCCCTCTGACACCATTTCTCCCCCCCTGCAGTACCACTGCCTCCTCTCTCCCTCTCTGCACACCCTGCCAGCACTGCCTGGGCTCTGGCAGTGAGCTGGGAGACCCCTCCTGGGCAGAGGGACAGATACCTGCTGAGCCTGCAGGAGGAAGGTTCTTCTGCACCTGCCAGGAGCCTGGAACTGGGCAAGGACAGCACCAACCTCACCCTGACACAGCTGGAACCAGGAACTTGCTACCTTGTTGGGATCTGGGCAGTGGCTGGGCCCTACCAGTCCCTCCCAAAGAACATCACCTCCTGCACAGGTGAGCATCCACCTGCAGCACCCAGGGGTGGGAGCACTGGCAGGGGCTGCAGGATGCTGTCACCCAGGGAGGGGAGGGCACCCCACAGCCATGCTGCCTGCAGCCCTCTGCCTCTTGCAGCCTTGTGCCCTGTGGGCTTTCCGTGCTCCTCCCTGGTGGTGGCTGCGTGCTCAGAGCTGGATCTCCTCCCTCACCACTCTTGTCTCTTTTCTCACAGTTCCTGCTGCACCAACAGACCTCAACTTCACCAACCCAGGCAGCTCCTCAGAGCTGTACCTGTGCTGGAGCAAGCCCCCGGGCAGGAGGGACCTCTACCGTGTCACCCTCTACAGCCTCAGTGCCCAGAGCAGGGTTGGGCTCCAGACCTTGGGTCCAGATGCCCAGAACATCAGCTGGGCTCAGCTGGAGGCAGGCAGCAGGTTTGCTGTGCAGGTTGCTGCTGTCAAAGGTCCCTTTGAAGCCTCCTCCACCAATGTCACCCAATGGACATGTGAGTGACAGAAGTGTTTGGGTTGGCAGAGCTCTCTGAGCTCATCCACTCCAACAGCAGGTCCAGCCCCACCATGGCCACCAAAGCCTGGCCCCAGGTGCCATGGCCGCAGCTTGCTGCAGCACCTCCAGCCATGGGGACTCCACCACCTCCCTGGGCAGCCTCTGCCAGTGTCTGATCACTCCTGCAGCAAAGAAATTTTATTCCTCTCCAACCTAACCCTCTCCTAGCACAATTTCAGGACATTTCCTCTCCTTCTATCCCCTGAGCCTAGGGAGCAGAGCCCAACCCCCAGCTGGCTGCAGCCTCCTCTCAGGGAGCTGCAGAGAGCAATGAGCTCTGCCCTCAGCCTCCTCTGCTCCAGGCTGCACACCCCCAGCTCCCTCAGCTGTTCCTCCCCAGCCCTGTTCTCCAGACCCTTCCCCACCTTTGTTGTCCTTCTCTGGACCTGCTGCAGCTCCTTAATGTCCTTGGAGTGAGGGCCCCAGACTGGACTCAGGATTCAATGTGTGGTCTCCCCAGTGCCCAGTCCAGGGGCACCATCACTGCTCTTGTCCTGCTGCCCACACCAGTGCTGAGCCTGGCAAGGGTGCTGGTGGCCTTCTTGGCCACCTGGCCACAGGCTGCCTCACGTTCAGTCAGCTGTTGACCAGCAGCACCTCCAGGTGTGGGTTGGGTGGGACATAGCAGCCTCTGCCCCCTCCCCCAGCCCAATCCATCCCACTCTGCCTCTAGCTTCTACAAAGCTGCCGCAGCCTTCTGCTTGCTGTCCTCACTGCATCCCTGACCCAGCACCAGTCCCCTCTGCCAACCTGGGAGGCTGTGGGTATCTCCCCTGGCATGTCCAGCTGCTGCCCACCTGTCCCCATGCATCTGCTTGGCCACCAGGCAGTGGGGAGCTGAGTGCTGGCAGCAGGAGGAGCCTGGGGGCATCTCCTGGCACTGAGCCCTCAGCACCTGGGGGCCCCTGGGGGCCAACAGTTTTCTCTCTCTTCCTCCCCAGATCCTTTGGCCCCTGCCAACCTCACCCTGGGCAGCCTCTCTGCCTCCACTCTGCAGGTCTCCTGGGCAGCCAGGGGGCGAGGAGAAGGCTTTGTGGTGGATGTCTACGACACAGCCTCCAGCAGTCCTGCGGGGCAGAGGGTGCTGGGGGGGGCTGCCAGGAGGCACATCCTCAGCAGCCTGCGCCCTGGCACCCACTACAGCGTGGCAGTGAGGGCCACAGCTGGGCCCTTCCACAGCAGCACCCCCAACCTCACCCACTGCACACGTGAGTATTGTGCCCCCCTGCTGCCAGCTCTGCTCCACCACAGCTCTGCCCTCTCGCTTCAGACCAGAGGCCAGAGAGATGCAGGAGCCCACACAGCTGCCCTTCTGCTGGGTGCAGCCTGGGCACTCTCTGTATGACCCAGTGCCAGTGCCAGTGCCACCCCTGAGCCTGCTGCCTGCCCACAGCCCTCTGCAGCCTCAGGCAGATGCTACAGAGTCAGGGGCAAAGCCACTCACAGGATCACAGCTCACAGGCGTCAGGGGCTGAAGGGACCCAAAGAGCTCATCCAGTCCAACCCCTGCCAGAGCAGGAGCATCCAAGCTAGCTCAAGGCACAGAGCAACACATCCAGACAGAGTCTGCAAAGGCTCCACACAAGGAGACTCCACAACCTCTCTGGGCAGCCTGTGCCACTGCTCTGGGACCCACCCAGGCAAGAAGTTGCCTCTTGTGTTGAGCTGCAACCTCCTGTGCTGCAGCTTCCATCCATTGCTCCTTGGCCTATGGCAGGGAGCAGTGAGCAGAGCCTGTCCCCCCCCTCCTCACCCCCAGCCCTCAGACACTTACAAACATTCATTCAATCCCCTCTCAGTCTTCTCCTCTCCACACTCTCAGCCCCAGGTCCCTCAGCCTCTCCTCCCCAGGCAGTGCTGCAGTCCCCTCAGCATCCTCACAGCCCTCCCCTGGACCCTCTCCAGCAGGTCCCTGTCCCTCTGCAACTGGGGAGCCCCAGACTGAAGGCAGTGCTCAAGAGGAGGTCTGAGCAGGGCAGGGCAGAGGCAAAGGAGAACCTCCCTGGCTCTGCTGCACACACTCTGCCTAATGCCCCCCAGGACCCCACTGGCCTCCAGGGCACCCTGCAGGGCCGATGCATGTCCTGCAGCACAGACTGGACACAAAGATGAGGCATGGCCTTGCCCTGGCCCTGAGGTGGCTCCTGGCAGTGACTTCTTTTTCCTCCCCAGGTCCCCTGCCCCCCACTGCCCTGCGCTGGCTGAGCCAGGGGCACCCTGAGCAGCTGAGTGCCACCTGGGCAGCCGCCCCTGGGGGCCGAGATGGGTACAGGCTGAGCCTGTACCACGCAGAGCTGGGCACCCTGGCAGCCACAGCCTCTCTCCAGAGGGACATCCACAACTACACCTTCCTGGGGCTGACCCCGGGCTCTGAGTACTCCCTGGAGGCCTCTGCCACCGCCGGACCCTACCAGGCAGCGGCGCCCAGCATCAGCGGCTGGACACGTGAGTGGCTGTGCCCTGCGCAGGGCTGGCAGAGGTTGTGCCCCTGGGCAGCCCTGAGTGCCCCTGGGCAGCCCTGAGGAGGCAGAGGTTGTGCCCCTGGGCAGCCCTGAGTGCCCCTGGGCAGCCCTGAGGAGGCAGAGGTTGTGCCCCTGGGCAGCCCTGAGTGCCCCTGGGCAGCCCTGAGGAGGCAGAGGTTGTGCCCCTGGGCAGCCCTGAGGAGGCAGAGGTTGTGCCCCTGGGAGGTCCTGAGGAGGCAGAGGTTGTGCCCCTGGGCAGCCCTGAGGAGGCAGAGGTTGTGCTCCTGGGAGGTCCTGAGGAGAGCTGTGGGGCCCAGCGGGCACCTGCTGCCTTTGGGGGTATGCAGACACCTCCCCTGGCTGCAGCATGCAGCAGTGGGTGCAGGGCACAGCTCTGGGCATGTGGATGTTCAGGCTTGCAGAGCTGCTTGGCGATGGCAGGCAGAGCTGCCCAGCTGTGCCCACCCGGGGAGCTCCCCGTGCCACCCACCTGCCTGTCTGCAGCACCACTGCTGCCTTCACTGGGTCTCCCCCAGCAGGTGCAAGCCACAGTTACCATAGAGGCTCAGTGAGGGACTCAGTGCAGCGCAGGAGCCCTGCTGCCAGGGGAGGGGGTCTGGGCTCTGGGCTGGGACTGGTGCAGAAAGGTTTCAGGGCTGGCCAGAGGTGCTGTGCCAGCTCTGCCCACACAGCTGTGTGCCAGCCAGGTGCTGGGGGACGTGCACATGGCAGTGGGCAAGGTGCTCCAGCTGGGTCGTGGGAATGAGGGTGAGGGTGAGCCAAGGGGGGAAGGGTTGGCATGTGAGGGACCACAGAGGCTGAGCAGTGCCACGGCAGAGGATGGGAGTGAGAGGAGGGAGGAAGAGGAATGTGCCGCAGGGAGCCCCAGCACCCCCAAGGCAGGGCACAGCTGTCCTGCACTGTGCCACTTCTGCCTGGCTCCCAGTCCCTAACCCATCTCTGGTGACTCCCCAGGCCCCCTGCCCCCCACTGCCGTGAGCCTGCTGAGCCTGGGGCGCCCTGACCAGCTGAGTGCCACCTGGGCAGCTGCAGCTGGGGGCCGAGACAGCTACTCCCTGACCCTGTACCAGGCAGGGCTGGGCACCGTGGCAGCTGTGAGCTCGCTGGGCAGAGACAGACACAACTTCACCTTCACGGGACTGGCCCCAGGGAGCAGATACCTGCTGGAGGTGGCATCCGTGGCAGGCTCCTACCCAGCGTCTGCAGGGAACGTCAGCAACTGGACACGTGAGTGTCCTGCCTGGAGGGGCCTGGGCACCTTGCTGGGCCTGGGCACCTTGCTGGGCAGGCACAGGAGCCCATTCCAAAGGACATTGCCCTGCTGACCTTCACGGCAGGCCCTGAGCCCTGCCTGAATCCAAGGGGATGGCAGTGCCCATCCTTACCATCAGCTCCACCAGCCCAGCTGGAGCTCTGGGGGCTGTGCTGAGCAGAGGCAGAGGCAGAGGGGAAGCAGCAGTGGACAGGAGGATTCAGCTTCCCCTCTGCTCTGCCTGCCTGGCTGCTCCCTCCTCGCCCATCTCTGGGTGTCTGCAGCTGGCACAGAGCTGCCTGAGCTCAGGCACCCCTTGAAGCTCAGAGAAGCTGCTTCCAGCTGTCCATGGGCTGGTGGATGCAGCCACCCAGCCAAGCTGCAGTGCCTGTCCTGTGTGGTGCATCCCTCCTGGTGACACTGCCACGGTGCCCAGGCAATGGCCTCAGACCCTGACCTGTCTCTCATCTTCTCTTTCCAGACCCCCTGGCACCCCGCAGCGTGTACATGACAAACCAGGGGTACCCCAACAGGCTGAGTGTGTCCTGGAGAGCTGAACCCCAAGGGCAGGATGGTTACAAGCTCCTCCTGTACCATTCAGGCTCTGGTGTGGTGGCAGCCAACGTCTCTGTTGGGAGAGGCAACAGCAAGTTCACCTTCTCTGGCTTGGCACCAGGGCACAAATACCTGCTGGAGGTGATATCCGTGGCAGGGCCCTACACAGCCTCTGCAGGCAACATCAGTGACTGGACAAGTAAGTGGCAAGAGCTGGAGGTCCTCACACCATGGGGTTGAGCTTCCCCGAGCTGGGGAGTGGAAGTGGAAGTGCCATGGGAAGGAGCAAGGACAGGGCTGGGGCTGTAGGTGCCACCTGCAGGATGGGCACTGCAAGCCCTGGGTGGGGGGAGGGAGGGCAGGGCAACACTGCTGCCCACAGGGCAGTTTGGCAGCTGCTGCTGCTGCTGCAGGAGGCACCTCCTGCTCACAGCTCTGCTCTTCACCCCAGCTGGCTCCCCTGGGCATGGCTGGCTGAACTGCAGCAAGAGACCTCGTGGCAGCAGTGGGTATTAGTTTAAGGTAGCCCCCCCTTGGCTCTCTCTGCCAGCAGGGCACTGCCCTAGGCTGTTGGTGCCATTGTGACACCTCTGGGGTCTTTCCCTGAGGTGGGACCCACCTGTGCCAGCCTGGGGCCCTCTATTAGTTTAAGCTACCCACCCCTGAGCAAAAAAAACCTCACCAAATAGACTTAATTCTATTTACAAGTTTAAAAAATGAACTTTAACAATAAATGGAAGGTATTTTAGGTAAGGGGAATTACAGAGGATAAGGGGGAAGGGAAACAAAATACAAACTATAGGTATACAACCAGGAGGTGAGAGTGGATGGAGCTGAATGCAGGTGGTGGAGTTGGAGTTGGTGGTGGATGCAGACGGATGCAAAGTGATGATGCTGCTGGATGCAGCGAGGAGAAGGAGTTCCAAAGGTGGTTGCTCTGCCCAGGTGTTGTCTGGAGAGCAGGTGGTGAATGGCAGCAGCAGGAAGGCAGGACACTGGCTGGTGAGGGAGCANTGGTCTTGAGTGACCTGCTCTAGTGGGAGGTGTCCCTGCCTGTGGTGGGGGGTTGGAACTGGCTGAGCTTTGAGGTTTCTTCCAACCTAGACCATTCTATGATTCTATGATTCTATGATGCTGCTGGATGCAGCGAGGAGAAGGAGTTCCAAAGGTGGTTGCTCTGCCCAGGTGTTGTCTGGAGAGCAGGTGGTGAATGGCAGCAGCAGGAAGGCAGGACACTGGCTGGTGAGGGAGCAGGAGCAAGAGAAACAGGCAGTGCAGCTCCCCTTGAGAGAGGGTCCTAAACACGACCCCTGGGGGCAGGTGAGAGCACCCCCGGGGAGGAGTCAGGATGCAGTTCAGGTGAGCCCCCCCGGGAGGGGTTAACCCTTGACACAGTGCAGCCCTGGAGGGGACACCTACAGCCAGGGGGGACACTCCACCAGCCCCACTGCCTTGCTCCCAGGCACTCAGAAAATTCCTGGCATGGGGATGGGCTGTGCTGGGGTTTTTTTTTATGGAATGTGGGAATTGCAGATAAGCACAATGAGCCCTTTCATGGGCTTGTCCCCACAGTCCCTGCCCTTGGCTTGGGGACTCCAGAGGTCCCTGCTCCCACGTTCAGCCAGCCCCTGGCAGGGTGCTGGCAGTCCCATGCAGAGCCCTTCAGGCAGGTTCTAATGAATCCTGCTAATTAGCGAGGGGAAGAGCCCAGCTCCTCGTGCTCCTCACCCTGCACATCCTCCAGCTGCTATTTAGAGGTCATTTCTGGTAGTGGCAGCCAGGAACTGCAGAAATGTTAGGAGTGGCCAGATGAAGAAGCTGGACATGAACAGGCAGTGTCAGCTTGCAGCACAGAAGGCCAAAGGCATCCTGGCCAGAGAGGATCCTGCCCCTCTGCTCTGCTCTGCTCTGCTCTGAGGAGACCTCACCTAGAGTACTGCATCCATGTCTGGAGCCCTCAACACAGGAAAGACCTGGATCTGCTGGAGAGGGTCCAGAGGAGGCCATGGAAATGCTCAGGGGGTCGGAGCAGCTCTGCTATGGGGATGGGCTGAGGGAGCTGGAGGTGTTCACCCTGGAGAAGAGAAGGCTCTAGGGGGACCTAATGGTGACCTTCCAGTAGCTGAAGGGGCTACAAGCAGGCTGCAGAGGGACTGTGCCCAAAGGCCTGCAGGGACAGGATGAGGGCAATGGCTGCAAACTAGAGCAGAGCAGATTGAGATTGGCTGTGAGGAACAAGTCCAATGGAAAGTGTTTGAGCACTGAACAGGCCACACTGGGAGGTCCCCAGCCCTGAGGCTGGACAAGGCTGGGAGCAGCCTGCCCTAGTGCAGGATGTCCCTGCTGAGTGCAGGGGAATGCACTGGATGAGCTCTGCAGGTCCCTTCCAGCCCAGCCCATGCTGTTGGGTGGGGGGAGGGCAGCAGTGCATGCCAGTGACTCTGCCATGCTGTTGGGTGAGGGGAGGGCAGCAGTGCATGCAAGTGACTCTGCCATGCTGTGTGGGTGGGGGGAGGGCAGCAGTGCATGCCAGTGACTCTGCCATGCTGTTGGGTGAGGGGAGGGCAGCAGTGCATGCCAGTGACTCTGCCATGCTGTTGGGTGAGGGGAGGGCAGCAGTGCATGCCAGTGACTCTCTGCTGCTCTGCTTCCCTCTGCAGCCCCTTCAGTTCCCAGCAAGCTGTCGGCGGTGGCCCAGGGGCTGGGCTCTGTGCTGGTCTCCTGGGGCAGTGTCTCTGGGCAGCAGGACGACTGCCAGCTGTGGCTGCGGGACCCCAGGAACAGCAGCCTGCCCTGGAGGGTCCCCCTGGGCAAGGGCCAAGCCCAGCAGCTCCTGCAGGGGCTGGTGCCAGGGAGGAACTACTCCATCTCCTTCAACTGTGTGGCTGGGCCCTACTGGAGCAGCACCAAGCCCTTGGCAGTGCCCATGGGTGGGTATGCACTGGCATGGGGGTGCAGGGGGAGCACTGCCCCGCTTGGCCTCCAGGCTGGGCTAGCCCTGGGGGGTCAGCAGGAGCCCTGTGGCAGGTACCCCTCAGCCTGTGGCCCCTGGTGAAGCTCAGCAGCCTGGGCAGAGACCTCCACTGCTCTGCTGCTGCTTTGAGGCACCCGCCCAAGCCCTGGCCTGATTCCTGGTGCCCTGGGCACAGCAGGCTCCCAGATGAGGGGTGCCCATCTTGGCTGCTCTCCCACCCACCGAGGGGCAGGCACCACAGCAGCTCTGGGCTGAGGCATGGGCTGAGGTTGGGCTGTCTGCAGCCCAGAGAGCTCAGAGCCTGCCCTGTCCCTGCGCAGAGCCGGAGCCGGTGCAGGATGTGCAGTGCCTGCCGGAGCCACGGAGCCTTTCCTTGAACTGGACCAGCTCTGCTGGAGATGTGGAGGTCTACCAGGTGGTGGCAGAGAGGCTCTCTGGTGGACACTCCACCGAGGTCCTGAGCACCCCCAGGAGCGAGGCCAGTCTGGAGGGGCTGGACCCCAACACCTCCTACCGCATCAGCCTGAGCACAGTGGGCAAGAACAGGCTGAGGAGCCAGGCAGTGACCCTGCTCTGCAACACCACACTGGAGGGTGAGTCCCCTCCACTGCCACTGCCACTGCCACTGCCACTGCCACTGCCACTGCCTGCCACAGGGCTGCTAGCACAGGGATCCAGCAGTGAGAGCAGGGCTGGGGGCAGGGCTGGGGGCAGATATGGGGGCAGAGCTGGGGGCAGATATGGGGGCAGAGCTGGGGGCAGGGCTGGGGGCAGATATGG
>VWZI01001122.1:16703-26998 GCA_013396835.1 Psilopogon haemacephalus
GGACTGGGGGCAGATATGGGAGCAGGGCTGGGGGCAGGGCTGGGGGCAGATCTGGGGGCAGGGCTGCAGGCAGGCTGTGCCGGGCCCATTGAGGATCTCAGCGCTGCCTGCCGAGGCTGTGGCCGCAGGGACTCAGGGCGGTGCTCGCTCGTTCCCCGCAGCCCTGCCGCCGCCCCTGCGGGCAGACAGCTTCCAGGTGGAGGGCAGCTCCGCCGTGGTGCTCTCCTCGGAGCTGTTCAGCGAGGAGAATGGGCGGATCCAGTACTACGGAGTGGTGGCGACCACCAACCGCTCGGGTAAGCATCCCTGCCCCTGCCCCCGCCGGGGTCCTGCAGCCCTGCTGCTCCCCAGCGCTTCGCCTCGGCACTGCCACTGCCACCTCCTGCCTTCCCCTCCAGTGCTCAGGCCCACCCAGGACATCATGTCCAGCACCTGGTACGACCACTATTATGGGATGGAGGACTCCTACCTGGCCGTGCTCATCCCCAATCCCTTCCAGCCAAGCCCCAGGAGCTCCCCTGAGACCTGGCGAGTGCCGCTGGGAACGGAGGAGTGTGGCAGGTCCAGAGCCACCTGCAATGGGAAGCTGAAAGCCAACGAGCAGTACAGGTGAGATCCTACATCCCCCCGAGGGGAGGGGGCTGGAGGAGACAAGGGGCTGCACATGTCCCTGCAAGGTACCACCTGCAGCTCCCTGCAGATCACAGGATCAAAGTATTGTGAGTGCTGTGTCCAGCTCTGGTTGCATCCATTGCAGAGAGATGTTGAGGTGCTGAAGGTGGCCAGAGAAGGGCAGCAAGGCTGGGGAGGGACCTGGAGCACAGCCCCAAGAGGAGAGGCTGAGGGAGCTGGGGGTGTGCAGCCTGCAGAAGAGGAGGCTGAGGGCAGAGCTCATTGCTCTCTGCAGCTCCCTGTGTGAATGTACAAACATATTGTTACAGGGCACCTTGAAACCAGCTGATAATAAAGCAATGGTTTCTGCTGCAGATAGAGAGAGCCTTGGGCAGTCCTCTGCCAGGTTAGCAGCTCACAACTCCACCCCCAGGCCTTTCTCTGCCAAAGGGATCCCTCAGATTGCCCCACTGAAGTGTAAAGAGTCACAGAATGGGTTGGAAGGGACCTCAAAGCTCCTGCTGTGTGCAGACCCCAGGCTCAGATGAGAAGTTTGCAGTGGCTCCTGCAGGGTGGTTTTAGTTCTCTCACGTTGCCAGAGGAGAGGTCCTTTAGCTGCTGCCTGGGGCAGCACTGGCAGAGAGCAGTGACTGGTGTGAACTGGAGCTGACTGGGACATGGCTGCTTCCCCTGGGGAATAACAGAAGCTTCCAGAGGGCCTTCCCCTTGGAAACCCTGCCCAGAGTAGGTTCAGCAAGAGCAAAGAGCTCCTCCAGCTCCCCCCAGCTGCTGTAGGGTGAGAGCTGCATGTTGGTGCCACAGCAAACTCCTGGCACAGCTGGCAGCACATGGCTGGGGCAGGGACACTCTGTGCTGGGATAGGAACTGGCTGCATGGGCCCAGAGAGTGGTGGTGATGGTGCCACAGCTGCCACCAGTGCTGTGCCCTAGGGACCAGTGCTGGGCACAGGCCTGGTCAATATCTTCATTGATGATCTGGAGGAGAGGATTGAGTCCAGCATCAGTGAGTCTGCAGATGACATCAAGCTGGGAGCAAGTGTGGAGCTGTTAGAGGGCAGGAGGGACCTGCAGAGGGACCTGGGCAGGCTGCACAGATGGGCACAGTCTGAACAAGTCCCAGTGCCAGGATCTGCACTTTGGCCACAGCAACCCCAGGCAGTGCCACAGGCTGGGGACAGAGTGGCTGAGAGCAGGCAGGCAGAGAGGGAGCTGGGGGTGCTGGGTGGCAGCAGCTGAACAGGAGCCAGCAGTGTGCCCAGGGGGCCAAGAAGGCCAAGGGCATCCTGGGCTGGCTGAGGAGCAGTGTGGGCAGCAGGAGCAGGGCAGTGCTTGTGCCCCTGTGCTCAGCACTGCTCAGCACACACCTTGAGTGCTGTGTCCAGCTCTGGTTGCCTCCATTGCAGAGAGATGTTGAGGTGCTGAAGGTGTTGAGAGAAGGGCAGCAAGGCTGGGGAGGGGCCTGGAGCACAGCCCCAAGAGGAGAGGCTGAGGGAGCTGGGGGTGTGCAGCTTGCAGAAGAGGAGGCTGAGGGCAGAGCTCATTGCTCTCTGCAGCTACCTGCAGGGAGGTTGTGGCCAGCTGGGCACCCCTGCACCCCCATCCTGGAGTGTGCCTCTGCCCACTCTTCCCAGCTGCTACTTTCACTCCAGCATGGACCTCCAGCAGGGTGCAGCTAGTTTAGGCCATCAGGCTGCCCTCCTAGAGTGCTTCAATCCCCTGAACTTACCTGTCCAGTTGCTCAGGACCAGAAGATCCTCTTGCAGCTCTTCCCAGCTTGCTTTGGTGCCCTGCAGGTGCCACCCACAGCTTGTGCTGCTTGCCTGGTGTGGAGAGAAGCTGGCAGTGCTGGCAGCCTGGCACGCTGCAAGCCAGCCCTTGCTCCCTCTCTGGCAGTGAGTTTGGTGTCCTCTGGTGCCAAGACATCTGCAGGCTCAGCTTCCAAAGAGATGTCTGCTCTGGCAGCTGGCTCCAGGTGCTGCCAGAAGAGACTCACATCAGGCTCCACATGGGACTCCAGAGCTGCAGTTTGAAAGCTTTGGCTTGCATTTAGGGTACAGGAAGCCCTCCCGAGCTCCCTGCTCAGCAGCAAGTCAGCCCTGCAGGGAGCTGGGAGGCTTGGAGTGCACACTGCTGGGAGGGGGGTGTAGGGCAGCTGGCCTCAGCCCCTCCCAGCTGAGGTGTCCCTGCTTCAGCTGCTCAGGCTTAGCTCCTTCAAGCCAAGCCCATGAAGGGGCTGCCCTGAGCCAAGCAGGACTCAGCCCAGTTTGCTTTGCCCTGCTTGCTGTTGTCTTTCCCTGTTTCAGGCCTGTAAGAGAACAGAAACTCACTGCTTGTGTCTGCCAAGAACCCTTTGGAGGAGGGGGAAATGTCTTTGCTGCAGGAGTGGTCAGGGACTGGCAGAGGCTGCCCAGGGAGGTGGCAGAGTCCCCATCCCTGGAGGTGTTGGAGAAAGCTGTGGCCATGGCACTTGGGGCCAGGGTTTGGTGGGGTTGGGTTGGCAGCTGGGCTGGATGATCTGAGAGGGCTTTGCCAACCCAAGCAGCTCTGTGGCTCTGTCAGAGCTGTTCCCCATTTTGCTCTCTGAGCCTCCCAGATCCTCACGAGTGCAAGAGGCTTGCTCAGGAGGCAGCAGAGGGAGGCAGCTCTGGGAGTATTTCCTAGACCCCTGCCAGGAAGCCATCTCCTGCCAGTGCAGCACTTCAGGCAGGGGCAGCTCTGGGCTGCCTGCAGCTGTGCCTACCCCTTGTGCCTGCTGCTTGTGCCTGCCCCTTGTGCCTGCCCCTGGCAGCAGCACTCTGCTTTGCCCTAGGTTCAGCATCGCTGCCTTCACCAGGTACCACCCTGTAGCCCCTGCAGTGACCTTCACCTTGTTCTCAGGTAAAGTGCAGAAAGTCTCCTTCCCTGGGGGTGGGGCAGGGCAGGGAACTGGCAGCCTGGCAGTGGCACTGGGAGGGAGGTGATGGTAGATACCTGGAGCCATTGGCTGACTCTGTCTGCTCTGTCTCCTTTCCTTTGCAGCTTCTGATGCAGACACAGCTCCACTCTCCTTGCCAATCATTGCTGGGATCCTCCTGGGATTTCTCCTGACCCTGGCAGCTGTTTTTGCCTTGGTCTACTGGAAGCAGCTCAGAGCAAAGAGGTGGGCATGAGGCTGTCCCTTACCTGTGGGTGCACAGCCTTCAGTGCCAGGCCAGGAGGAAGAGCAGGGGGAGGGCATAAAAAGAGAGGTTGGGCAGAGCAGGGCACTGCCAGTGGAGCTGTGCCTGGCAAGGACAGAAGCAAAGGGCAGAGGTGAGAGGGGACCTGGCCATGAGCCGTGGGATCACAGCAGCCCAGCTCTGGGCAGGGCAGGCTGCCTGCTGGGAGCTGCCTGCTCACAGGCACTCCGTGGGCCAGTGCACTGCAGTGACATCTGCCATGCTTTGATTCCAGAAGGCAGAAGAGCAGCTTGCCCCAGGAGATGGTCACCTACAGCTCCAGGTGGGTGCTGGAGCCTTCCCTCTCTGCCTGTGCCCACTGCAGGTCCTACACTGCTTTACCACCTCCTTTTCTCATGCTTTGGCTCAGGAGACTCCAACTCTGTCTCCTCTTCCTCAGCTGTTTTTTTTTACAGCTTGGGCTTTCCCATACCCAGCTCCATTCTACTCTCTGCCCCTCCTCTGCAAGGCTTCTGCAGCAGGAGGATGTTCTCCTCACCCTGAGGTCTTGCCCAAGCATTGCTCAAGCAATGCTCTGTTGGAGCCAGGTCCCTGGGCCATGGACCAGCCCTGAGTGTGTGCAGCAGGCACCTGCAGCTTCAGGGCTGCCTTCTGTCCCTGGGCCTGCCCCACCAGAGCTTCCCACAGCTGACCCAAGCTGTGCCCTGCAGGAACGTCCATCGGCCAGTGCCCATTGAGAGCTTCAAGCAGTACTATGAGATGAAGACAGCTGGTGCCAACCAGGCCTTCTTCCAGGAGTTCGAGGTGAGCCTGGGCTCCTGCCCCAGCTGCTCCTTGCTTCCCTCTCTAGGTAGCTCATGCCCCAGCTGTTGAGGCCCTCCCAAGGAGTTTGGATGGACCAAGGCACCAGGCTGCTCAAAGCCTGTGCTGTGAGGTGAACTGGCACTGCCCAGAGCTGCTGGTGGACACAGCCAGGGGCCCAAGCCTGCCCTGCAGATGAAGATGCTGAGTGGTGTTGCTGTGTGACCCACCTTGAGGTTATTAGAAAAGAGCCTGCAGTCAACAGGCAGCTTGAGGAGCAAGCTCAGAGCTGTAGGACCAGGCTGGGGAATTCACTTCAGGCTGCCCTCTCTGGCTCCCACTGCCCAACATCTGTGGCCTCTGAATCATTCTGCTCCCAGCACCTTTGGAAGTCCATCAGGGATTCCAGACTGTCCTCAGGTCACCCTTTAAGCAGCACAAGAGGCTCTGATCTGCAGCACAAAAGGGTTCTGAGCTGTAGCACAGGAGGTTCTGGTCTGCAGCATGAGAGTTTTGGTTTCTCAGGACACAGTACTCTGATGTTGGCCTATTTTTGCTTCCTGAGAAGGATTTTTTCCCCCATGCTTGCTCCTGGCCTCATGTTCTTGGGAAGAGCAGAAGAGGTCCCTGTGCATGGTGCCCCTCTAATGCCAGTCAGACTCACTCTGTGCCACCTGAGGTCATGGAGCAGATCTTCCTGGGAGCACTGCTGAGGCAGAAGAACAATGGAGAGGTGATTTGGTACAACCAACACAGCAGATCCTGCCTGGCAAACCTGTGCCAAGGTCACAACATCAGCAGGGGAGGGTCGAGCACCTAACATCCCCTGCCTGCACCTGAGCAAAGTCTTTGGCACTGTCCTGCACCACATCCTGGGCTCCAAGCTGGCAGAAGTTGGGTTTGAGGGATGGGCAGCTCAGTGGGTTACCAACTGGCTCCACCCAGGGTGGCTGTCAGTGGGTCCCTGTCCAAGTGGAGCCCCTCAAGGAGCAGTACTGGGACCAGTCTTGTCCAACACCTTTGTCGGTGCCATGGGCAGTGGCATTGGGGCAGCCTCAGCACCAAGCTGTGTGCTGTGCCTGGCAGCTGGAGGGAAGGATCCATCCAGGGGGAGCTGGGCAGGCTGCAGAGCTGGGCACAAGCCAGCCTCATGGAGTTCAACAAGGCCAAGGGCAAGGTCCTGCAGCTGGGTGGAGGCAATGCCAAGCACCAATGCAGGCTGGGCAGGGACTGGCTGGAGAGCAGCCCTGAGGAGAGGGATGTGGGGATGCTGGTGGAGGAGAGGCTGAAGATGAGGCAGCAGTGTGCACTTGCAGGGCAGAAAGGCAAGCAGAGGCTGGGCTGCAGCAGCAGCAGTGTGGGCAGCAGGGCCAGGGAGGTGATTCTGCCCCTCTGCTGTGCTCTGCTGAGAGCCCACCTGGAGTAGTGCATCCAGTGCTGGAGCCCCTGGGCCAAGAGGGATGTGGAGATGCTGGAGGGGTGCAGAGAAGGGCCCCGAGGATGCTGAGAGGGCTGCAGCAGCTCTGCTGTGAGGACAGGCTGAGAGAGTTTGGGTTGTACAGTTTGCAGAAGAGAAGGCTCTGAGGAGACCTCACTGTGGCCTTCCAGGATCTGCAGGAGGCTACAGGGAAGCTGGGGAGGGACTTTTGAGGCTGTCAGGTAGTGACAGGACTTTGGGGAGTGGAGCAGAACTAGAAGTCAGGAGATTCGGATTAGATGTTAGGAAGAAGTTCTTCAGCATGAGGGTGGCACAGGTTGCCCAGGGAGGTGGTGGAAATCTCATCCCTGGAGGTGTTTGCAGCCAGGCTGGATGAGGCTCTGAGCAGCCTGCTCTGGTGTGAGGTGTCCCTGGACATGGCAGGGGAGTTGGAGCTGGATGGTCCTTGTGGTGCCTTCCAGCCCTGACAGCTCTGTGATTGTGTGGCAGAGCCTTTGGCCATGGGCAGGAAGCTGAGCTGCTCATCAGCTCTCCAGAAGGACATTTGTGTATTTTGAGAGAGGAGATGCACTCTGCTCTGGTGAGGCATCACTGGCAGGGCTGTGTCCAGCCCTGGAGCCCTAAGCACAGGAAGGACATGGACCTGATGGAGCAGCTCCAGAGGTGGCCACAAAGATGATCAGGGGGTTGTAGAACCTCTGCTGTGGGGGCAGGCTGAGGGAGCTGGGGGTGTTCAGAAGGCTCTGAGGAGAGCTTCCAGCAGCCTGCCAGTACCTGAAGGGGCTACAGGAAGGCTGCAGAGGAACTGTTTGCAAAGGATGAGGGCAGTGGCTTGAGATGAGAGCAGAGCAAATTGGGATTGGCTGTGAGGAGCAAGTTCTGCACCAGGAGGCTGCTGGAGCACTGCCACAGGTTGCCCAGGGAGGTGGTTTTGGCCCCATCCCTGGAGATATTGCAGGTGAGGCTGGACAGGGCTGTGAGCAACCTGCCCTAGTGCAGGAGGTCCCTGCTGAGCTTTGGGGGTCTCTTCCAGCCCAACTCATTCTGTGATCCTCCCTGTCCTACAGGAGCTGAAGGAAGTTGGGAAGGAGCAGCTGAAGCTGGAGGCTGAGCTACCAGCAAACATCTCCAAGAACAGATACCCTCATGTGCTGCCCTGTGAGTGCTGCCTCCTCCCCCAGCAGCCAGGGTGGGAGGTCACAGAGCAGCTGCCAGGGGCAGGCTCACCTTGCACTGCTGCAGGGTGCTCAGGGCCTGGCTCCTCTCCTAGCAGGAGAAGGAGGCTTGAAACAGGTCTGAGTTTCCATGTTCCTGCTGGAGATTCAAGGCTTGAGCCCCTAATCTGAATCTCCTGCTGGAGATTCAAGGCTTGAGTTGGGGCTGAGCCACCACCACCCTCAGCTCCTGCAGAGGGCTGCAGGGCAGGTGCTGGGTGAGCCCAGTTGAGGGATGAGTCCCAGCTGGGGAGCAGAGGGGACCTGGGGGTGTCCCATGGCTTCTCCTGGGAGTCTCCATGGTCCTCACTGCTAACCCAGCTGGCAGGGAGGAGCTGCCTGGCCCAGCACAGAGCCTCCCTGCTGCCCGTGGGCAGGCAGCTGTGGGGCAGGGCAGGAGATGGCCATGCCCTGGTGAGGGCTGTGCTGAGGGCTCCTCTCTGTGGCCTGTTTCAGACGATCACTCTCGGGTCAAGCTGAGCCAGCTGGGGGAGGATCCACACTCGGACTACATCAACGCCAACTTCATGCCTGTGAGTGCCTGCCTGCCTCCAGCACAGCCTGGCCTGGGATTGTCAGGGCTGGTGGGCAAGAGCCACAGCTGGCACAGGCTGGCAGGGAGCTGGGGGCCAGGGGGAGAGGCACAGAGCCCCTTTGGCAGGGGCAGGAGCTGCGAGTGTGGGGAGGCTGCAAAGCTTTCTGCTTTCTTCCTGTGGACTGTCCTCTTGCCACCATCTCCCAGCTTACTGCCCTGTCTGTCTGCCTCCTCTTTCTCCTTCTGCTCTGTGCAGCTGCCTTTGAAGGCCCCAGGAGCTGTGCCCACATCCCCCAGCCGGGAGGTCTGCCCAGGTAACAGGCAGGGCACGCTGCATGGCTGTGTGGCTGCATGGCTGTGTGGCTGCATGGCTGTGTGGCTGCATGGCTGCACGGGTGCATGGCTGCGTGGCTGCCAGCTGCATGGATGAATGGCTGCGTGGTTGCATGACTGAATGACTGCACGGCTGCGTGGCTGCATGGCTGAGTGGCTGCATGACTGCATGGCTGAGTGGCTGAGTGGCTGCATGGCTGTGTGGCTGCATGGCTGCTTGGCTGAGTGGCTGCATGGCTGCACGGCTGCATGGCTGCATGGCTGCGTGCAGCTGTGGCGCATGTGTGTGTCAGAGGGGTGAGCAGCAGCCTCAGCCCCTGCATGCTCAGCTCAGCTCCAGCACCAGAGGAGCTCAGAGCTGCCTCAGCCTGAGGAACTGCTGGCAGGGGGCACCTCTCTGCTCCAGATGTGCAGCAAGCATCAGCTGCATCCCGGGCACTGCCCTGCTCTGGGTGCCAGGGCCCAGGGCCCCCCCAGCCCAGCAGCTCATCCTCTCTGCCTCCCCCTCAGGGCTACAAGTCCCAGCAGGAGTTCATTGCCACCCAGGGGCCCCTGAAGAAGACCATCGATGACTTCTGGAGGTTGGTGTGGGAGCAGAATGTCTGCAACGTCATCATGCTGACTGTCTGCATGGAGAACGGGAGGGTAGGTCAGCACTGCCAGCCCCTGCCAGCCCCTGCCAGCCCTTGCCAGTCCCTGCCAGCTGCTGCCAGCCCCTGCCAGCCCCTGCCAGCCCTTGCCAGTCCCTGCCAGCTGCTGCCAGCCCCTGCCAGCCCCTGCCAGCCCTTGCCAGTCCCTGCCAGCTGCTGCCAGCCCCTGCCAGCCCCTGCCAGCCCTTGCCAGTCCCTGCCAGCTGCTGCCAGCCCCTGCCAGCCCCTGCCAGCCCTTGCCAGTCCCTGCCAGCTGCTGCCAGCCCCTGCCAGCCCCTGCCAGCCCTTGCCAGTCCCTGCCAGCTGCTGCCAGCCCCTGCCAGCCCCTGCCAGCCCTTGCCAGTCCCTGCCAGCTGCTGCCAGCCCCTGCCAGCCCCTGCCAGCCCTTGCCAGTCCCTGCCAGCTGCTGCCAGCCCCTGCCAGCCCCTGCCAGCCCTTGCCAGTCCCTGCCAGCTGCTGCCAGCCCCTGCCAGCCCCTGCCAGCCCTTGCCAGTCCCTGCCAGCTGCTGCCAGCCCCTGCCAGCCCCTGCCAGCCCTTGCCAGTCCCTGCCAGCTGCTGCCAGCCCCTGCCAGCCCCTGCCAGCCCTTGCCAGTCCCTGCCAGCCCTTGCCAGCCCCTGCCAGCCCTTGTCAGCCTCTGCCAGCCACTGCCACCCTCTACCAGCCCCTGCTAGCCTCTGCCATCCACTGCCACCCTCTACCAGCCCCTGCCAGCCTCTGCCATCCACTGCCACCCTCTACCAACCCCTGCCAGCCTCTGCCAGCCCCTGCCATCCTCTGCCAGCCCATCTGTGTGAGCTGAGCCCAGGGCTGGCTTTGTGCCTCCTCCAGCCCTGACTGCAGGGTGAGCAGGGGCCACAGAGCTGCCCCCAGGCGGTGTGGAGGGAGCAGAGGTTGCTGTGTCAGCAGCTTAGCCTCAGCTCGGGGTGGGAAGGGGCAGAAGTGGAGCTTAGCTGGAGCTATGCCCATCACTCTCAGGTATGTCTGCTCCAGCTGGAATTCACTTTCCTCTGGCTGAGAGAGCTCACTTGGGCTTGTTCCTCCTCCCTGAGGAGGCCCAGAGAGGTCCTTTGCTCTGGAGGAGGCGGAGATCCAGACTAGGGGATCTCAGCCTCCTCCAGAGGCTCTGGGGTAGAGCTGTGCAGAGCCCCTGGGTGAAGAGACCTCTGCCTGCTCCCCTGGAGCTCTCCACGCAGCTGCCGCCCTCAGGCGCTGCCAGGGAGCTGCAAGGACACCCAGGGGGACCTTGGCCCTGACTGGCACCACTGTCAGCCTCTGCTGCCTGTGCCCCAGGTGCTGTGTGACCACTATTGGCCGTCTGAAGCCTCCCCAGTCTGCTACGGGCAGGTCCAGGTGCACCTCCTGCAGCAGAGCAGCGCCGAGGAGTGGACCCTGCGCCAGTTCAAGCTGTGCCATGTGAGTGGGCACCCAGCACGGCTGGGGTGGGGGCTGGGGGCTGGGGGGAGGCAGAGGCTCATCTGCCCCTTGCTGAGGGCATCACCTGCTGTGCCATGTGAGTGGGCACCCAGCACAGC
>VWZI01001152.1:497-25042 GCA_013396835.1 Psilopogon haemacephalus
TGCTCCACAACCTCCCTGGAGGTGTTGAGGACCAGGCTGGATGAGGCCTTGAGTGACCTGTTCTAGTGAGAGGTGTCCCTGCCTGTGGCACAGGGGAGGTTGGAGCTGGCTGAGCTTTGAGCTCCCTTCCAACCTAAACCATTCTGTGATTCTATATATAAGGCAATCAGGTAGAATTAGTACAAAATCCATTGGGGCTTCTAGAATCCTCCACTCCTTCCACCCCCTTCCAGCTGGCCACAGTGACCTCCAACTCCAAACCCTAGAATAAGAGCTGCTGGGAGAAGGGAAGGCAATGAAGGGGAAGGAATTGGGGAGAAGGGCAGCCAAGCACTGTCTTCTAAGCTGTGGTACCAGGAAGGGATTCAGACAACAATATTACAACATCCTGGGATGAGCAGGTCCACAGAGTCATAGAATCCCAGAATGGGTTAGGTTGGAATGCTGAGGGAATGCAGCCACCGGCGGGGCACAGAGCAGCTGCAGGGTGGCCAAGGTCCCCCCTCCCCAGGCCGAGCAGTGGCAGCTGCAGGCTCTCACCTTCAGTCATGGTCTGGAAGTACATCTTGCCGCTGTAGCGCCCGTAGCCTGCCACCGTCCGCGCCCGCACCTGGAAGACGTAGATGGTGCCAGCCTTCAGGTTGTGCACTGCCACGGTGTTGGTGGGGCTCTTCACTGCTGTCGAGTTCAACTCGCTCAGGCCCTGCCAAGGAAGCACAAAGTCATGTCCAGAGATGGCCAGGAGGAGGAGGAGGAGGAGGAGGAGGAGGAAGAGGCACAGCGCACCAGGGCAGCACGGGTGGAGAAGGCTGAAGGAGCTGGAGAGCTCTCCCAGCCTGCCTCCAGGCAGGGAAACACAAACCCAGCAGTCAGAGTAAGGATGGCCCTGGGCTGCCCACCAGCTCCCAGGAAAGGCTCTGATGGAGCTGTTAGAAAATTCGGGTTGCTTCTCTGAGCCTTGAGCTCAGGGGTGGGGATGGGAACTGCTCCTCTCTGTGCTCATCTCCTCCCGGTCTTGCTCTGCTTCCTCACTCCCTTCTCCTTTGCCTGATCCAGCCTCTGCACCCTCTCCATTTGCTGTTCTCCATTTTCCTTTGCCTGTGCTGGAGGTAAAACCTTGAGCTCAAGGGTGGGGATGGGAACTGCTCCTCTCTGTGCTCATTTCCTCCTAGTGTTGCTCTGCTTCCTCACTCCCTTTGCCTGATCCATCCTCTGCACCCTCTCCCTTTGCTCTTCTCCATTCCCCTTTGCCTGTGTTGGAGGTAAAACCTTGAGCTTGGAATTGGATGGGAATTTCTTCTCTCTGTGCCTTCTTCCTCCTAGTGTTGCTCTGCTTCCTCACTCCCTTTGCCTGATCCATCCTCTGCACCCTCTCCCTTTGCTCTTCTCCATTCCCCTTTGCCTGTGTTGGAGGTAAAACCTTGAGCTTGGAATTGGATGGGAATTTCTTCTCTCTGTGCCTTCTTCCTCCTAGTGTTGCTCTGCTTCCTCACTCCCTTCTTTGCCTGATCCAGCCTCTGTACCCTCTCCATTTGCTCTTCTCCATTTTCCTTTACCTGTGCTGGAGGTAAAACCTTGAGCTCAAGGGTGGGGATGGGAATTTCTCCTCTCTGTGCTCACTTGCTCCTAGCATTGCTCTGCTTCCTCACTCCCTTCTTTACCTGATCCAGCCTCTGTACCCTCTCCATTTGCTCTTCTCCATTTTCCTTTACCTGTGCTGGAGGTAAAACCTTGAGCTCAAGGGTGGGGATGGGAATTTCTCCTCTCTGTGCTCACTTGCTCCTAGCATTGCTCTGCTTCCTCACTCCCTTCTTTGCCTGATCCAGCCTCTGCACCCTCTCCCTTTGCTCTTCCCCATTCCCCTTTGCCTGTGTTGGAGGGTAAAGCCCTCCTGGAAGCAGGATGTTGTCAGGAGCACTGCTACTACACACAGCCCCTGTCCAGGGTCTGCTTCACCAGGAACCACCACAGCTGGGGATCCAAACTGCTCATTCAACACCAACAGTAAAACCACTTCCAGATTGCTGCCCTGCCCCTCGTTTGCAGCTTTGCTAGCTGAGGACTTGAGCAGTCAATGGCCTAACAGTACAGATGGGGCTGCAGGGGATGGATCCAGCCCTGTCCTCAGCAATGATGCCTTTAGCTGAGCATCCAGAAGCACTGGGGGATGAGCATCCTGGTGGGCAAGCTCAGGCAGTGTGGGGTGGCAGAGCAGGCAGTGAGGTGGATTAGGACCTGGCTACAAGAGAGAGCTCAGAGAGTGCTGCTCAGTGGTGGCAGGGCCAGCTGGAGAGCTGTGATCAGTGGAGTCCCCCAGGGATCAGTGCTGGGTCCAGTCCTGTTCAACATCTTCATCAATGCCATTGATGAGTGGACAGACAGACAGATCTGCCCTGCCTTGCCCTGCCCTTCTCTGCCCCCAGCAGACAATCTGCCTGTTGACTCTGCACAGCCACTGCCAACAGCATCTGGTAACAGCAAAGTGATCAATAGTGCAGGAAAGGGAAACCCAAATTCCCTTTGGATTCAGGTGCTAGGAGCATCTCTGTGCTCCTCCTGCTCTTAACTCCTGGGCTGCAGGCAGAGCAGGGAGAGCAGCAGCACAGGGAGGGGATTCTGCCCCCATGCTCTGCTCTGCTCACACCTCACCTGCAGCACTTCTGTGCTCCACAACCTCCCTGGAGGTATTGAGGATCAGGCTGGATAAGGCCCTGAGCAACCTGTTCTAGCAGGAGGTGTCCCTGCCTATGGCACAGGGGCATTGGAACTGGCTGAGCTTTGAGCTCCCTTCCTACCTAACCCATTCCATGATTCCCTCCATGTGGGATTCTAGGAATGGCAGGACACAGAGCACCTCAGCACCAGCCAGGTGGGGCTGCTTGGGCTCTCCTGCCCACCAGGGCCAGAGCTCCAGCTCAAAGCTAGCTGCCATGAGGAGTTCTGTCCCTAGGAGCAGAGACCCTGTGCCCCAAGCCCTGGCAGTGGCAAGCTGATGCCCACCTGGTGGCTGGCAGCCAAGAGGCCACCGGCAGCAGAATTCCCTTTGCAGCCCCCTCAGAAAACAGAGGGGAGGGGGAAGAGAGGAAGAGGGAGAGAGGTGAGGAGGAGGATGAGCTGCCTAAGATGCTGTTTCTGTGTGGAGGTCCCTGGGGGAAGGACCCCTC
This sequence comes from Psilopogon haemacephalus, assembly GCA_013396835.1. Classification (NCBI taxonomy): domain Eukaryota; kingdom Metazoa; phylum Chordata; class Aves; order Piciformes; family Megalaimidae; genus Psilopogon; species Psilopogon haemacephalus. Next base: position 3,662 of record VWZI01001152.1, read on the forward strand.
TTGCCCTCCACAGCTGTCTTGTTACCTTCCCCATCCATCTCACCACCCATGCTGGGCTCCTTTCCCAGGGTCAGATGAGTGCCTGTGATTTATGCAATATAGGTCAGGACCTATTTAACAGCTTACAAAGAACCCCACCCCCCACCTCCTCCCCCATCCTCATTCTCCCTCTGGCTCTTGGTGAGGAGAAAATAGGTCAGAGGCAGGCAGTGGTGGGGGGGGGGGAGGATTAATCACTTCTTCCGGCAAACTGCTGGGGAAAAAAAATACATTTCCAGTTGCATTTCATCACCAAGCTCTGTTAATTAGCTGGGCTGAACATTTTTAATGTGTGCTTCATAAGCTCCTGTGTAAAAGGGGACTGAATTCTGGCAGGAGGAAGCCTCCTGCTCACCACCCTCTCCCCCCCTCCTGCAGCACGGATGGAGCTCACAGCAGGCAGGCAGAACTGGGCAGCTCCTGGAGCCTGCTCCCGGGTGGCCTGCAGCTCTGGCAGCAGCCACAGGGCTCCAGCCCCATGGGATGGGCACCCCTGGCACCAGCCTGGCTTGTGTGGGCAGGGGAATGTTCCTCAAGGAAGAGCCAGAGCTGTGGGATCCCTGCTGATCACAGGATCACAGATCACAGCTCATCACAGGTCAGTCTTTGGAAGGGACCCAAAGAGCTCATCCAGTGCAACCCTCAGCCAGAGTAGGAGGATCCAACCCAGCTCAGGTCACACAGGCTCACAGGATGCCCAGGGATGGAAAGGACCCAAAGAGCTCATCCAGTGCAACCCTCAGCCAGAGTAGGAGGATCCAACCCAGCTCAGGTCACACAGGCTCACAGGATGCCCAGGGATGGAAAGGACCCAAAGAGCTCATCCAGTACAAACCCCCTGCCAGAGTAGGAGCATCCAATGTAGCTCATCCAGTCCTGAGCTCCCCCTCAGCCTGCTGCTCTTCTCCAACCTACACAGCTCCAGATCTCTCAGCCTTTCCCTATCACAGAGCTCTTCCAGGCCTCTCAGAACCTTACATGTGAGCAGGAAAGGAGAAGGGAACATGAGGAGACATTGGGGTCCATTCCCCTTCTGCTGAGTGTGGTTTTATTTAGCTCAGCAAGAGCTAAAGGACCTGTGGGGGTCAAGAGGATGATACCTCTGTGGGCAGCCTGTTCCAGGGCTCTGCCACCCTCTACCTCCTGCACCTTCACTGCTTCCTCCAGCAGGGCACCCAGGCAGGGATGGATCCCAGGACGTCAGGAGTTGCCCAAAGAGCTCATCCAGTCCAACCCCTGCCAGCAGGAGCATCCAAGCTAGCTCAGGGCACACAGCAACACATCCAGACAGAGGCTGCAAAGGCTCCACACAAGGAGACTCCACAACCTCTCTGGGCAGCCTGTGCCACTGCTCTGGGACCCACCCAGGCAAGAAGTTGCCTCTGGTGTTGAGCTGCAACCTCCTGTGCTGCAGCTTCCATCCATTGCTCCTTGGCCTATGGCAGGGAGCAGTGAGCAGAGCCTGTCCCCCCCCTCCTCACCCCCAGCCCTCACACACTTACAAACATTGATCCAATCCTCCTCTGCACTGGCTCCAACCCTTGCATGTGCTGCTTGTGCTGGGGGTGCTGCAGAGCTGCAGGTGGAGTCTGATGGGAGCATGCCTGGAGCCATTCTGGGTCAGGCTGTCTGGGGGCTCTGAGCAGCCTGCTGCAGGTGCAGATGTCCCTGCTGGCTGCATGGGGTTGGACTTGGATGAGCTTGAAAAGTCTCTTCCCTTATGCAGCCCAGACAGCAACTGTGTGCTGGGCTGCAGCAAGAGCAGCTGTGGGCAGCAGGGCAAGGGAGGGGATTGTGCCCCTTGGCTCTGCTCTCCTCACACCCCACCTGCAGCACTGTCTGCAGCTCTGCAGCCCCCAGCACAAGCAGCACATGTAAGGGTTGGAGCCACCGCTGCAGGTGGGGTCTGAGGAGATCATAGAATCATAGAATGGTTTAGGTTGGAAGAGACCTCAAAGCTCAGCCAGTTCCAACCCCCCTGTGCCATAGGCAGGGACACCTCCCACTAGAACAGGTCACTCAAGGCCTCATCCAGCCTGGCCTTGAACACCTCCAGGGAGGGAACAGCCACAACCTCCCTGGGCAACCTGTGCCAGTCTCTCATCACCCTCACTGTGAACAACTTCCTCCTCACATCCACTTTCAATCTCCCCTCTGCCAGTTTGAACCCATTCCCCCTCCTCCTGTCATTACAAGCCCTTGTGAACAGTCCCTCCCCAGCCCTCCTGTAGCCCCCTGCAGATACTGGAAGGTTGCTATGAGGTCTCCTCGAAGCCTTCTCTTCTCCAGGCTGAAAAGTCCCAATTCCCTCAGCCTGTCCTCATAGCAGAGCTGCTGCAGCCCTCTGAGCATCTTGGTGGCCTCCTCTGGACTCTCTCCAGCAGTTCCATGTCCTTCTTGTGCTGGGGGCTGCAGAGCTGCACACAGTTCATCATGCCCAGAGCCATTCTGGGTCAGGCTGTCTGGGGGCTCTCAGCAGCCTGCTGCAGGTGCAGCTGTGTCCCTGCTGGCTGCAGGGGGGTTGGACTGGATGGCATTGAATGGTCTCTTCCCACCCAAAGCATTCCATGGTTCTCTCAACCCCTGCTGGACCTGGAAGGGCTGCAGGCACTGCCCCTGACACTGCCAGAGGCAGAGCAGGAGGTGAGCTGCTCCCCCGGCCAGCTGCAGCAGCAGTGTCCTGCCCTGGCCCAAGCTTTGTTCCACCTCCTCTCCCCAAAAGCTGTGTGTGGATCTCAGCAGGGCCCCAGAGTACCTTCTCGTAGTATTGCAGCTCATAGTCCAGGATGACTCCGTTGGGTTGGTCAGGCTGAGACCAGGAGAGGGTGATGCTGTCCACCGTGCGGCTCACCTGGTGCATGATGGACACAGCCGAGGGAGCTGAGAGACACAGAGAGAGAGAGAGGCCTCAGCCAGCTGCCTGCAGGGGCAGGACACCCCCACCCTGGCTGGGAGCAGGCAGCTGCATTGTTTGAGGCTATCCATGCACTGCCAGCAGATGCAGGAGATGCTCCTGCCTGTGGCTGGCAGCAGAGAGAGGGGAGGGGAGCAGCAAAGCTTTGCACTGCTCTTCCAGTTCACAGGATGCCAGGGGCTGGCACCCTGGCACCAGCCTGGCTTGTGTGGGCAGGAAGGAGAGGGCAGGGGAATGTTCCTCAAGGAAGAGGCAGAGCTGTGGGATCCCTGCTGGTCACAGGATCACAGATCACAGGAGGGCAGGGGATGGAAGGGACCCAAAGAGCTCACCCAGTCCAACCCCCTTGCCAGAGCAGGAGCATCCAAGCTAGCTCAGGGCACACAGCAACACATCATAGAATCACAGAATGGTTTAGGTTGGTTGGAGCTCAAAGCTCAGACAGCTCCAACCCCCCTGATCTTTGATCACATTGGGTGCTTCTGTGCTCCACAACCTCCCTGGGCAACCTGTTCCAGTGCCTCACCACCCTCACTGTGAAGAACTTCCTCCTAAAAGCTCCAAAGGGATGGGAGGCAAAGCCTCTTTCCCACCAGAGAAGGCACCCAGGGAGCCCATGGGACCCCCACCCTGGGACACTGCACTTGTCCTTGTTGAGCCTCCTTTGGTTGCTCTGTGCAGGTCTCTTTGCATGGCCTCACAGTTTGCAACCACAGAGTCTGCAACCCCAAAACCACAGAGGGCAGGAGGTCAGACCACAGCCAGCAAAGGAGCTCAGGGCCTGGGCAAAGGCATCCTGAGTGCCCTGAAGCAATCCCTTGCAGCCCTGCAGGACTCCCTGCAGCTGGCTATTGGGGGCCAGCAGGGGCTCTGCCCTTGGCACAGGGTAGCAAGGGCAGGGCTGCACTGGGGGTGCTGCAGCAAGCAGGGCAGGTGCCAGGAGAGGTCTGAGCATGCAAGGACAACCTGACCTGGCACAGTGGCAGTCCCTCAGCAGCCCCCCGACAGCCACCAGCATCCTTCCCAGCACCTTCCAGCAGCTCCCCAGCACCCCCACCCCCTGCACTGCCCTGGGGGAAGACTCCAGCGAGCTGTGCCAGCATCTGCATGGGGCAGGGACCACCTGGTGGGGCTGTGCAGCTGCCACCTGCCTGGCAAGCTCAGCCCAGCTCTGCTCCTGCTCGCTGTGGAGCAGCTGTCTGGCTCAAGGGTTGATTGGAGAGAGGCCACAGGAGCCCCAGCCCAGTACCCACCACCCCTGCATGGAGGGGCTGAGGCTCACAGGTGCCTCTGCTGCCTCAAAATCATGCTCTGCCCACGGGGATTTGATGTCATCGATTTGATCCTGCCTGGGCTTTGTTGAAGCTGAGCTCTGAACTGCTCAGGAGCTCGGCAGAGAGCCCTTGGAGTGCAGATTGCTCAGGAGCAGCAGTTGAGGAAGGCAGCTTGGAGACTGTGAGCAAAGCTCTCAGCACCTCTCAGAGCCTGTGTCTCTGGCAGCTGTCATCTCACCCTGGCCTCTGGCTGAAAAGCTCTTAGAGTCCTAGAATCAGTCAGGCCTGGAAGGGAGCACAAGGATCAGGCAGTCCCAACCCCCCTGCCATGCCCAGGGACACCCTACCCTAGAGCAGCCTCACCACAGCCTCTGCCAGCCTGGCCAAAAACACCTCCTGGCATCTGGCCCCAAACACCTCCCTGCAGGGGCAACCCATTCCAGCCTCTCACCACTCTCATGCTCAGCAACTTCCTCCTCACCTCCAGCTTTGCTCCATTCCCCCCACTCCTCTCACTCCCTCACACCCTCAAAAGTCCCTCCCCAGCTTTTCTGTAGCCCCCTTCAGATGCAGGAAGGCCACCAGAAGGTCCCCTGGGAGCCTCCTCTTCTGCAGCCTGCACAGCCCCAACTCTTTCAGGCTGTGCTCACAGCAGAGCTGCTGCAGCCCTCTGAGCATCCTCGGGGCCCTTCTCTGCACCCCTCCAGCATCTCCACATCCCTCTTGTCCCAGGGGCTCCAGCACTGGATGCACTACTCCAGGTGGGCTCTCAGCAGAGCACAGCAGAGGGGCACAATCCCCTCCCTGGCCCTGCTGCCCACACTGCTCCTGCTGCAGCCCAGCCTCTGCTTGCCTTTCTGCCCTGCAAGTGCACACTGCTGCCTCAGCTTCAGCTTCTCCTCCCCCCAGCACCCCCAAATCCCTCTCCTCAGGGCTGCTCTCCAGCCACTCCCTGCCCAGCCTGCATTGCTGCTGTAAGCACTGTTTAGCAGTGATGCTCCAGCACTTGCTGAGCCTGCCCTGACCTGGCTGGGAAAGAAGGGGCCAAAGGTTTGAGGTGAGGTCACTTATGGAGCCCCAATGAGGGCTGCATGCTGGGGAGGAAGCAGCTGAGCTGAATGACTGCAGCCACTTCAGCACTTTCCCTACAGCTGGTGCAAAGGAGTGGCAGGAACTGAGAGCACTGAATCTGCTCAGCAGCTGCTCCTGCCACAGGCATCAGGGAGACGCAGAGCAAGAGAAGCAGAGCAAGATTTAGGTCAGAAGTGAGCTCTGGAGGATTCCAGTCCAACTGCCTGTCAAAATAGTTTCAAAATCAGAGCAGTTTGCTCAGGACTATGTCCAGCTTAGAGCAAATGTGTCCCAGGGTGGGGGTCCCATGGGCTTCTCTGGTGGGGAAGAGGCTTTGCCTCCCAGCCCATTGGAGCTTCCCTCCTCCTACCTTGCAGCCATCACTACTGTCCCCACTCCCTGCCCCTCTGGCGGTGTCCCCAGGTAGAACCAGCCCAGGCTGGGTGCTCTTTGTGTTCACTTTCACTGGTTTCATCCAGAGGCCATGAAGAGAGACCTGCAGAGGCAGAGCTGGGCACAGAGCAACCAAAGGAGGCTCAACAAGGACAAGTGCAGAGTCCTGCACCTGGGCAGGAAGAATCAACTGCAGCAGGACAGGCTGGGAGGGGACTGCTGGAGAGCAGCCCCAAGGAGAGGGAGCTGAGAGTGCTGGGGGAGAAGATCCATGGCACAGCAATGTGCCCTGGGGGCCAAGGGGGACAAGGGGGTCGTGGGGGGCATTAGGCAGAGTGTGTCCAGCAGATCCAGGGAGCTTCTCCTTTGCCTCTGCTCTGCCCTGCTCAGAGCTCCTCTTGAGCACTGCCTTCAGTTTGGGGCTCCCCAGTTGCAGAGGGACAGGGAGCTGCTGGAGAGGGTCCAGGGGAGGGCTGTGAGGATGCTGAGGGGACTGCAGCAGTGCCTGGGGAGGAGAGGCTGAGGGACCTGGGGCTGCTTAGTGTGCAGAAGAGAAGGCTGAGCGGGGATTGGATCAATGTTTGTAAGTGTGTGAGGGCTGGGGGTGAGGAGGGGGGGGACAGGCTCTGCTCACTGCTCCCTGCCATAGGCCAAGGAGCAATGGATGGAAGCTGCAGCACAGGAGGTTGCAGCTCCACACAAGGGGGAATTTATTCACTGTAAGAGTCCCAGAGCAGTGGCACAGGCTGCCCAGAGAGGTTGTGGAGTCTCCTTGTGTGGAGCCTTTGCAGCCTCTGTCTGGATGTGTTGCTGTGTGCCCTGAGCTAGCTTGGATGCTCCTGCTCTGGCAGGAGGGTTGGAGTGGAGGAGCTCTGTGGGTCCCTTACAACTCCTGACATCCTCTGAGCCTGGGATCCTGTGGAAGTCCCTTCCTGTAGCTTTTCTACTCTATTCTACTTCTCTTCCCTTCCTTTCTTCTCACCTCCTGTTCTACTGCTCTACTCTAGAGTTCTAGAAGTCTATTCTGTTTTATTCTACTTCTGTTGTCTAGCTGAAACAGCTGGGCTGGGAGAGCACTTCCTATAGCATCACTCTGTTCTATTCTATGCAACTCTACTTCTATTTTATCCTGCTTCTGTTGTATTCTATTCTATCCCAGGGCACTGCAGGGCTAAGGGATGAGCCAAGTGGCTCCAGTTCCTCCAGCCCAAGCACAGAGCAGAGCCATGAAGGCTGTCAGGGGAGAGACTCTGCCTGTGGCTTGAGCTCTTCTCCCACGGTACCTTAGGTCCCAGCAGCAGCACACCCCAGAATTCCACTCCATTCTATTCCATTCTATTTTATTCTACTTTAATTCTAATTCAATTCTATTCCTCCTCTTCTGCAGGCTGCACACCCTCAGCTCTCTCAGCTGCTCCTCTCCAGCCCTGTTCCCCAGAGCCCTCCCCAGCTTCTTAGCCCTTCTCTGGCCCTGCTGCCGGGATGGAAGGAATTCCAGAATTCAGGAAAGAACTGAAGGAGGAGTTCAGGAACTGAGGAAGGAAGGCAGCAGTGCAGCAGTGCCTGCCAGAAGGCTGCACTGAGTGCAAGGCCCAGGGCAGGGGCTGAGGCAGCTCCAGAACATATGGATTTTGGGGGGGGAAACCCCAATACCTTAGGCAAAGCTCCCACGAGCTCCAGATTATTCTTATTTTCAGGTGAAAAATCTGAGCCTGTCAGCTTCCAGCTGCTGCCACTTCCCTAGGTTGGCTGGCTGAAGGAAGGAGGAGCCTGGAAAGGGAATTGTTGTCCTCCCAGAAGAACTGCACCACCCTCAAAGCCTTTGCCTTTGCTCTTCTTCTCCTCTGCTCCCTAAGCAGATTGAGCCTCCTCCAGTGCCTGGCTGATTTGCCAGCACACTCAGCAACCTCACACCTCCCTGCTCAGCCTCCTCCACTTCCCTCTTAACCTCCTCTTCCAAGCTCACCCTCAACCCTGCTCCCAGCAGGCACCAACTACCTCTGCATAGAATAGAATAGAATAGAATAGAATAGAATAGAATAGAATAGAATAGAATAGAATAGAATAGAATAGAATAGAATAGAATAGAATAGAATAGAATAGAATAGAATAGAATAGAGTCAGCCAAGTTGGAACGAAATGGAATGGAACAGAATAGAATAGAATAGAATAATAGAATAGGAAAATAATAGACTAATAGAATAGGATAGAATATAATAGAACAGAATAGGAATAGAATAGAATGAAATAAAATATAATACAATACAATACAATCAGCCAGGTTGGAATGGAATGGAATATAATAGAATGGAATATAATAGAATGGAATAGAATAGAATAGAATAGAATAGAATAGAATAGAATAGAATAGAATAGAATAGAATAGAATAAAGGAATAGAATAGACTCATGCANCCCCTGCAGCCCATCCCAATGCCAATCTCTCTCTCTGCCAACAACTTCCTCCTCACATCCAGCCTCAGCCTGCCCTGCCACAGCTTCAGCCTCTGTCCCCTCCTGCTGTCCCTGGCTGCCTGGCAGCAGAGCCCAAGCCCAGCTGGCCACAACCTCCCTCCAGACAGCTGCAGACAGCAATGAGCTCTGCCCTCAGCCTCCTCTTCTGCAGGCTGCACACCCCCAGCTCCCTCAGCCTCTCCTCTTGGGGCTGTGCTCCAGGCCCCTCCCCAGCCTTGCTGCCCTTCTCTCAGCACCTTCCAGCCCCTCAACATCTCTCTGCAATGGAGGCAACCAGAGCTGGACACAGCACTCAAGGTGTGTGCTGAGCAGTGCTGAGCACAGGGGCAGAATGAGCTCCCTGCTCCTGCTGCCCACACTGCTCCTGCTCCAGCCCAGGATGCCATTGGCTCTGCTGCCCACCTGGGCACACTGCTGCCTCCTCTTCATAGAATCACAGAATGGTTTAGGTTGGAAGAGACCTCAAAGCTCAGCCAGTTCCAACCCCCCCGTGCCATAGGCAGGGACACCTCCCACTAGAACAGGTCGCTAAAGACCTCACCCAGCCTGGTCTTGAACACATCCAGGGAGGGAACAGCCACAACCTCCCTGGCCAACCTGTGCCAGTCTCTCACCACCCTCACTGTGAAGAACTTTCTCCTAGCATCCCATTTCAATCTCCCCCTGTCAGTTTGAACCCATTCCCCCTCGTCCTGTCATTACAAGCCCTTGTGAACAGTCCCTCCCCAGCCCTCCTGTAACCCCCTTCAGATACTGGAAGGTTGCTCTAAGGTCTCCTGGCAGCCTTCTCTTCTGCAGGCTGTAAAGTCCCAACTCTCTGTGCCTGTCCTCGTAGCAGAGCTGCTCCATCCCTCTCAGCATCTTCGTGGCCTTCTCTGTTCAGCTCCTCTCTCCCAGCACCCACAGCTCCCTCTCTGCCTGCTCTCAGCCACTCTGTCCCCAGCCTGTGGCACTGCCTGGCCTTGTGCCCAAAGTGCAGTTCTGTGCCTCCAGGCTCTTTGGTGGCTGTGCTGGGTCTGTGTGTGCCCAACCTGCAGCCTACCTGCTGGGGGCCACCAGGATCTTCCCACAGCCTCCCTCTGGGGACCTTTACAGCCTCCTGAGCCACCTCCAGCTGCCATCTCCCTGCCCCACTCCGCAGCCTGCTCCCTGCCTCCTCCAGCTGCTCATCCTGCCAGGCTCAGCCTCTCCTCCCCTGCCTGCCAGCAGCTCAGCTCTGCTGGGGGCCATCAAAGCGTCCCCATCCCTCTGCTGGCTTAGGCGGCAGGCTCGGGTTGCAGGCTGCAAGCCTCCATCTCTGATCACTTTAATGCCACTAACCCGAGCCGTGCCGGGCAGAGTCAACATTTGCTCTGCAGAGCACTCAGCAGGGAGGGGGCAGAGGCAGCCTGGCCGCAGCCAGGCTTTGAGAGCATCCCCGGGGACAGGGCAGCAGAGCAGCTGCGAGTCCTCCAGCAGCTCCTCCCGGGCTCTCCTGACAGCTCCTGGTCCCTGCAGTCTCAGGTTACTGGCCCAGGAGAAGTGGGGGAGCTGCTTTCCTGGGCAGGGCCAGCAGGGAATTGAGGCATTTTCAGTGAGTCTCTGCAGGAGCAGCTCTGATCCGGGTCAGGATTAACGACCTGACCCCACCGCAGGCACAGGGGTGGAGGAAGGCACCGGGGGGCAGGGCAGACGATGGGCAAGATGTGGGGAAGGAAACTGCTTGGAGGTGCAGAGAACCACTGCACGGCCTGGGAAAGACCTCAGGAGTCCAACCATGACAACCACCCAGAGCAGGAATTCAAAGCCTAAGGAGGGCTGGGATGGGTGTGGGGCACAGATGTGAGCTGCACATCCGTGGAGCTGAAGGACACAGACACCAGCTGCTGGGAAACACCACCCAGAGTGGCACTGCAAGGATCAGCAGAAGGTAGCTGGGTCCATGGAGGGGAAGGAGTCCAGAGCTCTGCTGCTGCAGGGGTCACCAGGGAAGGGTCTGAGGGTCCCCTGTCACCTCCCTGCTGCTACTCAGCCTCTGTTTGCTGTCCAGGGCTCCCCTTGGCTCTCCCTGTGCCAGGCTCTCACCACCCTCATGGTGAAGAACTTCTTCCTAATGCCTAATCTAAAGAGATGTCCAGGACCTTGTGGGCACAAGCCAGCCTCAGGAGGTTCAACAAGGCCAAGGGCAAGGTCCTGCAGCTGGGTGGAGGCAATGGCAAGCACCAATGCAGGCTGGGCAGGGAGTGGCTGGAGAGCAGCCCTGAGGAGAGGGACTTGGGGGTGCTGGTGGAGGAGAAGCTGAAGATGAGGCAGCAGTGTGCACTTGCAGGGCAGAAAGGCAAGCAGAGGCTGGGCTGCAGCAGGAGCAGTGTGGGCAGCAGGGCCAGGGAGGGGATTGTGCCCCTCTGCTGTGCTCTGCTGAGAGCCCACCTGGAGTAGTGCATCCAGTGCTGGAGCCCCTGGGACAAGAGGGATGTGGAGATGCTGGAGGTGTGCAGAGAAGGGCCCCGAGGATGCTCAGAGGGCTGCAGCAGCTCTGCTGTGAGCACAGCCTGAAAGAGTTGGGGCTGTGCAGGCTGCAGGAGGCTCTCAGGGGACCTTCTGGTGGCCTTCCTGCATCTGAAGGGGGCTACAGAAAAGCTGGGGAGGGACTTTTGAGGGTGTGAGGGAGTGAGAGGAGTGGGGGGAATGGAGCAAAGCTGGAGGTGAGGAGATTGAGGCTGGAGGTGAGGAGGAAGTTGCTGAGCATGAGAGTGGTGAGAGGCTGGAATGGGTTGCCCCTGCAGGGAGGTGTTTGGGGCCAGATCCCTGGAGGTGTTTTTGGCCAGGCTGGCAGAGGCTGTGGGCAGCCTGCTCTAGGGTAGGGTGTCCCTGGGCATGGCAGGGGGGTTGGGACTGCCTGATCCTTCCAACCCTGATTCTATGATTCTCTGATTCTGATCACCCCTGACACAAAGGGGACACCTTCCCAGAACTCTTGATCTCCTCTTCCCATCCCTGCACAGGCTTCAGTTTCTCTCCTGACCTTCCAGGGCTTTTTCCTCCCCTCCCAGATCACAGAAGCCACAGGCTGCTACCCAGGGCTGCCCTCCCTGTCTGCTGTTGTTGATCACTGCCCAGGGAACCTCTTTGGCAACCTTCCCAGGCCAGCCAAAGAGCCTGCAAATCCTCACAGCCCCAGGAGCCTCCAACCCCCCCCAGAGAACAGCACAGGGGAGCCAGCAGGAGCTGAGTGCTGCCACCAGCAAGAGGGCTGACACCTGCCATGGCTTTCAGTACTGAAGAGTCATTGTCCCTCAGCTCCTTCACCTCTGGCTTCCCTCTTGGCTTGCTGGCACAGCTCTCAACCACCCTCTTGGCACAGATCTTTTGTTCTGGCATGGCTGGGGAAAGGCTTTTGGTGGCAAGCAGGTTCTGTGAGCTGAGCTGCTCTCCTCTGGCCACAGCTCAGGCACTGAGACACAGACACAGAACAGAGCAGGCTGGAAACGACCTTCAGGGTCACGAAGCCCAACCTATCCCCTAACCCTGCCCATTAACCAGCCCATGGCACTGAGAGCCTCCTGCAGCCTCCTCTCAAACACCTCCAGGGATGGGGACTCCACCACCTCCCCTGCAGCCCATCCCAATGCCAATCTCTCTCTCTGCCAACAACTTCCTCCTCACATCCAGCCTCAGCCTGCCCTGCCACAGCTTCAGCCTCTGTCCCCTCCTGCTGTCCCTGGCTGCCTGGCAGCAGAGCCCAAGCCCAGCTGGCCACAACCTCCCTCCAGACAGCTGCAGACAGCAATGAGCTCTGCCCTCAGCCTCCTCTTCTGCAGGCTGCACACCCCCAGCTCCCTCAGCCTCTCCTCTTGGGGCTGTGCTCCAGGCCCCTCCCCAGCCTTGCTGCCCTTCTCTCAGCACCTTCCAGCCCCTCAACATCTCTCTGCAATGGAGGCAACCAGAGCTGGACACAGCACTCAAGGTGTGTGCTGAGCAGTGCTGAGCACAGGGGCAGAATGAGCTCCCTGCTCCTGCTGCCCACACTGCTCCTGCTCCAGCCCAGGATGCCATTGGCTCTGCTGCCCACCTGGGCACACTGCTGCCTCCTCTTCTGCTCCTCTCTCCCAGCACCCACAGCTCCCTCTCTGCCTGCTCTCAGCCACTCTGTTCCCAGCCTGTGGCACTGCCTGGCCTTGTTGTGGCCAAAGTGCAGAACCCTGCACTTAGCCTTGTTCAGTGTCATCCCATTGGGCTCTGCCCACCCCTCCAGCCTGCCCAGGTCCCTCTGCAGAGCCTCCTGCCCTCTAACAGTCCCTGGGGACAGGGTTGGCTGTGTCAGGTGGCAAGGAGCTCTGGGGGAGATGCCACTCACCTGCTGCCTGTGACAGGCAGCCAGTGGCAGGGGAGCTGGGAGCTGTAGAGCATGGAGCTGGAGACCAGGAAGGGAGCAGAGAACAAACAGCAGCTGGCCTCAGAAGGGTCAGGAGACCTCTCCTAGGAAGGCAGCATGCACCAGGCAGGGCTTGCTGGAAGGGGTAGACTGGAGTGGGCTGAAGAGCAAGCAGGGGGTGAGGAGGTGGTGGGAAGGGAATGATTTTTCCAAGCCCCCTTTTGTTCCTGTTGTGCTGGACCTGCTCCCTTCTGATTTCCTCTGCCTTGAGAAGGGAAGCATCACAGCTGCTGCTCCAGCAGCCTGCCCTGCTGCCTGCTGAGCTCCTCTGGTCCTTTGAGGACTGTGAGAGACAGGTCCAGGGCTAAGCTCTGAGCTCTGCTCTTCTGAGCACAGGCTGCCACTGGCCACTCTCTTTCCTGCTCCTCAGAAGAGAGGGGCCCTGGCCCCTGGGGCTGCCCTCTGTGGTGTCTGACTCTGTGCTGGGAGTGCTGAAGAGATGGAAAGCAAAGGGGAAGCCTGAGAGCAGCAAGGAGAACAAGCCACAGGTCAGGCTGGAAGCCACAGAATGGTCTGGGTTGGAAGGGACCTCCAAAGCTCATTCAGTCCAACCCCCTGCACTCAGCAGGGACATCTGCACTAGAGCAGGTTGCCCACAGCCCTGCTGAGCCCCACCAGGGATGGGCCTCAACCACCCCCTTGGGCAACCTGCTGCAGTGTCCCAGCAGCCTCCTGCTGTGGAACTTGCCCCTCACAGCCAATCTCAATCTGCTCTGCTCTCATTTCAAACCATTGTCTCTCCTCCTGTCACTCCCAACCCTTGGCAGAAGTCTCTCCCCAGCTCTCCTGGAGCCCCTTCAGGTCCTGGCAGGCTGCTCTGAGGTCTCCCTGGAGCCTTTTCTTCTCCAGGCTCAACACCCCCAGCTCCCTCAGCCTGTCCTCGTAGCAGAGGTGAAATCATCCTTGCCAGGAGGGGCACAAAGTCCTGGGCCATAGCTCTGGGCCACAGTCCTGGGCCAGGTTAGCAGAGAAGTGGAGGTTTATAAGGCTAAGTCTAGCAAAACCCCCCAGCAGATCTGCTGCTGATGCCAGCCCTGCTGCAAGCAGGAGGGTGAGACCCAGACCCCAGAGGTCCCTTGCACAAAGCCTGTGGCCCAAACCAGGCACAGCAGCAGGAGCCTACTGAAGCATCTGAAGGTTCCCTGCTGGGAGTGCTGCTCCATGCCAGTCTGATGGTCACCATCCCACAACAGCACAGGTCACTGCCAGCCCCTGCCCCTGGCTGCTCCACAGGGATGGTTGCTCACTCCCTTACAGCAGCTTCTTCCTGCAGCTCAACATCTTCTGATGGCTGAAGCTGCTGCTGGGGCAGCTCTCTGCAGTGCCAAGTGCAGCAGGAAGGGGTGGCAGAGGTGCCAGGTGAGCCAGAGCAGTGCTGCTTTGCTTCCCATGGGGCTGAGAGGGTCTCAGAGGGCCAGCAGTGAGGCCTCTGGAGGGAGACCACTGCCCACTATGAGGTGGGTCCTCTGCTCTGCCTGAGGAGCCCCAGCTGGGTGCTGACCCCAGGGCAAAGGCTGTGGTGGCTGCTGCAGGCTCATCCTTCTGCTCTGCCCTGCTGAGACCTCCTCTTGAGCACTGCCTTCACTCTGGGGCTCCCCAGTTGCAGAGGGGCAGGATCCCTGGAGGTGTTTCAGAGCCTCCTGCCTGCGGTGCTGAGTGGAGCAGTGGCAGTGGCTCAGCAGCAGTGGTTGTGAGCTCTGGGCTGGATGAGCTCCAAAGCCTCCCCCAGCCTCAGCAGGTCTGTGGCTCTATGGCTCTAATGCTGCCTGGAGCTGGAAAGGAGCTTTGCAGCCCCCTGGCATGGTGCTGAGCTCCAGGTGAGCTGCTTAAGGCTGGCATGTGGCAGTTCCAGGCTGTGTTTGTCACCTCAGCCTGCTGCCTGTGTCTCAGCACTGCTGCCACCTCAGCACTGCTGCCTGTGTCTCAGCACTGCTGCCAGTACCTCAGCACTGTTGCCTGTACCTCAGCACTGCTGCCTGTACCTCAGCACTGCTGCCAGTACCGCAGCACTGCTGCCTGTGTCTCAGCACTGCTGCCTCTACCTCAGCACTGCTGCCTGTACCTCAGCACTGCTGCCACCTCAGCACTGCTGCCTGTACCTCAGCACTGCTGCCTGTACCTCAGCACTGCTGCCAGTACCTCAGCACTGCTGCCTGTACCTCAGCACTGCTGCCTGTGTCTCAGCACTGCTGCCTGTCCCTCAGCACTGCTGCCACCTCAGCACTGCTGCCTGTACCTCAGCACTGCTGCCTGTACCTCAGCACTGCTGCCTGTACCTCAGCACTGCTGCCACCTCAGCAGAAGCAGGAAGCTGAGCTGCAGGTGAAGCCTTTTGGGCCCCCTGATGGTCCTGGCTCCCCGTGGCTGGCAGCCTCAGAGCTGCCAGGGCTCAGCCTGCCTGGGCTCTCCTCAGCTGCCTGTTCATTAGCACTAAACAGTCACTGTCTGCTTGCTAATTCCTCTCTAATTAGAGGCTGGGAACTCTTCTGCCTGGCAGCCTGGGTGTGGATCCTTAGCAGCTCAGAAGGGAGCTGCAGACACATAGCAGAGCTGGGACAGGAGGATGGAGCTGCTGTGGGGAGAGGGAGGTGAGGGTCACAGATCACAGATGTCAGGGGTTGGAAGAGACCCAAAGAGCTCATCCACTCCAACCCCCCTGCCAGAGCAGGAGCATCCAAGCTAGCTCAGGGCACACAGCAACACATCCAGACAGGGCTGCAAAGGCTCCAGACAAGGAGACTCCACAACCTCTCTGGGCAGCCTGTGCCACTGCTCTGGGACCCACCCAGGCAAGAAGTTGCCTCTTGTGTTGAGCTGCAACCTCTTGCCAGGGTCAGTAACAGAGAACTAAGCAAGCCTGAAGTTTCCTCTCGTGTTGAGCTGGAACCTGTGTCAGGCTCAGAAGCAAATAATTAAGCAAGGCTGGTGGGGAACCTGGAACCTGTTATTAGGCTGAGAAGCAGAGAACTAAGCAAGCCTGAAGTTCCCCCTTGTGTGGAACCTGGAACCTGTTTTTTAGGCTCAGCAAGCAGAGAACTAAGCAAGGCTGAATCTGCCCCTGGTGTGGAGCTGCACTCTGCCTGCTGCGCCGAGGAGCAGGGAATTAAGCAAGGCTGGTGTGGAGCTGCAACCTGCTGCCAGGCTCAGAAGCAGAGAACTAAGCAAGGCTGAATTCACCCTTTGTGTGGAGCTGGAACCTCTTTGCCAGGCTCAGAAGTGGAGAACTCAGCAAGGCTGAATCTGCCCCTGGTGTGGAGCTGCAATCTGTAGCCAGGCTCAGCAGCAGAGAGATCAGCAAGGCTGAATCCGCCCCAGGTTGCAACCCGCTGCCAGACTCAACAGCAGAGAATTAAGCAAGGCTGGTGTGGAGCTGCAACCTGCTGCCAGGCTCAGAAGCAGAGAACTAAGCAAGGCTGAATTCACCCTTTGTGTGGAGCTGGAACCTCTTGTCAGGCTGAGAAGCAAAGAATTAAGCAAGGCTGGTGAGGAACCTGGAACCTTTTGCCAGGCTCAGCAGCAGAGAGCTCAGCGAGTCTGAAGTTGCCCTTGGTGAGGAGCTGCAATCTGTAGCCAGGCTCAGCAGCAGAGAGCTCAGCGAGTCTGAAGTTGCCCCTGGTGAGGAGCTGCAGCCTGCCTGGCCGAGGAGCAGAGGCCGAGCTGGCGGCGGGCAGCAGCCTCTTACCCGCCTGGTTGGTGGTGATGTTGACGGAGGCGAAGTGCGGCGAGAAGGGGCTCTGGTCGGTGACGCCGTTGACG
Source organism: Psilopogon haemacephalus (assembly GCA_013396835.1). Taxonomy (NCBI): domain Eukaryota; kingdom Metazoa; phylum Chordata; class Aves; order Piciformes; family Megalaimidae; genus Psilopogon; species Psilopogon haemacephalus. The sequence goes on from VWZI01001152.1 coordinate 19,997, forward strand.
GCCTGGATCTCGAAGGTGTACTGGGTGTGTGCCAGCAGGTCGCTGATGTAGACGCGGGGCTCGGCCAGCCCCAGCTGCCGGGGGGTGAACTGCACATTGTCCCCGCAGCGGGTGCAGGCTCCCCGCCCCGAGCCGCAGCTCTTGCAGATGATGTTGTAGACCAGGTCCTCCCGGCCCCCCGCGTCCCGCGGAGGTGCCCACTCCAGCACCAGGGAGGTCTCGTTGACGCTGGAGATGACAGCCTGGGGGGCGGAGGGGATGGCTGTGGAGGGAAGGCAGAGGGAAAGGGGTCAGAGACCACAGCCCCTGCCCAGCCCACCCACACAGGCACCGGCACAGGCACCACTGCCCTGCCCCCACCCCCGGACACAGAATCCACCGGGGTGGAAAATACCTCCAGGATCACCCAGTCCAACCTAGCACCTAACCCTCATGCAGCCTCCTCTCAAACAGCTGCACTGATGGGGACTCCACCACCTCCCCGGGCAGCCTGTGCCAATCCCTGCTCACTTTTGCAGCACAGAGTCACACAATGAAGCAGGTTGGAAAAAACCTCTGGGGTCATCAAGTCCAACCTCTCACCTAACCCTCCACATAACCAACCCATGGCACTAAGTGCCTCATGCAGCCTCCTCTCAAATACCTCCAGGGATGGGGACTCCACCACCTCCCCTGCAGCCCATCCCAATGCCAATCACTCTCTCTGCCAACAACTTCCTCCTCACATCCAGCCTCAGCCTGCCCTGCCACAGCTTCAGCCTCTGTCCCCTCCTGCTGTCCCTGGCTGCCTGGCAGCAGAGCCCAAGCCCAGCTGGCCACAACCTCCCTCCAGACAGCTGCAGAGAGCAATGAGCTCTGCCCTCAGCCTCCTCTTCTGCAGGCTGCACACCCCCAGCTCCTTCAGCCTCTCCTCTTGGGGCTGTGCTCCAGGCCCCTCCCCAGCCTTGCTGCCCTTCTCTCAGCACCTTCCAGCCCCTCAACATCTCTCTGCAATGGAGGCAACCAGAGCTGGACACAGCACTCAAGGTGTGTGCTGAGCAGTGCTGAGCACAGGGGCAGAATGAGCTCCCTGCTCCTGCTGCCCACACTGCTCCTGCTCCAGCCCAGGATGCCATTGGCTCTGCTGCCCACCTGGGCACACTGCTGCCTCCTCTTCAGCTCCTCTCTCCCAGCACCCACAGCTCCCTCTCTGCCTGCCTGCTCTCAGCCACTCTGTCCCCAGTGGGTAGGGCCTCTGAGGTGCTTTCCAGCTGCAGCCATTCTGTGTATCCTCCACTGAGGCCCTTCTTAGGTGGCATCCTTGAGGTGCTTTGGCTACTGTGCTCCTCCCCAGCTGGGTGCTGCCCATAGCCCACGTACTGGTGCAGGGCATGTCCAGGGGGTCGGCGTCCGCCCGGTAGTAGCCATTCCGGCACACGCAGTTGGTGGCTCCTTCCGAAGTGGTCCTGCTGTTAATGGGGCAGTGGACACAGCCCTCGTCCCCTTGGCTGGCCTTGAAGGTCCCTGATGGGCAGCCTGGAAAGAGGAGCAAGAGCAGAGGTGAGGAGTGAGGCCCCAGGGCTGGTGGTGGTGCCTGGAGCCTGGCAGCGCTGCCAGCAAACAGCCTCTGGCTCTCTGCAGAGCCCAGAGCCAAACCCTGACCAAGTCAAGGAGATGAAGAAGGAGGCTCTGAGGAACCAGCCCTGCTGCCCCTGCTGCCTGCAAGGGTGGGGAGATAGAATCACAGAATGGTTTAGGTTGGAAGAGACCTCCGAGATCAGCCAGTTCCAACCCCCCTGTGCCATAGGCAGGGACACCTCCCACTAGATCAGGACACTCAAGACCTCATCCAGCCTGGCCTTGAACACCTCCAGGGAGGGAGCAGCCACAACCTCCTTGGGCAACCTGTTCCAGGGTGGTTGTGGAGCACAGAAGCAACACCAGGGAGGTTGTGAAGCACAGAAGCACCCAATGTGATCAAAGATCACATTGGGTGCTTCTGTGCTCCACAACCTCCCTGGGCAACCTGTGCCAGTCTCTCACCACCCTCACTGTCTCCCTCCTTGTCCCCAACGTGACCCCATGCCAATGTCCTCTCAGGCACAGGTGAACACAAAGAGGTTTCAGCCTCCACCACAGCAGGCAGCTGCACCAAGTCATGGCACAGGTCCATGGTCACCAGGACCCTCTGCCCACCCGTGGCCACTCAAGGAGCATATCAACGACCCAGACACACTCATTGCCCACAAGACCTTCCCACCCTTCCAACAGTTTATGGCTCAGGACCTCCTCAGAGCATGAGATTTGCCAGCCCCTGTGAGCTGCAGCTGGGTGGGAGCAATGCCAAGCACAGCTCCAGGCTGGGTGGGGAATGGCTGAGAGCAGCCCTGAGGAACAGGAGCTGGGGGTCTGGGCTGGTGCAAAGCTGAAGATGAGGCTGCAGTGGGAGTGCAGCCCAGACAGCAACTGTGTGCTGGGCTGCAGCAAGAGCAGCTGTGGGCAGCAGGGAGTGTCCAAGAGGCTGAGTCCTGGTCCATGCATTTTTCCTGGCCTTTGGAGCTGGTTTGCAGGGGGCTGAGGGCAGCCTGGCTGCAACATCAGGGACTGCTTGCCCCTTGCAGGACTTCTTTAGTGTGCTCTTCTGAGAAGGTCCCCAAACAGGGCATCACTCTGCCCTGCCTGGTCCTCTCCAACCTTCTGTGACACTCCAGTCCTGGCAGAGCCTCACTCTGACCCCTCTGCACCTGCCCTGTGCCAAGTGAAAGGGTGGAGGATGGGCACAGTGAGATGTGACCTCTCATCCAGCATCACATCCAACCTATCCCCCAACCCATGGCACTGAGAGCCTCATGCAGCCTCCTCTCAAACACCTCCAGGGATGGGGACTCCACCACCTCCCCTGCAGCCCATCCCAATGCCAATCACTCTCTCTGCCAACAACTTCCTCCTCACATCCAGCCTCAGCCTGCCCTGCCACAGCTTCAGCCTCTGTCCCCTCCTGCTGTCCCTGGCTGCCTGGCAGCAGAGCCCAAGCCCAGCTGGCCACAACCTCCCTCCAGACAGCTGCAGACAGCAATGAGCTCTGCCCTCAGCCTCCTCTTCTGCAGGCTGCACACCCCCAGCTCCCTCAGCCTCTCCTCTTGGGGCTGTGCTCCAGGCCCCTCCCCAGCCTTGCTGCCCTTCTCTCAGCACCTTCCAGCCCCTCAACATCTCTCTGCAATGGAGGCAACCAGAGCTGGACACAGCACTCAAGGTGTGTGCTGAGCAGTGCTGAGCACAGGGGCAGAATGAGCTCCCTGCTCCTGCTGCCCACACTGCTCCTGCTTCATGCTGAGGGCTGCCCAGAAAAGCCTTCCTGCAGCTGCCATGGGGCTCACAAAGTCACCTCCCTGCCAAGTTCAAGCACCTGCTGAGCCCCCTGCACCTGTGTGGGCAGGCACACACCTGCAGGGCCCCCCAAACCCTGCCCTGGAGTGACATCCATCATGGTGACATCCATCATGGTGACATCCATCAGCAGTGACAGCTTCCAGCAGTGCTGCCACTCAGCTCTCAGGGAGAAGCACCTGGAATTGCAGACCTGCCCCACCAGCCTGGCTCAGCCTCCCCAGGGGCTCCTCCAGTGAACATTTCTGTCCCTGGCCCAGCATGGGCACTGGGCTGCCACCAGCAGCCTCTGAGCCTGGGCAACCAGGACCTAGTCCAGCAGTGCTCCTGGTTTGGTGCTGTTCAAAGGCTCCTCAGAGCTGCTGCCTGGCAGAGCTTTGCCTTCCCTGGCTGCTTCCTTAGCCACCAGGGGAAGGGCTCCTGAACCCAAGGGAGGAAAGTGAAGCCACCAAGCAAGTGGTGACATCAGAGCTGCAGGGCTGGGAACCCTCTAATCCTGCAAATCCTTCCTGCTTTAATTGGTGTTAGAGCAGAGCTAAGCTGAGCTCAGAAGGGGCAGGATGTGTGCTCCCAGAGCCTCTCCAGCAGCCCTCCTGACCTTGCTGAACACTCCCTGTCTGGGGGCCTGGCCCTGAAGGGGACACAGCACAGCCCAGGGAGCTCCTCCTGGACCAGAGCCCTCCGAGTGGGCACTGCCCCCTGCCCTCCTGCTGCTGGTGGTGCAAAGCCAGAGCCCTGCTCAGCACCACCTGAGCCACACTCTGCTGGCCACAGAGAGCAGGACCCAGGGGAGCAGAGCACTCAGGGAACCACCTGATGTCTGCACAGCTCCTGCTCTGAGCAGAGCCAGGATCTGGCCCCTGGGTGGCCTCATGCCTGCACCAGCAGGGACCCCAAGCAGCTGCCCCATGCTGCTGCACCTGGGAATCACCTCCAGCCCCATGCCCTCATCCCAGGTCAGGGCAGCAGTGTCAGACCAGGGCTCTGAAGGACATCCCTGCTGACCAGAGGCCCCAAGTCCTACACCCAGCATGCAGAGGTGCTGGCAACACCAGCCCCAAGCTGCTCTGCCCTGACTTCCCAGAGCAGGAGCACTGCTGCCCTCCCACCCCACGTGCTCCTCCCCAGCCCCAGCAGGCACTGGGCAGAGCCCTTTGGGTGCAGTTCACAGAATCACAGAATCAGTCAGGGTTGGAAGGCACCACAAGGAAGGTCCCCAGGGGAACATTCCTAGGGCTGAGCAGATCTGGCATGTGGAGGTGGGGACTGGCCAGGAGAAGCTGGAGCAGGCCATGTCTAATCAGGACATTTTGAGGCTGCTTAGCACTCAGCTTAGACAAGTTGCAGAGAGGGCAGCTGGGGAGGTGCCAGCAGCCCCTTGCCAGGTGCCAGCTTTGCTCTGCATCACCACCAGCTGCAGAGTGGAGCTGGCAGAAAGGCTGCTGCTGACTGGTGGCTTGTGGGTGGCTGACACCAGTGGGCTGCAGTTGCACAGGACCTTCCCTCTCCTCTCCTTTTCCTTTCCTCTCTCCTTTTCCTTTCCTCTCTCCTTTTCCTTTCCTCTCTCCTTTTCCTTTCCTCTCTCCTTTTCCTTTCCTCTCTCCTTTTCCTTTCCTCTCTCCCTTTCCTTTCCTTTCCTTTCCTTTCCTTTCCTTTCCTTTCCTTTCCTTTCCTTTCCTT
>VWZI01001181.1:1483-41885 GCA_013396835.1 Psilopogon haemacephalus
CTAGAATGTCCCCTACCTGGGCACCAGGGAGGTAGTAGACCTCTCTATGAAGTGGATTTGATCTGCATTTTGGAACCTCTTCTCCCTTCAGTACAGAGTCTCCTATGACAATGACCCTTTGAAGCTTCTTTTCTGAATGGGTTTTGATGGTTGGCCTGAGGCAACCTGTCTTTGGTGGAGTTTCTGGGCTTTTTGTGTCTGCATCCTTACTGATCATCTGTTCTTCCTGCAGAGCCTCATACCCATTCTGCACATACACTGCCGGCAGTCTGCTTCTTAGCGTAGCAGGCTTGCTTCATTTACTTTTGTTCCGTCGGGCAGAGACCTGTTCCCATTCACCCTGCTCCTGTGCGTTACTGCATGGAGGCTGAGAGTTGCTGATGGGAGGAAATTGGGCTCCCTGCTCCACTAGGAGTTAGCCCTTGTTCAGGTTCAGTAGAAAGCATGATATGAAAAGAGTTCATTTCCCTTTCGCAGTCTCTTACAGTTCTTAGTCTCTCTACCTCTTCTTTTAGTTCAGCCACCATGTTCATCAGGCCACTGATCTGCTCACACCTAACACAGGTGGTGTTCCTGCTGTCCTTCATATCCAGTGCCAGGCTCCAGCACACGCTGCAGCCAGCTGCCTGAACGTCTGCGTGCTTGTGCATGGTCTCTGTTTGGGTGCCCACTGTTTCTGTACTAGCCTTTGTCTGAACCTCCCTCATTTCTTCCTTTGTCTGAGTTCCCATCTCCATCTTCGCTGGCACCAGGAGTTTGCCCTTCCTCTGCTGGGTGGAGACCATAACGCTTACCTGTTACGGTGATGTTGTATATAGGTTATGAGGAGGTTAGTGGGATTTTGGTTGTTTTGTTTTGTTTTCTCCTCCCCACCCCAGAGGCGCTACTGGCGGCGTTCATTGCGCAGGCTCTCCCACTGCGGGTCAGGCGGGAATGAGCGATCTGGCGCTAATGAGCCGTTTAAATTCCGCGCGGTCCCCTGGCAGCACCCCACAGCTACGTCACTTTGCGAGCAGGCGCGCCGAGGACAGCCTTCGCTGGTCCTGCCCCTTCCCTGAGTGTCCTGTACCCACAGAAAGCCCCCAAGGAACCCCGGAAAGCCTCAGCAAACCAAATCGAGAGCGCAGCTCAGCTGGCCCTTGGCGAGGCTCTCCCACTGCTGATCGCGCAGGTGCCTTGGGTGGGTTCAGTAGTAGCTGGGCCATGTTCTTTGATGTCAGTGACAATCAGGGTCAGTTTTCTTTTGCTTCTCTCTCTCTGTTGTTTTTCTTTCTTAGTTTAAACTATGATGAAAGATATTTGCTCAAAATGAAGTTTTACCAGCTTGTTCCCTTTTCCTAAATGTCTCAGTCCAGTCAGATTGTTACTTTTGACCACCTCTGAGGTGGCTTTTATTCTGCTCCCCTTTTTTAGTGGTTTGGGGCTTTTAGGTCACATCTGAGGCTGAGTAACCTGGGACTTCTTAGTCTGGAGAAGACTGTGGGGGGATTTAATAAATGTTTATAAATACCTGAGGGCTGGTCAGGAGCGGGTAGGACAAATTCTCATTTGCTCCCTGTGATAGGACAAGGAGCAATGTGTGTAAGTTGAAGCACAAGAGATTCCACCTCAATACAAGGAGGAACTTATTACTGTACTGGCCACAGAGCACTGGAACAGGCTTCCCAGAGAGGTTGTGGGTTCTCCTTCGCTGGAGACCTTCAAGGCCTGTCTGGATGTGTTCGTCTGTGATCTGTGCTAGATTGTATGGTCCTGTTCTGGCAGGGGGCGGGGTTAGACTCGATGAACTCCTTGGGTCCCTTCCAACTGCTAACATCCTGTGATGCTGTGATCCTGATGCAGTCAGGGAATGGGATTTTGTGGTTTGTCATACCCACCTATAAGATCTTGTGTGTGGCAGCGCCAGTCATACTCTTTCCCCCATCACCTTCCTGGTAGATGAGAAGGGACAGTATGAGCCTTACCAGGGGAAGGATCAGGGAGATATGAAGCCTTTTCTGAGCCATGTTGTACTGTGGTGGTGGTTTCTAATGCCTTCCACAAGCCTTCACTCCTCTTGCAGAATCACAGAGTGGGGGTTGGAAAGGGACCTCAAAAGCTCATCTAGTCCAACCCTCCTGACAGAGCAGGATCACCTGTACCAGATCACACAGGAATGTATCCCCATTATCATAAAGTACTCATCCCTATATAAGAACGAGAACCCTGGGAAAGATAAGTATCAAGGCAAGGTCAAACTCGCCTGGCCCAAACCCTTGCAGCTAGGGAATGAATTATGAAGTGATATATTGATACCTAGTTGTCCCTCCTTTATGGACAACTGACTACCGCTGCAGAGCACAAGGAGCTTGGTGCCAGCACAGCAATAGGAGCTGTTTCCATCCATAGCTGCTCTGCACACAGCTGAACCATCTGTGCCATCAGATACCTGCAGCCACTGGTTTGAGACAGGACAAAGTGACCTACTTGAATGAATGCAGAATTATAAAAAGCGTTGAGGTTGTGGTGTGTTGTAATTTGGTGAAAATAAAGGAAGGTATGTACTCAGGAGTGCAAGGGAACATCTGGTAGGAAGCAGTTAGCTCTAGATTTGCTTGCAAGATGAGGTTTATGGTGGGTATATGGAGTGTTTGCAAGCCCCCTTGACATGGGTATGAGATTGAAGGATGGTTCCTCAGCAGATGCACATGAGCATAGTACCCTTGAATGGGGTCAGGGTCAAGGCTGCAAAACCCTTGCCAGGCTCTGGGTTAGTTGTAATTGCAGAGTGCATTTGGTGAGGCACCACCTGGAATATTGCATCCAGTTCTGGGCTCCCCAGTTCAAGAGGCAAATGGATCTACTGGAGAGAGTCCAAGGAAGGCCTACAAGGATGCTGAAGGGACTGGAGCACTGCCTGATCTTGTAATGACAGAACAAGGGGGAATGGGTTCAAATTGGTGGAGGGGAGATTTGAACAGGATGTTAGGAAGAAATTCTTCACAGTGAGGGTGGTGAGGCACTGGAACAGCTTGCCCAGGGAGCTTGTGTCTGCTCCCTCCCTGGATGTGTTCAAGGCCAGGCTGGATGAGGTCTTGAGCGTCCTGATCTAGTGGGAGGTGTCCCTGCCTGTGGTGGGGGGTTGGAACTGGATGATCTTTGAGGTCTCTTCCAACCTAGACCATTCTATGATTCTATGATGAAGAGAGGCTGAAAGCCCTGGGGCTGCTTAGTGTGAAGAGAAGGCTGAGAGGGGATCTAATAAATGCCTATAAATATCTGAAGGCTGGTGTAATGGGCTAGGAATATTCCTCCTCTGCCCCATTTGAAATTACCCAGAATAACTCAGATGGTTTGGAAGTAAGGTGAAGCTCTATTTACATGCTTGTAAATTTTGCAATGCTGTATATACAATATATACAAGTACTTACAATGACATACAAGTTAGAAATAATACAGAAGTGCTCATTCTCTCCTGGACACAGCAAACTGCACAGAATCACAGAAATATCCAGGTTGGAAAAGCCCTTCAGGATCACCAAGTCCAACCTATAACCCTACTTACAAGATTCACCTTAAACCATATCCCTAAGCACCCGATCCCAATAACCCTTAAACACATCCAGAGTGGGTGACTCCACCATCTCCCTGGCCAGCTCATTCCAGTCTCTGACCATTCTCTCTGTGAAAAGCTTTTTCCTAATGTCCAATCTAAATCTACTCAATCTCAGCTTGAGGCCATTCCCCCTTGTTCTGTCTCCAGCTACCCGTGAGAAGAGACCAGCAGCAGCCTCTCCACAATGTTGTTCAGGTAGTTGTAGACAGCCATGAGGTCTCCCCTCAGCCTCCTCTTCTTCAAACTAACCATCCCCAGCTCCCTCAGTCGCTCCTCATCAGGTTTATTTTCCAGGCCCTTCACAGCTTTGTTGTCCTTCTCTGGACCTGCTTCAGCACCTCTACATCTCTCTTGTATTGCAGTGCCCAAAACTGAACACAATATTTGAGGTGTGGCCTCACCAAAGCCAAGTCCAAGGGGACAATCACCTCCTTGCTCCTGCTGGCCACAGCATTTTTAATACATGCCAGGATGCCATTTACCTTCTTGGCCACCTGGGCACACTGCTGGCTCATATTCAGCTGCCTGTCTATTACAACCCCCAGATCCCTTTGTGCCAGGCATGTCTCCAGCCACACTGCTGCAAGCTTGTAGTGTAGAAGGGCTCAAAGCTACCCCCCTTTCTGTTTCCTCCTCCCTCTATCTCATAAAGCCACACATAGGCAAAGCGAAGGCTAGTAGTAGCTGGCAAAGCTTAGGTGTTCAATGCCAAAATTAGGGGTGAGGTGTCTGAGCAGGTTGGGGTGAAAATAAAGCAATTGGATGGAAGGACAGAGACCAGAGAGAGGGCAGTGTCCTGGGAAATGTGCTGCAATGTTGTTTACATTTTGATTTCTTTTCCCTCTCAGCAAACCAATAAATGATACAGACATCATCATTATTTTGTTTTCACAAACAATGATCTAATTTCTCTCATTAAACTGTTCCAATTAACCTCAAACTAGCACCTTTGGGGATCAAGAATGAAGGGAAAGGGACAGCCCCTGCTCACTTGTGCCCTGGCATAGGACAAAGGGCAAGGAATGGAGACTGCAGCATAGAAAGTTCCACCTCAACATGAGCAAGAACTTCTTGACTGTAAGGATTTCAGAGCAGTGGCACAGGCTGCCTGGAGAGGTTGTGGAGTCTCCTTCTCTGGAGCCTTTCCTTTCTGGATGTGTTCCTGTGCAACCTGTGCTAGATTCTCTGGTCCTGCTCTGGCAGGGGTTGGACTGGAAGACCTTGAGAGGTCTCTTCTTGCCTGTAACATCCTGCAATCCTGTGGTTGGTCTTGGGTTGCTCAAACACCATGAAGTCATTGAAACACAGAATCATTTAGGCTGGAAAAGACCTTGTCAAGATCATTGAGTCCAACCATTATTGACTCAACTCATGACTGCTTAGATCAGCCCTTGGGTTAGGAAGGGAGAGTGCACTTCAGCGCTTCTTTTCCCTTCTTTTTTCCCTCAGTGGATAAGGAAACGGTAAGAATTTCTCCTGATATTTCATCTTTTCAGGTGAATTATCAGAAGAAAACACATAAGTAGGAGTTGGTGTGTATAATTTGACTTGGTACAAGGCAGCATGGAGATGCCTTACCAGGACCTGATAAGCAAGTATCAAACTGGCTCCATGCATGTATTTGAGTTTGTTCTATGAATTGAGATTCTGTGGTAGTTTGGGAATTTCTTTGAAAGACAATGGGTGTGATTTTTTTTTTTTTAGTTAGCAACAGTATATTGAATGTAAAAAAGTATCCATTCAGATCCTTCTATATTATTTTCTATACCTTCAGGATTAGTTATTTCTGAAGTATGTCTCTTTTTTTTTTTTTTTTTTTTTTTTTTTTNAGTTTTTTTTTTTTTTTTTTTTTTTTTTTTTTTTTTCCCCAGTTAATTATTATGTTAGTGAAGGAATCAGTTGTTTTTCAGATTTACTTTTGCCCCAGCTGTTATTTAACTACAGAATGATAGAATTGCCAAGGCTGGAAGAGACTTCAAGAGTCATCGAGCTCCAACCCCCCCTGCCATGGGCAGGGACACCTCACACTAGATCAGCTTGCTCAGAGCCACATCCAGCCTGGCCTTCAAAGCATCCAGGAATGAGGCTTCTACCACCTCACTGGGTAACCTATGCCAGTGTCTCACCACCCTTGAGGTGATTAACCATTATCTCCATTTACGTAAAGATAGTTTCATGTTGCTGAGAGTAGCACAAATAAGGATTAAGGTGGAGGATTTTTTAATATTTTATTTTTAAAAGGGTGGCCAAATGAGAAAACTAACCCAAAGTCATAGTAGATTTCTTGTCAACAAGTATCTAAAGCCTGCAGTTACGCAATTTGTTGTTAAATAGAGACCCCAGCCCTTAAAATGTAGCCCACGCCCTCACCTCCACCCAGTGTCAGCAGTGTCCTGGGCTGCTGTACTGCAGAATCCTTAGAGAGGAGCTTGTATGACATGGTCATGTATCCAGTGGTGCCATGTAGAAAAAAGCTACAAGAACAGTGATGTTTGTCTGATACCAGCTTCCAGAGCTGATGAACTCCACCAAGGTTTGGTCCTGCCCAACTTACAGAAGGACTTTTTTTTTCCTCCTGTGGAAGTTAGTTTCCTTCTCCCGTTTCCTTGTTGTTCTACTAGAGAGCAATGCCTCCCTCATCAAGCATTTGCTTTGCCATCCCTTGTAGAGTATTATATGCAGTAACGTGTTAAAGTTTCATGATGAATCATATGCACAAGTCCACCAAATTGTGTGATTTAATCAGCAGCAGTTTTGAAGTGATAACATTACACTGATGTAGGACACGTTCCCCTTACAGATGTGTTTTAAAAAAACAGCTTTGGGGGTCTTCCCCCCCACACTTCCTTATCTGCCCTTCAAAATAATCAGTGTCTTTTGAAACTGAAGGGAAAGGGAAGGTCTGAAATGTATGTTTTGGCACTTGCTTCAGTAATACCACTGTGGTTGGTTGGTTTTGATTTCCTAAGCGACCAAAAAAGAAACAAACCAAAGGTAATTTCTCCTTTATCATCTAATGAAATGCAAACAGTGTGTGTGTACTTTCTGTAGGTGCTCTCAGCTCATGCCATTGATTTCCATCCTAAACCTCCCGGTGGTGCACCAGTAGGAATGAGTTGTTTTAATCTGTTTCAGTATGGTGTGCCAGGTTTGGGGTGAAACTGAGGTGAGAAATTGCATTGGCTCTAATGGGCTGGCCTGTTGAGCATTGTGATCTGTTTGATACTTAGGGTAGGAAGTTTTCATGTGCTAAATACAAGAGAAAGAGAAAACATTTTAATAGGAGTGTTTTGAAACAGTCTAGTATTAAACATACTGACTTTTCTTTATGTATTTTACAAATCCGTCCCAGAGTTCCCTATGGATTCCAATAATGGCAACTGTAGAGGCGCTGGCATCGGTAAGTACTCCTGTATCAACCTGTGGAATAAGCTGTAGTCTCTCAAATTCTTTTAATATTTGATTAAGCATGAGAGATACTGTGTAATGCTTACTCTGTTTTGTCCAGGAAGCCTGTAGATTGTGCTTTAGTGTCCCATGGGCAGGTGCAATTTGGCCCTGCTCAGTCTGTGGATCTCCCAGTGCACAGCTCCATGAACTCACAGAGTCACAGAACTGTGAGGGCTGGAAGGGACCTCAAGGAGCATCCAGTTCCAACCCCTCTGTCATGAACAGAGACACTCTGAATTGCTTGTGGGTAATAAACGAGGCAGAAATTATAAAATATGTGGTTATTTTATTTCTGAGAAGCCCTTCTCACAAACCAAATACGAACTAGTGAAATTTGGGTTCTAATTCAGTTGGAAAAATCTTCACAAGGATGCTTATTCATTAATTTAGGAGAATGAGAATATTGGAAAAGTTTAGCCACAAAATGGCTTTGCCCCACTTATAAATAGGCAGCCTGGAGCCCTAGGGAATGTCTGTTTCACTCATGGAGAGCAGAATTCAGAGACAGTCCATGGCTCCTTTGCAGCAGTGTTTGAACTGCTTGGCATCTTGATAGCCATTGAGAGGCTTCCAGATCTTCCCTGACTCTAGCAGCAGCTGGGAGAGAGGCAGACAATCTCTGATCTGATCCTGGTTCCTCTTGGCACAGAGGCAGGATCTCTTGCAGATGTGCAGAGAACACAATGTTGGTGACACTTCTCCCCACATCATGAGGCACTTAATGCCTTCTCCTGGTAAACTTGAGGCACTTAAGTTCCAGGTCTTTCAAGCCCAAAACATCAGGGCTAAGCTGGCCTGAAGCGTAAGGCAGAGCAGACCACGTTGTCCTAGCCTAGCAGTCCATAGAGCAGAGCAGCACACACTGAGGCAGAGCAGTGAGGCAGAGGCAGCACAACAGCTCTATTTATATTATTTGCCTGAGTGCACTGGCTCCTTTGGCCACAGAGATTCAATATTAAGTGAAATCAGGGCTTGCTCACTCTTATTTGGGCAAGACACTAGTAAGTACCTGAACACCTGTGGGTACCTGTTTATCACTTTGGGAGGGGACATAATGGCCCAAGCCTTTGTTTTCCTTCTGCCCCTGCTTCCTGCATCAGCAGGAGGGAGGGGTGAGCCAGGACATCTAATAGGCCTGTTAGCCTCCCGACACACTCACACTAGATCAGCTTGCCCAGAGCCACATCCAGTCTTAAAAACCTCCAGAAATGAGGCTTCTACCAACTCCCTGGGCAGCCTGTTTCAGTATCTCACCATCCTTATGGGGAAGAACTTCTTCCTAACATCCAGTCTGAATCTGTCCTCCTCTAGCTTGGATCCATTCCCCCAAGTCCTATCAAGACCTGACATCCTAAAAAGTCCCTCAACAGCTTTCTCACAGCCTGCTTCACATCCTGGAAGGCTCCAATAAAGCCTCTTCAGAGCCTTCTCCTCTCCTTTAGCCTGTTTTGGTCAGCTTCCTTGGAGTCAAGAGGGCTGTGCTCATTTCATTACAAGTTTTGTCTTGCGCAGGGGGAGACATCATTAAATGGCTTTGCACTGGGCCAAAGCAGGAAAGATAATGGTTCATTCTGATTCAAAATTGCAAATTATGACTCAAAATTGCAAATTAAATTCATCATTCTTTATAGATAGTGGCAAAACTGCTGCTAAGCTGGGGAGGTTGAGGCTGAGACCTTCTGAGGCTGCTGTTATTCCAGCAGCTACTCTGTTGCTTTTTAATATTGTTGTGTCTTTGCTGGAACTGCATAAACCCTGCCTGAGTGTTACCACCAGTCATAGGCAATGCGAAGAAGTAAAGCCCACATTGGTAGGAGATAGGAAGGTGATTTTTTTGCTCAAGCAAGCCGATTGCTGTAGCTTTTTCTGGAATTTTATTACAATTTCTTCAGAAGCTTTTTCTTTCTTGGGATTTTGTCATTAAGATGACACTTTGAAGCTTAGAGTTGACCATCATATCCTTCCTTCTCCAGAAGCTGTATGCACTTATGCCGCCTCACCTCTGATTATGGAACATAAAATGAGTTGCCTACCTAAAACTGGTCAACTTCATTCCTCTCTGTGGTCAAACTGTGAAAAGATACTCATAGCAGCCAGCTGAGAGTACAGCTTTAAAATGTGAAAGTAGCTACACAGCAGCTAAAAGGTTTGGTAAGTGGCAGTGTACATCCTTCAGAAAGCCAGCTGCAATCTAAAAAACCTGATGAAAGTGAGCCCCTGGACAAGCATCGCTTTCAATTGCTTTAGGCATGGAACTGTGTCTGAAAGGATTCCAGAAAATGTTCATTGCAAATGTTTGTGTCTCCTTAGTTTTAAGCCATTTTCAGTTATGTGGCATTGAGAAAGTGTGGACGCCCTGCTCTACAATGACTGGAATATGGAAACAAAGCTGGATACCTTCAACATCACCATACACCAAATATACAGGATCCCAGGATGTTAGGGGTTGGAAGGGACCTCTGGAGATCTTCCAGTCCAATCCCCCTGCCAGAGCAGCACCAGAGCATCTATTGCAGGTTGCACACAAACACACCCAGACAGGTCTGGAAAGGCTCCGGAGAAGGAGACTCCACAATTTCACTGGGCAGCCTGTGCCACTGCTCTGGGATCCTTACAGTCAAGAAGTTCTTGCTCATGTTGAGGTGGAACTTTCTGTGCTGCAGTTTCCATCCTTTGCCCTATGCCAGGGCACAAGTGAGCAGAGGCTGTCCATATGCCTTCCTTCCTCCCTCACTCCCAGCCCTCGGCTATTGATAGACATTGCTCATATTCCCTCTCAGCCTTCTCCTCTGTACACTAACCATCCCCAGGGCTCTCAGCCTCTCCTTATCAGACCATGATGCTCCAGTCCCTTTCAGCATCCTTGTGGCCCTCCCTTGGACTCTCTCCAGTACATCCCTCTCCCTCTTGAACCGGGGAGCCCAGAACTGGATGCAGTATTCCATGTAGGCCCTCACCAGGGTAGAGTAGAGAGAAAGGAGAACCTTCCTGGATCTGCTGGACACACTCTTCTTAATGCCTTCCAGGATGCCATTGGCCTCCTTGGCCACAAGGACACATTGCTGTCCCATGCAGAACTTGCTGTCCACCAGCACTCCCAGGTCCTCCTCTGTGGGGCTGCTCTCCAGCAGATCACCTCCAGGCCTGTACTGGTGCAGTTTATTATTCTTTCCCAGGTGCAGGACTCTGCACTTCTCCTTGTTGAACTACATCAGGTTTCTCTGGCCTCAGGCCAACCATCAAAGCCCATTCAGAAAAGAAGCCTCAAAGGGTCATTGTCATAGGAGACTCTGTACTGAAGGGAGAAGAGGTTCCAAAATGCAGATCAAATCCACTTCATAGAGAGGTCTGCTACCTCCCTGGTGCCCAGGTAGGGGACATTCTAGATAGAATTCCCAACATTGTGAGACCGTCAGACTACTGCCCACTTCAGGTCTTTCAAGTGGGTAGTGACAATGCAGGAATGAGAGACTCACAATTGATTAAAGAGACTTCAGGTCCTTAGGGCAACAGCTAAAGGGATCAGGAGTTCAGGCTGTGCTCTCTTCTACCCTGTAACATCAGTGTTGAACAAGGGAACATTTAGGAAGAGGCAACAGCTCAATACGTGGCTCCAGGGCTGGTGTCATCAACAGGGATTTGGATTCTACAGTCATGGCTCCATTTACAAGGCACCAGAGCTGCAAATAACTAATGGGAGGCACTGGTGCCAGAGGGGGAAAAGGATCCTGGGGCAGAAATTGTCAGGGCTCATTGACAGGGCTTTAAACTAGATTTGAAGAGGGAAGGGGTTAATAGTCTCCTGCTGGCTGGTGACAAACAGTGGTGCAGCTCAAGAGAGGCAGACAGATGTAGAGCTAATGAGGGCCCTCAACTTGCTGCCCTCAGGCAAGCCAGGGATTATGTACCATGACAAGCCGAGGAAATCAAGGGGAACTGGCACACAAGGAGGACAGGGCCAGCCCAGCTGAAGTGCCTCTATGCAAATGCACAGAGCTTGGGCAACAAACAGGATGAACTAAGGGCCACTGTGCTGCTGGGATGCCATGACATAGTGGCTATTACTGAAACTTGCTGTGATGATTCCCATGACTGGAATGTAGGGATAGATGGGTACAAGCTCTTTAGGAAGGATAGGCAGGGAAGAAGAGGAGGAGGCCTTGCCCTCTATATCAGTGACCAGCTAGAATCAGTGGAGCTCCACCTGGGTAAGGATGTTGAGCTGGTTGAGAGAGTATGGGTTAAAATTAAAGGGAAGACAGGGGAGGGTGATGTTACTGTAGGGGTCTGCTGCAGACCACCTGACCACCAGAACCAAGCAGATGAGGCCCTTCACAGGCAAATAGCAGCAGCCTCCAGGTCACAAGCCCTGGTCTTCATGGGGGATTTCAACCACCCTGACAACTGCTGGAGGGACAACACAGCAAGGCATCAGCAATCCAGGATGTTCCAGGATGTTCCTGGATTGCACAGATGACACCTTCCTCCTCCAAATGGTAAGGGAACCAACAAGAAAAGCTGCTATGCTGGACCTTATTCTCACCAACAGGGAAGGGCTGGTGACCAGTGTGAGGCTCATGGACAGCCTTGGTTGCAGTGACCATGAAACAATTGAATTTAAGACCCTCAGGGCAACCAGGAGGATGTTTTCTAAGCTTACGACCCTAGACTCTAGGGGTGCAGACTTTGATTGCTTCAGGGTTCTGCTGACCAAAGTAGCATGGGACAAAGCCCTAGAGGGAAGAGGGGCCCAGGACAGCTGGACAGTATTCAAGGATCACCTCCTCTGTGTCCAGGAGCAATGTATACCAAAAAAGAGGAAATCAGGGAAGAATGCCAGGAGGCCTGCCTGGCTGAGCAAGTTGCTCCTGGACACACTGTCACACAAAAGGAGACTCTACACGGAGTGGAAGAAAGGACAGCTAGAATGGGGGGTATATAAGGAAGCTGCTTGTGCAGCCAGAGATCTCATTAGGAAAGCCAAAGCAGAATTTGAATTGAATCTAGCCAGGGAGGTCAAAGGCAACACCAAGAATTTCTACAGGTATCTTAATGGTAAAAAGAAGACTAGGGAAGGTGTGGTCCCCCTCAGAAAAGAAGCAGGCAAAACAGTCACAAGTGGTATAGAAAGGGCTGAGGTTCTCAACGACTTCTTCAGTCTTCACTGCAAAGGCCTCAAGCCATGCTCCTGGAGTCATGGCAGATATTGGCAGGGACTGGGAGGAAGAGCTGACCATCATAAGTGAAGATCAGTTTCATGATCACCTGAAGAACCTGAAGGTGTTCAAGGCCATGTGTCTCGACAGGCTAAACCCATGGGTACTGAGAGAACTGGCAGATGAGGTTGCTAAACCCCTCTCTATTTTATTCCAAATGTCCTGGCAGCCTGGTGATGTCCCCACTGACTGGAAAAGGGGAAACATAACCCCCATTTTCAAAAAGGGTAGGAAGGAAGAGCTGGGGAACTACAGGCCAATCAGTCTCTGTCGGGAGGAGCACCGTGGAGACAGGACATGCATCAATGTGATTAAGCCATAACTTCGGTTATTTGCGATTCCACAGCTCCTTTTATAGCTAGCAAGTGGGGGGCATCTGCTAATACTGCAAGCTAATTGATAAAGGGGATTATAGGTGGAAAACAATAATTGGTTATTGCCCAAGTAATAACAATAATAATCACCACCTCTTTAGTGAGAAAGTTCTGGGTAACTTTTCGAGAAGCAGGAACTGTCTCAATGTGCACTGCTGTTTTTCTTCCCTCTGTTCTGGCTGCACTTTTTCCTCACAGGCATTCCGCTGTTCTTTGGTTCAAAGGCATTGCTCACAGTGGGGGTTGCTCATTGTAATCAGGCTATACCTTCTTAGAAATCTCTCCACAAGTCTCACCTCTGTGCCTGGTAAGATCATGGAGCAGATCCTCCTGGAGGCACTACTGAAACAGGAGGTGATTGGGTCCAATCAGCATGGCTTCACCAAGGGCAGATCCTGCCTGACAAACCTGGTGGCCTTCTACGAACAGGTCACAACATGAATAGATGAGTGGTGAGCAACTGATGTCATTTACCTGGACCTGAGCAAAGCCTCTGACACTGTCCTGCACCACATCCTGCTCTCCAAGCTGGTGAAACATGGGTTTGATGGGTGCCCCACCAGATGGATAAAGAAGTGGCTTGATGGCTGCACCCAAAGAGTGGCTGTCAATGGCTCCACGTCCAAGTGGAGACCAATGACAAGCAGAGTCCCTCAGGGATCAGTCCTGGGATCAGTCCTGGGACCAGTCTTGTTCAACATATTTGCGGGTGACATGGACAGAGGCATTGAGTGCACCCTCAGCAAGTTTGCTGATGACACCAAGCTGTGTGGTGCAGCAGACATGCTGGAGGGCAGGGATGCGATCCAGAGGGACCTGGACAGGCTGGAGAGGTAGGCACAAGCCAATCTTATGACGTTCAACAAGACCAAGTGCAAGGTCCTGCATCTGGGTCAAGGCAATCCCAGGCACAAATACAGGCTGGGCAGTGACTGGCTGGAGAGTATCCCTAAGGAGAGGGACTTGGGGGTGCTGGTGGAGGAGAAGCTCAACATGAGTCAGCAGTGTGCACTTGCAGCCCAGAAAGCCAACCAGAGCCTGGGCTGCATCAGGAGAAGTGTGGCCAGCAGGTGGAGGGAGGTGATTTTGCCCCTCTACTCCGCTCTGGTGAGACCCCACCTGGACTATTGCATCCAGTTTTGGAGCCCCTATTACAAGAGGGATGTGGACATGCTGGAGCATGTCCAGAGAAAGGCCACGAGGATGATCAGAGGGCTGGAGCACCTCTCCTATGAGGACAGACTGAAAGAGTTTGGGCTGTTGGATCTGGAGAAGAGGAGACTCTGCAGTGACCTTATTGTGGCCTTCCAGTATCTGCTGGGGCCCTACAAAAAAGCTGGGGAGGGACTTTTGAGGCTATCAGGTAGTGACAGGATTAGTGGGAATGGAGCAAAGCTGGAGGTGGGGAGATTCAGGTTGGATGTGAGAAGGAAGTTCTCCACCATGAGAGTGGTAAGAGCCTGGAATGGGTTGTTCAGGGAGGTGGTTGGGGTCACATCGCTGGAGGTGTTTAAGGCCAGGCTGGATGAGGCTCTGTCCAGCCTAATCTAGGGTAGGGTTTCCTTGCCCGTGGCAGTTGGGTTGGAACTAGATAATCCTTGTGGTCCCTTCCAACCCTGACTGATTCTATGATTCCACGATTCTCTCTGCCCAACTCTCAGCCTGTCCAAGTCTCATTGTATGGCTGCACAGCCTCCAGGTGTCTCATCCAAGCCTCCCAATACAAATCATAACACTTAGTTCTTCCTGTCCTTAAGGAAGTAGCCAGCTTGTCATACCAGTAGGTGACCCTGCAGTGGGAGTTTCAGTTATGCTGTAGGTGTTCTGATGCTTTTCACTTAGCCAAAGCAAAAAATAAATCAAGTGAAGATGCACAGAAAAAATGTTGTTAAAGAGGAAGACCAATGCTTTATCACTGCTTTTGGCTGTGCAAGCACAGTTTCTGGCTGCTCCATCTGCCATACACAGTTTACCCACCTGTGGTGGTTCGGACATTCCCTGCCCCGACATGCTTTGAAATGAGCCAGGCTAGGACAAAGTCAACTGCAAGTTAATAAATGAAGCTTTATATTTACAGCTTTGTACAATATACAGGCAGATATTTACGATGTATAACAGATATTTACAAATATATACAGTAAAAAGGTAATACAGAAACACTACACCCCTCCAAGAGATAAGCAATCCCTAAGAGGGGCAATCAACCACCTTCCTCCCCTTTCCTAATCTTATCTCACTATGTGTTTCATGCAGCAGATAGGCAAAGGTAGATCGGCCAGGGGGATTAGCAAAAGAAAAGAAGTTAGTTAAATTATTCAGATCCAGGTACCAAAGGCAGGAAGAAAGAGCAACGAAAAGCAGCCACAGCCCAGAATGGTCTGACTTGTCTATGTTTGGGTTACAACTCTTTAAAAGTTTTTTTTTTTTCTTTCTCAATAAAGCTATGAGTGAAGTAGCATCATCAGTGTTTCTCAGCCTATAGCCTAATTTGTAATTCAAATCCTCCAATTAGTTCAAACCAACACAATCCACCCCGGCTACTTCACTCAGAGTTTACTGAGATCTGTCTAATCTAAAACAATATTTACAATAATGAATATTACAAACTCAATTCACACTTTGTTCCGGATGTATCTTGGATGTAGGTGATTCAAAAGCTCAGAAAACAGGAAACAGTTTGTTTCCTCATAGATGAGATGAGACCAGGTGACATTGGGGACTCCCAGGTGACATTGGGTTTTGCTCACGTACTGGAGATTCTCTTGTGTTGGACTCCAGGCAAAACCTAGAACAGAAAACTCCTAACACTCTGAATTTAAACTCTCTCAGCTAAGGTTAGATTTCTCTGTGGAATACACTGGATTTCATCATTCTCCTGCATTACTC
Source organism: Psilopogon haemacephalus (assembly GCA_013396835.1). Lineage (NCBI taxonomy): Eukaryota > Metazoa > Chordata > Aves > Piciformes > Megalaimidae > Psilopogon > Psilopogon haemacephalus. Next base: position 17,005 of record VWZI01001181.1, read on the forward strand.
AGTATGTATGACCAGGACCTTCTGCAGAAACCACCCCTCGGACAGGTTTCCCTTCGCCTGAAGGAGAAAATACCCAGTTTTCCCTAACAGATTCTTTTCATGTACAACAGGAACTCTATCACCATCCACTGTTTGTACCAAATCTGATTGTGTAGGTCTTGCTCTGTTTACAGAACCCCTACTGTTTACCAACCAGGTTGCTTGTACTAAATGCTTGTCCCAGTTTTTGAAAGTTCCACCCCCCATGGCTTTTAGGGTGGTCTTTAGCAAACTGTTGTAGTATTTGATCTTTCCTAAAGCTGGTGCATAGTAGGGTATGTGGAAGATTCATGCAATACCATGCTCTTTGGCCCAGTTTTTCACAAGATTGTTCTTGAAATGAGTGCCATTGTCTGATTTGATTCTCTCTGAAATTCCATGTCAACATCTGATTTGTCTCTCCAAACCAAGAATGGTGTTACGTGCAGTAGCATGTGGAACTGCATAGGTTTCCAGCCATCCGGTGCTTGCCTCTACCGTCGTTAGCACATACTGCTTGCCAGAACGAGAACGAGGTAAAGTGATGTAGTCAATTTGCCATGCTTCACCATACTTGTACATTGACCATCTCTCACCATACCATAAGGGTTTGAGTCGCTTGGCTTGCTTAATAGAAGCACAGATGTCACAGTCATGTATGACTTGGGTAATAGTGTCCATGGATAAGTCAATTGACCTATCACGTGCCCATTGGTATGTTGCATCCCTGACTTGGTGTCCAGGTGAATCATGGGCCCACCAAGCTAAGAACAGGTTACCTCAGTGTTTCCAATCAAGATCAGAATCACTGTTTGTGTCAACTTGAGAAATTTTATCAGCTTGATCTGCCTGCTGATTGTGTTGCTGTTTCTCAGTAGCTCTGCTTTTAGGCATGTGTGCGTCTACGTGCTGCACCTTCACTGGAATTCTCTCCAGAAGTGCCTCAATGTCCTGCCATAGATCAGCACACCAAATAGGCTTTCCTTTCCTCTGTCAACCACTCTTTTTCTAGTCCTTTAGCAAACACCATAGAGCATTTGCTATCATCCATAAGTCGGTGTAGAGGTAAAGGATAGGCCAGTTTTTCTGTTCAGCCACATCAAGAGCAAGTTGGACTGCTTTTACCTCAGCAAATTGACTGGATTCACCTTCAACCTTCTTTTGCTTCAGTAACTCTCCTGGTAGGACTCCAGACTGCTGACTTCATCTTCATTTGTTCCCAACAAGATGACAGGAATGCTCTGTGAACAAAGCACAGTCCTTTTCCTGATAAGAAAGATCACCATAGGGAGGAGTTTCTTCAGCATGGACTATTTTCTCCTCTGGAGGTTTGGTAGAGCCTGTGCCTTCCGGCTGGTTGGTGATCACTTCTAGCAGACCAGGTCGGTCAATATTATGCAGGTGTGCTTGTTGGGTTATCAAAGCCATCCATTTAGACCAGGTTGCATCTGTGGCAGGATTTGGTGATGAACCTTTGCCTTTGAACCTCCAGTTTAGAACTGGCAATCTAGGAGCTAAAAGCAATTGTGACTCAGTTCCGATCACTTTAGATGCTGCTTTCACTCCTTCATAGGCTGCTAGTATTCCTTTCTCCATTGGGGTATAATTTGCCTTTGAACCTCTGTAGCTATGACCCCAGAAACCAAGTGGACGACCATGTGTTTCATTTGGAGCTTTTTGCCAAAGACTCCAAGTTGGACCATTGTCACTCGCAGCTGTGTACAGAATGTTTTGAATGTCCAGGCCAGATTGTACAGGTCCCAAGCCCACTGCATGGACTACTTCTCTCTTTATCTGATCAAAGGCTGCTTGTTGTTCAAGTCTCCACTCGAAACTGCTTCTCTTTTGAGTAACATCATGCAGAGGTTTGACAATTTGACAGAATCCAGGAATGTGTAGTCTCCGGAATCCCACTGCACCCAATAAAGATAGAGTGTCCTTTTTATTTGTGAGAACTGCCATGGTGGAGTCTTTGTTTATCACATCCTGTGGAATGTGACGGCGACCATCCTGCCACCACACTCCCAGAAACTGAATTTGTCGGTAAGGTCCTTCGACCTTCTCTCTCTTAATGGCAAAACCTGCTTGCAACAAAATGTCAGTTATTTTGTGACCTTTCTTGAAGACCTCCTCAGCAGTTTGGTCCCACACAATGATGTTGTCTATGAATTGTATGTGTTCTGCAATGTGTTGTGGATCACTGAGTCACAGATCGTTGAACTGTGTTTCCAGCCCTGAGGCAAAGGGTTGAACTGATACTGGATTCCTTTCCAGGTGAATGCAAATTGAGGCCTGCATTCCTTAGCTATGGGAATAGAGAAGAAAGCATTAGCAATGTCTATGGTAGCATACCATTTGGCTTCCTTTGATTCCAGCTTGTACTGGAGTTCCAGCCTGTCTGGTACAGCTGTGTTCATGGGTGGAGTCACCTCATTGAGGGCACAGAAGTCCACTGTGAGGTGCCAGTCACCGTTAGCCTTGTGCACAGGCCCAGTGGGACTGTTGAAAGGTGAATGAGCTTTCTCGATGACCTTTTGACTTTCTAGCTGACGAATCAGCTGGTGAATGGGCAACAAGGAGTCACGGTTAGTTCTGTACTGCCTGTGATGCACAGTTTCAGTAGCAATTGGTAGTTTCATGTCCTCTATATCATGGTGTCCCACAATTGCAGATGCATCTGAAAGTTCAGATCTGATGGACAATTTCAGTTTACCATCCTTATTTTCTACAGATGCTATTCCAAAAGCTCATTTATGCTCCTTAGGATCTTTGAAACAACCTTATCTTAAAAAGTCAATTCCCAGAATGCAAGGCAAGGCTCATCAGGACCAGTTACAATAGTATGCTTCTTCCACTCCTTACCCTGTATTTCTGAACTTTTGAACTGCCAGGCCACCTAATGAATACATTCCAACAGATTCAGTTTTCTCCACTGTCCCTTTCCTCCTCCTGGCTAGAGGAAGGGCACCCCTAATGCTGAACATGGCATGTGGGGTGTACACAATGGTTGGTGTTGTGAGAGGAATTACACTTACTAGAATAATTGCAATTGCTCTGAGGAGCTGAAGAAGTGACAGCTACTCTTCTGGCATTGCTGCCTCTGTTTCTGCCACTCTGCAGTTCCCTGGCTCTCTTTGAAAGGACTGAAGTAGGTTGACCATCCCACTTGTTCATGATCTCACCAAATTGGTTACACAGGGTTATCCAGAGTGACCCACGTGATTGCTGGTGTCTAGGTGGAATTTGTCTCCTGGGCCGGAATTGCCTTGCAGAAGGCAATTCTGTTCCTGATGGCAGAAACATGCACCCATTCAGAAGATGAAGGGATGGTATCCTTTGCCAGATTGGATATGGAGGTTTTGAGTTCCTCCTTCAGTTCTTTCATGCTCTCTTCTAGAGGGAGGATTGGAGGTGAAGTCTGAGCAGAGGTCTGCCAAAGGGCAGAATCCCCTGTCTTGCCGTGCTGCCCACACTCGTCTGGCTGCAGCCCAGCACACAGCTGCCTTCTGTGCTGCATGAGGGCACTGCTGGCTCATCTATCAACACTCCCAGGCCCTGCTCTTCAGGGCTGCTCTCAACTCCCTCTGTGCCCTTGTGCTTGGGATTGGCCTGACCCAAGTGTAGGACCATGTCCTTTGACTTGTTGAACCTCCTGCAGTTTGTGCTGGCCATGGCAAGTGACTGTTAGTTCCTGTGTCTTTAAACAGGAGTTAGGAATAATGCAGTGTTTTGTCAAGGTCTCTGAAATGGCAATTTGAAAAGCCATTAGGGCAACTAAGAGATGGCTTTCATTGACAACAAGGACAGGCCTATAATTCATTTCTAGAAGAGGACTTAGAAAACACATTCCTCAAATGAAGAGAAGACTCCAATACTATCTTCAAACTGAGGAGATTGCAAGGCTGTGATTTCTTCTCTTGGAGCTGAGATAATTTTCTTCTATTTATTCCACAGAGCAAACTGCTGTAGTGCAGAACATAGACAGGCTGCAGAGCTGGACCCAAGCCAACCTCATGAGGTTCCACAAGACCAAGTGCAGGGTCCTTCATCCAGGTTGGGGCAATCCCCAGCACCAATACAGGCTGGGCAGTGCCTGTCTTGATGGCATCCTGGAGGAAAGAGACTTAAGAGTGCTGGTGGATGAGAGGATCAACATAAGTCAGCACTATGCACATGCAGCACAGAGAGCCAACCAGAGCCTGGGCTGCATCCAGAGAAGTGTGGGCAGCAGGGTGAGGGAGGGGATTCTGACCCTCTGCACCGAGCTAGTGAGACCCCACCTGGAGCACTGAGTCCAGTTACGGAGCCCCTGTGACAGGAAAGATCTGGAGGTGCTGGAAGGTATCCAGAGAAGGGCCATGAGGATGATCAAAGTGCTGGAGCTGCTCTGCTATGAGGACAGGCTGAGAGAGTTGGGGCTGTTCAGTGTGGAGAAGAGAGGGCTCCCAGGAGACCTTATTGTGGCCTTCCAGTATTTGAAGAGGGCTACAAGAAAGCTGCTGAGAGACTTTTTAGGATGTCAGGTAGTGATGGGACTGGGGGGAATGGATGCAAGCTAGAGGAGGGCAGATTGAGATTGGACATCTTTTATGGCCTGTTTCAAGGTAGCTTGTACATCATGGACTGTTAAGACTGTTAAGACTGTTAAGATCATTGAGTCCAACCATTTGGTGAAAAGACCTCACGTTTATCTTTCTAGGAGCCCATCTGCTCTTTGGCCTCTCTGCTGACACCTGTAAGCTACTTTCATCTCTGAAGTGTTGAGCAAAGCTACACTTGGCTTTGCAGCATGTTAGGAGCTACTAACTTATGGCTGAAGCATCTCACAGTCATCCAGAGCAGGCCTTGGTATGGCAGAGCTCCATACAATCTTCATTCTTACACACTGTCATGGTCCTGCTGTGCTCCCAGAGCCACTGAGGTGGCTGGAGCACAGAAGTGGCCCTTTGTGCACTGCCAGATACTTCTGAAGGGAGAAGAAAGAAGCAAGGAAACTACCAGAGAAGCTGTGGTGTGGTGCTGCATAGCATAAAATGGGTCTGTTCCAACCTGGCATCCTGGGCCATGGTTTGATTTGAAGTGTGCACAAGCTCTTACAGGCAAAAAAGAAGCAAAAATCACTTCCTTTCCCTCCTTTTTTGTTTGTTTGTTTGTTTGGGGTTTTTTTGGTTTGTTTTTTTTTTTTTAAATCACAGTCTCATACAAAAGCTGAAGTCTATAGGGCTCCATATATGGATTCCTGAGGATGTGTTTGAAATTCAATGAAACAGTACTTTTCTTCTGAAATGTTCTCCTCTTTCCTCTGGTGTATTATCAACTACCAAAAAAAAACCCCAAAACTGAACCCTTTTCAATAGAAAATAGATAAAGGTTTGAGAAACCTATAACCATCTCATTCCTTTTTTTTTTTTTTTTTTTTATATGAAGAACTTTTACANTAAATAAAGGTTTGAGAAACCTATAACCATCTCATTTCTTTTTTTTTTTTTTTTTTTCTTTATATGAAGAACTCTTACACAACAAATACAACTTCATTAACAGAAATACTCATGTTGAATTTAACAAAACCACTAGCTTCTATGATTTGATGTCTTCGGACATGCTCCAGAAGGGTCTGGAGATGCTGGAAGGTGTCCAGAGAAGGGCCACGAGGATGATGAGAGAACTGGAGCTGCTCTGCTATAAGGACAGGCTGAGAGAGTTGGGGCTGTTCAGTATGGAGTGGAGAAGGTTCTGAGGAGACCTTATTGTGGCCTTCCAGGATCTGAAAGGGGCTACAAGAAAGCCGCTGTTAGGGTGTTAAGTAGTGATAGGACTAGTGGGAATGGATCCAAGCTAGAGGTGGCCAGATTGAGATTGGACCTTGTGAGGTTCTTCCCCATGAGGGTGGTGAGACACTGGCACAGGTTGCCCAGGGATGTGGTGGAAGCCTCATCCATGGAAGTTTATAAGGCCAGGCTGAATGTGGCTCTGGGCAAGCTGATGTACTGTGATGTGTCCCTGCCCTTGGCAGGGGATTGAAACTGGATGATCCTTGCGGTCTCTTCCAGCCCTGACAATTGTGTGATTCTGTGATTCTAAATAGGGTGCATTATGTCTGCTTCCACTGAGATACCAAGTTAAATGTCAAAGTAAAGGAGCAGGAGTGTGTGACACTGGGACTTGCTGTTGGAAATTACTCCATCAAACTCCATATAGACGCTAGCTTGAAATAAGTAAATATTTGCCTTAGAAGAGCCAGCCATGAAATATTGGTGGTGTTAATGAACACAGGGTCTGGAGCTTCAGCACTCTCCAGGCACTAATCAAAATGTTTTTACCTCCAGCTGTCTGGCAGCTGCGCCACTGGAAGTGCTGCTGTGACAGTGCTCATTTGTATGTCCTCCCCACCATAAGAGCTAATTGTGTCCCTGTTTTGATTAAACCTGAGCTTCTGGGTCATAACCTGATTTAGTGGAAGGTGTCCCTGCCCATGGCAGGGAGGTTGGAACTGCATGATTCTTGAGGTCTCTTCCAACTCTGACGATTCTGTGATAATAAAAGAATGTAAATCAACACAGAATCCACATAGTACCAGGTTAAAAGGGACCTCAAGTATCATCCCATCCAACCTTGCAGGGTGAGAATATAGTTGAAGTGAGTTGGCCCAGCACCCTGTCAAGCTGAGCCTTCAAACTGTTTGATGTAGGGGAATCTACCACCTCCCTTGGGATTTTTTTCCAATGTTCAATAGTTCAGATGGTGAACAAACTTTTTCTGGCATTTAGTCTGAATCTCCCCAGTAGCAGCTTGTGCCCTATCACCCCTGGTCTTTCCCAAGGCAGTCTCCCTCCTCTTGGCAGCCACCTTTCTGTGCTTGTACAGTGTTATGAGGTCTCCCCTGAGCCGCCTTCTCTCTTTCCTGCCTAAAGCAAGCTTTCTGGTTTCACAGAGCGCTGCAAGTGCAAGCCCATCAAAGCCACCCAGAAGACCTATCTGCGCAACAACTACAACTACGGTAAGAGCTGCTGCCTGGCCAGCTCCCAGCCCTGCTCAGCCTACACTGAGGGGTTTCCAGTGAAAAAAGCCAATGGTTTGCCATCTCCAGTGTTCCATGCAGTGATCCTTCATCCAGGAGGAAGATATGTCCTGAAACAACTCCACATGAGGAGGGTGGAGGGAATGAACTTAAAATGCTACTAAAGGAATTGTCTTTTTGAGTGTTCTTCTGATGTCAGGCATTTGGGGTTCCTGCACACTTCTGGTGTCAGCACGGGCATTTGGGGCTCCTGCATTTCTTCAGTGTGAAAAGTCATGTGACAGAAATTAACCTTGTGGGATACTGTACCTGAACAGCCTCCTTGATTTCCAGCTCCAATGCCTTCTGCTTTTGAGGAAAATATGGTTTTGCTAAATTCCGTGCCCACGAGCTGACCCATGGGATCTAACAGGTTCTTATCTTTTCACATATCAAAGCCAGCAATGAGCACCTTGCTAGCTCTGTTCTGCTGTCAGGGATGCCCATAAAAGTGCATGGTCTCCATCTTATGTCTTCTCTTGGCCAGATTGCCCTGGTCTTCAGGCATATCACATGGCCAGGCTGCTGATTTTCCTCATGCTGTTTGAAGCAAATTCAGCTGATGAAGCCAGTGAGTACAGATCACAGGAACTGAACAGCTGAGGCCATCCTTTTCTCCATGGCCATGTGAATGGCCTTAGGCTCAGTGAGCTTAAAGGCTTTATGTAAATAGCAGTAATTGCATCATGTGTTTATAAATGTTAAGGATTTATATGCAGCTATGGTAAGCAGGTAAGTTTTTGATATGAACAGTTTCTATTAAACTTAGAGTACTAGTGGTGTTCAAGCAAACATTATTGGTTTGGTGTTTTTAGGTGACTAGTCAGTTTTACCTCCTTTAGGTGGATTTGCCTGGGAAATAATTACAGTGTGACTGTTCTTCAGCTGGGCTCCTGAACATGGTAGAGAGTTGCTGGGCATGCTACTGCCCATCTTCCCAGGCTTTTGAAATAAAAGAGGTTTCAAACTGCATTTGAAAGCACTCCAAATGAGTTCAACCTTAAAAGGGATGTGGATCATATGGGGTAAATTAAATGCACCAGATCGTAATTGCTGGCAGCTGTATTTAAGGTGGCTGCACTGTATGCTGCCTGATAGTCTTTATGGGCAGAGTGTGTGAAGAGAAGAGACAGTCTATGGCTCTTTTTCTTCTCTGTTACTTTTTTTTTTTTTGCATAGGTTAGAAGAGAGTTGGAATCTGCTATTTATGGAAAGGGGCTCTTGTCTGCTGACTGTGTGAGATGGGGCATTCTCCAGAGCATGACCCCAGGATTGGCTGTGCATTTGCATGGGGTGTCAGCTCAGTGGTCACCCTGGGAAAAATTAAAGGCATTGCCTTTGAAAGGTGACTTCTCCTCCTATTCAACTGAAGGCAAAGAGAAAGAGTGAGAGAAGAAACAATTAGATGGGTCACCAGGTCAAGATCAGGAGTGTTTGGAGTTATGAAGTGCAGAGCAGATTAGTGCTGGGTTGCTGAAGAGAGAACAAAAATGATAAGGGCCTGTCATCCAGCAAAAGTAGTGGTGCAAAGATGCAAATGTAGCTGAAAGGTTGAGAGTGTCAAAAAAAAAAAAAGTTTGGTCATCTGTACTGCAAGCAGATAAAGCCTGAGGGAGAAGGAGAGTGTATAGAGAACGAACTGCGTATACTCAAAGTGGGAAAGGTGTAGAAGGAGGGATGCTAAAGTCCAACTTAAACAGGACGTAAATCCAGCTCCCACATAACCGCTGGTCATGACCATGCTATTATGAGATAGACTGAGCTACTGGAAGCCTCTTGGTGGACAGTGAATCAATGAAGTGAAGGGATGGGGGCAGGGACATTGGCAGAGTTCATCTAAGCTTATGATAATGGACCATACAAAAGACTAACCCCAGGGGTCACCAAAACCAGTCTGGGGGTGACCTGTGCTCTCTACTGCTGCTAACTGCACTCTGTGCCTTTCCCAGTTATTCGGGCCAAAGTGAAGGAGGTGAAGACTAAATGTCACGATGTCACTGTGGTTGTGGAAGTAAAGGAGATCCTAAAATCTTCCCTGGTCAACATCCCAAAGGACACTGTAAACCTTCACACAAACTCTGGCTGCCTGTGTCCCCCTCTCAGCGCCAATGAAGAATACATCATTATGGGCTACGAAGATGAGGAGCGCTCCAGGTATCTCTGCATTGTCCTTCAAGCTGCCTGCCTTTTGTTGCCCTGCCTGTGAAGCTGCACTTCAGAGCCACCAGGAAAGGGAAACTTGGTGTTACTTTCTGTACATCTCCTTAGTGGTATTCAGGAAGGACAGGGCTGTCTGCAGGCATGGACACCTTAGTCTTGCATGTGTCCAGCTTGTGCCTGCCTGCTGACAGTATCTGGTTTCCTCTGCTATGCAGGTTACCCTTGGTGGGGCTGTCTGCAGGCACAGACACTTTAGACTTGCATGTGTTCAGCTTGTGCCTGCCTGCTGACAGTAACTGGTTTGCTCTGCTGTGCAGGTTGCTCTTGGTGGAAAGCTCCATAGCTGAGAAATGGAAGGATCGTCTTGGTAAAAAAGTCAAGGTAAGAAAATACCTCACCAAAAGCAGAGAGGTGCAGAAAACATGAAGTGTCTATCTGGCCTTTTCAAAGTAAGGGAAGGAAATCCATGTGCTGACCCCAGGTAATCAAGTGTCATCTATCAGCTTGTTGTGTGATTTGCTATGCGACTTAGAAATGCATGCTGAACAAAAAGTTGAGGATTCTCCTTGCTTACTGGATGACCTTTGGAGGTCCTTCCAACCCAAACCATTCTATGAAAGGATCCCTGGAATAACCCCAATTTAGAGCAATGTAGCAGCTGTCAAAACCTCTGGCTCAGAAAAAGAGAATTTTACAGATATTTTCCAAACTAAGTCAGAATGATACTGTTCAAATATAACATTCTTTAAATACTGCTCTCTTACCAAATTGTGTATTAGCAACTATTTTATGTTTGCCTTCCTGGCTTAGATGAGGAAGATGCTGAGGAAGTCATGGCAAAAGTTCTTTACTATTAGGGTGCTGGAACACTGGAACAGGTTGCCCAGGGAGGTGATTGAGGCCCCATCTCTGCAGATATTGAGGGTGAGGCTGGACAGGGCTCTGGGCAACCTGATCTAGCTGAGGATGTCCCTTCTCACTCAAGAGGGGGTTGGTCTGGATGACCTTTGCAGGTCCCTTTCAGCCTGAATCATTCTGTGATTCTATAAAGGCAGTTAGAAGCAATGAGCTCAAAAGCAAGCAATATATATAAATATTGTGCAGAACATCCTCCTTATGCCCAACCTTAATCTTCCCTGCTCAAGTTTCAAACCATTGTTGCTTGTCCTATCACCACAGGTCCTTCGAAAAAGTCCCTCCCCAGCCTTCATGTAGGCCTCCTTCAGATACTGAAATGTAGGTCTAAGGTCTCCTCAGAGCCTTCTGTTCTCCAGGCTGAACATCCCCAATTCTTTCAGCCTGTCTTGAGAGGAGAGGTGCTCCAGCCCTCTGACCATCTTGGTGGTTTTCATCTGGATCCTCCTGGACACAAGAGGTCCATGTCCCTCTTGTGTTTGGGGCCCCATTGCTGGGCGAAGTACTCCAGGTGAGGTCTCCCCAGAGCAGAGGCGTAGAATCACCTCTCTTGACCTGCTAGCCACACTGCTTTGGATGCAGCCCAGTGTGTGATTTGCCTTCTGGGCTGCAAGTGGCCACTGCTGGTTCATGTCCATATATTGTTATATTTTCTAATTTGGATGCATTTCAAGGTCAGGAGCGCTTTCCTTTTCATCTTCTGATGCACTGCAAAGTAGCAGCAATTTCAGCATTGTTGGGCAGGTCTTCTAGGACAGTATTTTTGTTTTGACACCATTTCTGTTCCAATGATCTGACACACAAATTGTGTCTGCTCTCCCACTCAGCGCTTCCTCCAGCAGCGTAAAAGGTAGCTGGCAGGAAAATACAGTTCTGATCACACCTGTGAGGTTTCCTGTGCACATCCACAGAGATGTGACACAAGAGAAAAGATACAGGGAGGTTATTCCAAGTTGTTGCTTGATTTGGCAGAACTTTATGAAACCCAGTGCTGCAGAGCAAATGTCACATCACCATGGGCTGACTTCTGCTGATACCCACTTCTTGGGTGGCCCCATGAGTTTTTGGTGTTTTATTGGGAAATAATTTATTTTCATACTTCCTTGCGGCCAGCAACCCACTTTATCTGACCTTGCACACAGCCTGGGGCTGCTCAGGCAGGTTAGTGGAGTCGCCATCCCTGGAGATAAAACATGTCGGCATGACACTCTAGGGCGTGGGTTAGTGGGTGTAGTGGTGATGGATTGAGGATTAGACTTGATGATCTTTAGAGGTCTTTTCCAGCCTTAATAATTCTATGACTCTACACCATGTTGCCACCCACTTACAGAATCATAGAATTGTCAGGGCTGGAAGGGACCTCAAGGAGCATCCAGTTCCAACCCCTGTGTCATGGTCAGGGACACCTCAGCTTGCCCAGAGCCACGTCCAGCCTGGCCTTAAAAGCCTCCAGAGATGAGGCTTCCACTACCTCCCTGGGCAGCCTGTTCCAGAGTCTCACCACCTTCATACTGAACAACTTCTTCCTAATGTCTGATGCGAATCTTCCCACTTCTAGTTTTGCTCCATTGCCCCCAATCCTATCACTACCCAACACCCTAACAAGTCCCTCAGCAGCCTTTTTGTAGCTCCCTTCAGATGCTGGAAGGCCACAATAAGGTCTTCTCAGAGCCTTCTCTCCCCCAGATGAACAGTCCAAATTCTCTCAGACTTCTCACTAGAAACTGCTTTTCAAAAAGTATTGTTATCTGTACCAACTCTATGAAGTCTATGAAGTCTTTTTGCACTGTAGCTGAAGTAACCCGAAATATTGTAGGGTATTTTTTTAATGAATAAAGATTCCTTGATTTTTTTTTTCCATCCTGCTTCCCTCAAAGGCTGAGCCAATAGCTTAATTTACATTTTATTCTTTATTCTGTGCTGAAACCATTATGCCTCTTATCACTCTCTTCATTCATAGAGGCTACAAGGAAGCTTGAAATGGTTTGTCTCTGTAGAGTACCCCATGAGCTCACATTCCACCATTGGAGCCTGGTGCAGTGGAAAGGGCTTTTCTTCTGAGTGTTGCTGTTTGTGAGCTCCTGTGCTTGGGTTACCTGTGGCTCATCATATGTAAAGGAGGCTCTCCTCCCCCTCTGCTCAGTCCCACTTAGACCACATCTGGAATACCGTGTGCAGTTCTGGGCTCCCCAGTTCAAGAGGGACAGGGATCTGCTTGAAAGATTTCAACAGAGGTTTAGGAGAGTGGTTAAGGGACTGGAGCATCTCTCTTATGAGGAAAGATTGAGAGAGACCTGGGGCTGTTTAGTCTGGAGAAGGCTGGAAGGGGGTCTTATCAACATCAACAAGTATCTGAAGAGTGGCTGTCAAGAGGATGGAGCCAGGCTCTTTTCAGTGGTACCCAGTGATAGGATAAGGGGCAGTGGGAAGAAACTCAATCACAAGAGATTCCATCTCAACAAGAGAAAAAAATTCTTCACTGTGAGGATGCTGGAGCACTGGAGCAGGCTGCCTAAAGAGGTTGTGGACTCTTCATCTCTAGAGATACTTAAAAACCTGCCTGGACATGTTCCTGTGTGACCTGCCCTAATTGGTCATGCTTTGTAGGCCAGCTGGACTCAAGGATCTCTGGAGGTCCCTTCCAACCCCTACCATTCTGTGATTCTGTGATCATCACAGAATGTTAGAGATTGGAAGAGACCTCCAGAGATCATCCAATCCAAACACCTGCCAAGGCATCATCACCCAGGGTACTCCACACAGAAATGCATCCAAGTGGGCTCTGAAAGTCTCCAGAGAAGGAGTCTCCACAACTTCTCTGGGCAGCCTGTTCCAGTACCCTCATCATAAAGAACTTCCTCCTCATGTTGAGGTGAAACTTTCTCCAATTCAGTTTGTATCCATTCCTCCTTGGCTTACTGCTGTGCACCACCCAAAAGAGCTTGACCCCCTCCACTTGACACCAGCCCCTCAAATAGTGATAGGCACTGATCTGATCTCCTCTCAGCCTTCTCTTCTCCAGATTAAACAGCCACAGGGCTCTCAGTCTCTCTCCATAAGGGAGATACCATGGAATCATTTTGGTTGGAGGTCACTGAGACCAGCCATTACCTGGCTCCACTGAGTATGACACTATGCCATGTCACTCAGCACTTCTCCTGCTTTATTTCTTCTCCTGCAATCTTGTTTGTAATTTTTCTCCTCGTTTGTCTCTGCAGCGCTGGGATCAGAAGCTTCGCCACCTGGGGAAGGCAAAGGCAGAGCCAGGCCACAGCGAGGCAGCCCCAAAGCCTGGTAAAAGCAGCAGTGCCCGGCTGGCACGCAGCTAGGTGCAGGGCGCCCACCAGTGACACGCGGTGGGACTGCCTACCGAGACTCCGTTGTGGCAGCAGCAAAGGAGAAATTGCACTATTGCACGTTATGTTCTATTGTTTACTGCAGGATCATGGGTGTAGCTTATCATAGCTTTTATCCTCCCTCTTCTTGGTTTCTGCCTCTTTTTTTCCTTCCAGACTGGTGCAACATTGGGAAATAACATAGGTTTTTTTCTTTGCCTTTCTTTTTTTTCTTTTTTCTGTTACTAAGAACTGTAGGAAGCTGCGACCATGAGGTGGGGAAAGACAAGGACGTGTTGAATTGACTATTTTAGCTCCTGATAATTCTTAGGGAGAAAATCCTGCAAACAGGAATGAGATCTGGCAAAGACCATCACTTAAAGTTGTGACTTGTTTACTGGCTTCTCCCTTCCACTCTTTTTTGGCCACTGTTTGCCACACTGTTAGTGTTGAGGGGAGTCTGGAATATATAAAATAATTCTGCTAAGGGAATGGTTTTAATCAGTACAACTTTGTTAAGACTTCTTAAAAATAAACCACTTGTGTAAGCCTTCAGGTATCTCCTGTGGTACACCTGCTGTGCTTGTGCACAGGGGACCTGGATTTTTTTCCAGTGCTCTGAACCTTGCAGGAGAGGTTGTGTAGGCCACAGAATGGTCTGGATTGGAAGGCACCTGCAAAGCTTATCCAGCCCAAACCCCTCTGCAGGCAGCAGAGGCATCCTCAACTAGATCAGGTTTTCCAGAGCCCTGTCCAGCCCCACCTCGAATATTTCCAGGGAATGGGACCCCAACCATGGGACCCGATGTACAGTTTACTTTCCATCTTAAAATAGGAGGTTTTTTACCCTCCCTTTTCTTTCTTTTCTCTGCTGAGATGTAGAAGTAGACTGACCTACCAGGCCTGCTTTTCAGTACAGGTCTGCACTTTACCCTTTGGATTTTGTGGTCTTATTCTTAAATCTGTGCCTACATAAACAAGCATTTATTTCGCTGACATATTTTGATGCTCAGTAAAATACATTCAATAAAAGAATTGTAGTTGCTAACACAGACTTAACCTCACTTCTGAACCAGTGTCATTTATTATATTCCTGTTGAAAAAACCCAGTCAAACAAACAACACTTCATTTTTTTCTGCTCTTATAGAATTGTCTGCAGAGAGTTATGCAAGACACTTGTGATTACCTTCTCTTTTCCTGTTCTTCCTTACTCAAAAAGAGATTCATAGGTTGCATTAGAAGGGACCCATAAAGGTCATCTTGTCCAACTCCCCTACAAAAAGCAGGGACGCCTCCAGCTAGATCAGGCTGCCCAGGCCCACAGCAAGTCTGAGCTTGAATGTCCTCAGAGATGGGGCCTCAACCGTATCTCTGGGCAACTTGTTCCAGTATTTTACCACTCTTGTTTTGCAGAGAACTTTCAATATTTGAGGGGGACCTTCAGGAAAGTTGGGGAAGGACTGTTTAGAAGGCCTTGGAGCTTTAGGCTGAGGGACAGTGGTTTGAAACTGGAATAAGGCATATTTAGGTTGGACATCTGGAGGAAGTTCTTTCCTATGAGTGGTGAGACAGTGGAACAGGTTGCCCAGAGGTGTGTTGGTGGCCTCATCCCTGGACACATTCAAGGTCAGACTTGATGGGACTCTGAGCAACCTGGAGTAGGTGTCCATGCTGACTGCAGGGGGGTTGGACAAGATAACCTTTGAGGGTCTCTTCCAACCCAATGCATTTTGTGATTCTGCAGTTCTTACTAGCTTGAAGACAGGATAGAGTTTTGGTCTTCCCTTTTCACTTGCAAACTACACGAGAGTCATGCCCAGTCCCTCATGGAAGCTCAAGTAGCTCTGGGAAGAGTAGTCCATAAGCACATAAGTACATAAGTAGTCCATAAGTACAGGAAAGATCTGGAGGTTCTGGAAGGTGGCCATGAGGAGAGAAGGGCCATGAGGATGACCAGAGGGCTGGACCTGCTCTGCTATGAGGACAGGCTGAGAGAGCTGGGGCTGTTCAGTGTGGAGAAGAGAAGCTCCAAGGAGACCTTATTGTGGACTTTCAATGTCTAAAGGGGGCTACGAGAAAGCTGTGGAAGGACTTACTAGGGTGTCAGATAGTGATGGGACTGGGGGGAATCAATCCAAGCTAGAGGAGGGGAGATTGAGATTGGATGTTAGGAAGAAGTTGTTCAGCATGAGGGTGGGGAGACACTGGCACAGGTTACCCAGGAGGTGGTGGAAGCCTCAACCCTGGAGGTTTTAAGGCCAGGCTGGATGTGGCTCTGGGAAAGCTGATCTAGTGTGAGGTGTCCCTGCCCATGGCAGAGGAGTTGGAACTGGATGATCCTTGAGGTCCTTTCCAACCCTGGCAGTTCTGTGGTTCTGTGAGTTTGTTTGAGACAGCACTAAAAGCTTGTACAAAGAGGGCAAACAAAACAGCAGGCGACAGGCAGCTTGTGAATTGTGCACAAGGTAGTTTTTTTTACAGGGTGATGCACATAGCTACGTGTGCATGTGTGCCCAAGTGTCATGGGATGTAGAGAAGTGTTGATTGAAGCCATGTCTTTCCCACATCTGACTTGCATTACTCCAGAGGAAAATATGCAGCTTTAAACCTCTCCAGATACTTAGCCTGAGGTGTTGCTTGTCAGAAGGCAGCCTTGCCTTCAGTAGCTCAGCACACGAGAAGGCAGCAGGAATAAACACCAAAGCTGCTTAGTCACAAGCAGCCTCTTCAGCTCCTGTCAGGGGCTGACTTACGGTTTTCCTAAATCTGCTCTGCATATGTTGGCAATGGCAGGAAAAGAAGAGATGTGTCTCAGCCTGACTGTGGTTATTTTGGTTCCCTTAATGATGGTAACAAGCAGAGTGTAGATGGTGACAACAACTTTCACATTCATGCTGATGAGAAGAGTACAGTTCATCTGGAGAGGGCTGCAGTGGGCAGCTGGAGGCCTCCTGCTTTCAGAAAGCCTTTGTTCAGAGAAAAATGCAAACTTGAGCTTCTTGGGGATGTGCAGTGGTGACAGGGGGCAAGTGGAAGATGTCAGCAGTTTTAAAGGTAGCAGAAGATGCCACNGGGACCTCTGGAGTTCATCTAGTCCAACCCTCCCCTGCTAAAGCAGGTTCACCCAGAGCAGGTTGCAGCCTTATAAAGGGTTTTTTTATGCTTCTAGCATATCAAGGCTGAGAAGAGCATGGGCCAAGTGTAGTACCAATGGCTGGATGAAAGATGTCTGCTCTGAGTTACACCCTGGCCAAATCTAGTGCCTGCTGGGAACAGCTTTGGTGGCTGCCAGCACCAGTCTCTCGTTCCCCTGTGTATGACTACTCTCCTGTAAAATGCCAAAATCTTACCTTAAAGGACTTGTATGTTGGAATTTAGGTAGGTAAGTCCTGAGGTGGTAAGAAGGAATGAACAAATGAATGTTATGTGCTGGGAAGGTAATACAGCTGCTAACACATAAATCCAGCTGTGCAGAGGAGCTTTACTGGCTGCTATTCCCTTTCCCTCATATGAAGTAACCTCAGCCCACCCCAGCTGACAGTATTTGCTAGTGGTGCAGTCTTGATACTCTGTGGAGCACGTGAAGTTGGGACATTTGCCTTGCCTTCCCTTTTGCTAGCAGTGCCACTGCATAACCTAAAAAGAGAAAAAAGGTCTTTGCCTTAGCAATGATATCCATCAAAGTGTTTAAGACCAGGCTGGATGAGGCTTTGAGCAACCTGGTCTACTGGAAGGTGTCCCTGCCTATGGCAGGGGGTTGGAACTAGGTGATCCTTAAAGTCCCTTCCAACTCAAGCCATTCTATGATACAGAACAGCACAAGAGCTCTCTGTCCTGCAGGAGGGAGCTTAATCTGTTCTTCTGCCAGCCTTGGAGATGGGATTTTAATTCCCCGCATCCCTGGAGGTATTCAAGGTGAGGCTGGACAGGGCTTCAGACAACCTGATCTAGTGGAGGATGTGCCTGCTGAGTGCAGAGGGGGTTGTACTGGGTGAGCTTTGGAGGTCTTCCAGCCCAGACCATGCTATGATTCTATGGTACGGTTATTTGATTTTTGTTCACTTTGGACATTGGAGTTGGAGCATGCATAGATGCAGGCTGTGATGGTTGCTCTTTGCTGCAGGTGAGCCATGACCAGCATGCTCTGTGCACTTACTTTCTTTCAGAGGATTTATAAGGATGACATCAAATATTGATGTGTCCAGAAAGCTGTCTGCAACTGCCACACCCTGCAGCATCACTGCTCAGACACAGTCAAACAAAAAACCTGCTTGGACTTGACCCTCTTGTCAAAATGTTCTTGTTTGGATTTGGTTGGTTGGGTGAGTGGGTTTTTTAGGGGGAAAAAAGGCTTTTTTCCCTGTAGGTTTCTTGGGCAAGATGTATTTTCCCACCTGACAGCGATGGAGAGACAGCACGCTACTTGATGCAACCAAGATGTCCATTTATTGAGTGCAAAGCACCAGCTTATAAATTCTAAAAGTCAAAGCTTTTACATTGTGTCAAATAATAATTTGTTAGTGCAACTGTGTACATCAGCGATTGGCTAGTGGCACTTTATTGGTATGCAACTCCTCATTCAGGAAAAACTTACATTCTTTTTACTTGACACTGCTTAGCTCCCAGACACTCGTTATATCTAACAAAAACGTCTGCTGAAGTTCTGCTCTTTTACTTCTTTTCAGTCCTTCACATTTATCTATCTGTGCTCTACCAGTGACTTTACACTAGTTCAGTTGCATTCTGTACCCATGGCTTTTGTCCCACTAAAGTCAAAACATTCTCTGTGCACCCATCTCTCAGTACTCTCAGCAAAGGCTAAAAAAGGAATTCCCTTCACCCACCTCTCTGAAGTGTCACCCTGATGATTTCGACCCTCCTGAGCACTGAGTTACCTAATGTCTGGTTCTTCACACACTTTCCAGCTCTTGGAGAGCATCAGCTAAGACTGAGAAGCTGAGGCTTCCTTGCGTAAGAGAAACACATAGAGATGCAGACTGGTCACAGCCACCCCAGGGGCAGTAGCTGTTCTGATGGGCAGCTTCTTCATAGTCATGAAATAGAGCAGAGGAAGATGTAGGAAACCCTGAGGCTGAACTTCTCCCTCAGCAATTCCCTGTGAACGAGTCTGGGTTATGCAGTGAAACCTGAAAAAAGATCTCAAGACAGCATTGATGGAGCTCTCTGTTGCAGTCTTAGGTTGGCCATGGAAAACCAAGTAACTGTTTCATTCACAGAGCATCTGGAGATGCTTAAATAAGGCTCAAAATAAGCCCTGTCACCTAACCACCAGGAGAGGTGATTAGATCAAAAGTAATTCCATGATGGCCAACAGAATCACAAATTCACAGAACCTTAGAGGTTGGGCAGGACCTCCAGAGATCATCCAGTCCAACCCCCCTTTCAAGGCAGCATCACCCAGGGTAGTCCACACAGAAATGCATCCAGGTGGGCTCTGAAAGTCTCCAGAGAAGGAGGCTCCACAGCCTCTCTGGACAGCCTGCTCCAAGGCTTCAGCACCCTCACCATAAAGAACTTTCTCCTCATGTTGAGCTGAAACCTTCTCTGTTCCAGTTTGTATCCATTGCTCCTTGGCTTATTGCTGTGCACCACCCAAAAGAGCTTGGCCCTTTCCACTTGACACCCACCCCTCAGATACTGATAGACACTGATCAGGTCCCCTCTCAGCCTTCTCTTCTCCAGACTAAACAGCTCCAGGGCTCTCAGTCTCTCCCCATAGGGGAGATGCTCAAGTTGCCCAGTCATCATCATGGCTCTCCGCTGGACTCTCCAGCAGGTCCCTGTCTCTTCTGAACTGGGGAACCCGCAACTGGACACAGTATTGAAGGTGTGGTCTCAGCAGGGCAGAGTAGAGGGGAAGGAGAACCTTCCTGGGTCTGCTGGACACGCTATTCTCAATGCCTCCCAGGATGCCATTGGACTCCTTCGCCACCAGGGCACATTGCTGTCTCATTCAGAACTTGCTGCCCACCAGCATTCCAAGGTCTTTCTCCATGGAGCTGCTTTCCAGCAGGGCAGCCCCAGCCTGTACTGGTGCCTGCTGTTATTTTTCCCTAGAAGCAGGACCTTGTACTTGTCCTTATCTAGCTTCATGTAGTTTGCCTTTGGCCATTACTCAGCCTGTCCAGATCTCATTGGATAGCTGCACAGCCTTAAAGGGCTGCTTTGGGCCAGACAGCTTCTGTCTCACCTGCTGCAGGGCTGGAAGTCTTCTGTGAGTGATAATGAAGAGAGATGGGGAACTGCTGGGAATGGAGTGTCAGGATGAAGGCATCAGAAATTACCTGTGGCTTTGATCTCGCACACCTTTTCCAAGTGGTGTGCTATGGAAAGCAGGCAGTGGCCCATGGTCTCTTTTCCTGGGGCCAGGCAGACATCCACACAGCAGATGTCAAGTTCTTCACTCCAGTGAGTACTTGTGGCACTGAAAAGTCACTGAAATGCTGTGCGATGCCTGTGCAATGACTGGGGGTCTCCAGCAGCTTCAGGTGGTGATGCAGAGTTAAGAGAGGCAGAATTCCCCAGATGTAATAACAGGTTACTGTGTAACTAAAGCCAGCATTATAGCATCACAGGTAAGTGGTGGAACTGAATGCAGCTGTCATCAGTAGAACCACGGCATGGGCTGGGCTGGAAGGGACCTCTAAAGCTCATCCAATCCAACCCCCCTGCAGCCAGCAGGGACATCCTCCACTAGATTGGACCAACCAGAGCCCTCTTCAGCCTCTCCTGGAATATCTCCAGGCATGGTGCCACAACCAACTCCCTGGGCAACCTGTTGCAGTGTTCCAGCACCCTCATAGTGCAGAACTTATTCTTCACATCCAATCTCAATCTGCTCTGCCCTCGTTCTGTGCCTGCAGGCCTTAGCAAACAGTCTCTCAGCAGTCTTCTTGTAACCCCTTCAGATACTAGAGGGTCACTATTAGGTCTCCCTGGAGCTTTCTCTTCTTCAGGCTGAACAACCCCAGCTCCCTCAGCCTGTCCTCATAGCAGAGCTGCTCCAACTCCCTGAGGAATTTTGTGTCCCTCCTCTGGACCCTCTCCATCAGGTCCATGTCCTTCCTGTGTTGAAGGCTCCAGAGCTGGATGAAGCACTGCAGGTGAGGTCTTCCCAGAGCAGAGCAGATGGGCAGGATCCCCTCTCTCCGTCTCTGGCCATGCTGCTTTTGATGCAGCCCAGGATGCCACTGGACTTCTGACCTGCAAGCTCACACTGCCTGTTCATGCTCAGCTTCTGCCAAGTGCCCCCAAATCCTTTTCATCAGGGCTGCTTTCTATCACCTCCTACCTCAGCCTATATTGACAGGGTTATTCTTTTTGGCACCTCCACAGGCTTTTGCTTAGGCCTGTGAATGGCAGAGGCTTTGGGGGAGGGTGTGAGGGGAAGAGCAGGTTTGGGGCACTGGGGATTATAGATTTAGCTTTGGGTTGGGGGAAAAGATTCAAGGGGTTTGCTATAATTTCTGTATCTGCTTTGTAATTTTCTTCCTGTATCTCTCTATCCAAAATGTAATTTTGTTCTCTCTCCAATTCGTTTGAGAGCTTCATTCTGTTGACTTTAAAACCACGAAAATGGTCCTTTGAGAAGAGTGAACCTCTTTGCCCTCCATCAGGATGTATTTCTGTCCCAGGAGGTGTGTCTTCTCATGACCATTGTTGAGACAGGGGAAACTGCACCAACTTTGTAGTCCCAGATTGAGTATCTGTAAGTGAACCTTGCTCACCAGGTCTTACATCCATAATCTCAGCTTGTTCAAGCTTTTCCTTCTGGGAGGCTGTTTATACAAGTGACCATTCCCTTCCAAAGCATGGGGTAACCAAAGGCTTCTCCACCCCATCTCCCCATGGAGTCTCACGGAGCAGTTGTTGTCCCTCTGCTCCCCTTTGTTGGTGTTGCTTTCCCAGGCCACACAGAGTCTTTACTCTGGTGTCCTTGCTCCGACATCCCATCTGACATTTCCTGAGGGCTTCCTCTCCGATACAGACTTCCCTCCTGTGCCGCGCTGAGTGCCAGGCCTGCATTTCCCCTTTCAGCTCTCCATTTCTGCTTTTTTGTGGCTTTCTGCCCTGCTCCCTCCTGCTTGCTTCCTGGCTCCTTATTTCTCTTTCTTCCGCTCATTGTTCCCCATTCCTGCAGCTGGATCCAAGCCTGATGCTGCTGGCTGATGAGTACCAGGCACATTTTCTTCCTCCCATCACCTTATGTCCCCTTTCAAGGTGGTCTGTGGGGATCAGCTGTAGCAAAAGTTGCCCAGTCTTCCGGGAATTTAAACTGAAATTCCTTGGAGTTCTTGGTCCATTGTTGACCCTGTGGCAGCCCTCATGCCAAATGTCAAATTTCTCCCACTCCAAATTGGCAAGAGCTGAGAACACTGGAGCTGCTGAGAGAGAGGCCTGGTTTCTTCTCATCTGCATGGGCAGACAAGGGGTTCTTCCCTTGCTTTGCTGCTGGAAATGACTGCATCTGAACCCAGAGCAAAACAAGACAGACCCATCCCCCCGAACAGCTGATATTTCATATTTCAGGCCATGCAGCTATTCAGTCACTAAATATCCCAGCTCAGGGCTGACAGCTTGGCAAAGGAGAGCTGGATGTGATGAGAAGTATTGGGCAGCCTTAAATGCCACAAGGTTAGAAGCCCTGCAGTTGATATCTAAGTCCTGAATAGCACATTGCCTAGCATGGCCAGTTTCTTCTGCAGCACAAAGTACAGCACAGGATGTACTTAATATGCTGACTAAGTATTAAAACAAAAAACAGTGTTTGCCAGTAGGCTTTCATGTTCTTCCTTGTTTAATGTCACAGCACGTCTGCAGCTGGCAGGAAAGCTGCCTCTGGGCAGGGCTGGGAAAGTTATTCGGTCTACAAGCTCTGCTGTAGAGACGCTCTCATCTATCCAGAGTGTGGTTGCTGTAGGCTGTCAGGTAGTGATAGGACTGGGGGAATGGATCCAAGCTAGAGGAGGGGAGGTTCGGATTGGACATTATGAGGAAGTTCTTCCCCATGAGGGTGGTGAGCACAGGCTGCCCAGGGAGATGGTGGAAGCCTCATCCTTGGAGGTTTTTAAGGCCAGTCTGGATGTGGCTGTGGGCAAGCTGATCTGGTGTGAGGTGTCCCTGCCCATGGCAGGGGGGTTGGAATTGTATGCTCCTTGAGGTCCCTTCCAACCCTGATAATTCTATGATTCGAACAATTTGGTATAAATTGGAACCCAAATACTCTCATATCTTCCAGGTATGTCCGGAGGTGCTTCAGAAAGCCCAGAAGTGCAGTTTTACCTTAAATGGCCCCAAAGTTCAGTCAGAGTTTGTCCTCTGCTGACAATCACAGAGTAGATGGGAGGTCTTTAATCTTTGAATTTTCATGCTGAATCCCTAGTAACCCTCCTTTATCCATTGTAAAGTCTGATGACTCTTTGAATCCCTTCAGCTAAACTTCTTTTTCTTTGTGATTGATGTCCTTCCCCCTGATTTGCATCTCAAAATTTTTGATAATTTAGATGTCTCTGGAACTCAATTTACATTTGTAACAAAGGCTTTGTGAGGACTCTTGGGGAATATGTGGGACAAACCCAGTGATGAATAGCTTTCAGGGGCTTTATTATGCCAGCCCATGTGCTGAGAGGTAAGGGCTTTCTTGCCATTGTGTGTGCCTCTGGGACCAGCCAGATGTTTGGCTCCAGGAGGGTTCATTTGTCTTCCTTGTACACTGCTTGTCAGAGAGTGGGAAGCTTCTCCAGTTCTCTGTGAATGGGATAAACAGAAATAATGGGAAGTCTCTGAGCATCAGTGGCACAGGACTGATGGGCATCTGACATGCTTTCCACACATTGCATTGGCAAGAAAGAAAGGTTGGGCTTTGCTGCTTGTCCCAGCCACCACTTGGGCATGCCTGTGAATCACACTCTGCTCTAGAGGAAACTCTTCAACCCCACTGCTATACAGTAGTTTGCAAGTGATACTAAAGCCTTGTGGTATTCCGTGTAAGCTGCAATGCACTTTGAAGAACTCCCCTGTTCTAAAAGGCAAGCTCAATGTGCACCCTAAAGTCTACCCAAAGCTTTTCCTCTGCTGACTGAACTTCAGAGTGGGTTTTTAAAGGTCACAGTTTCATTGATGAAGGAGTTAACCTTTTCTTCCTGGGAGCAAGGAAATTATTTGTTTTAGTGCAGGCATTTTTGCAGGGTTACAGGGGTGGGGAATGAATTCATACCATCCATGAACTAGAAGAGGGATGCTCATCCTTGTAAGCAGATTCACCAAAGACAAGCTTCCAAAGGAGACAGCAGGCATCTCTTTTCATTCAGCTGGATTTCAGAATATTTAGCTCCTGGAAGGTCAAGAGGGAAAGGTAAATTTCAGGGTGTTTTTGCCTCTGCTAGCATGCTCATCGAAAACTTATTCAACAAACAGCCTTCCCTTCACTGCTCTTGCTCCCTGCTTCCTCCCTGACCAAAGATCTTATCCAGCCCCCTCAGGGCTCTCTCAATGCACCAAAGAGTGCCTAGGGACCTTGGAGGCTGTGAAGCACAGTTTTCTTCCTCTGTTTTGCCACTCCTATCCTCCACCAACGTTTCATATCTCTCCCCTTAGTTGAACATCTTCCACTACATTTTTTGGCAATACATCTTCCCTACTGCACCTCTTGTCCTCTCCTGAGCATTTCCCTCTGTGCCTATTCCCAAGCCACAGCTGGCTTTTAGCTTCTGCTCCTCTGCTCTGCTCAGATCTCAGCTGCACCATGGCCATTAACAGCCCTGGGGGCAAAACACACCAGTGCTGAAATTTCTGAGGGTGAAGAAGCATATGGTGAGGTGAGGGAAGACTTGCAAGTGCTAGTAAAGCTGGGGACTAGAAAGATGGGCATGCTGTACTGTGTGATGTCCTGTCTTTCCAAGGCTGTTCAGCCCAGTAAATGCTGTGCTGAATGGAACTGGGAGCAAATATGGCAGGGAGGCAGGATCAGATATGACTGCAGGGTAGGAAAATGTTCTGTGGGTCTGAGCCTGGCAGTCTTTGCACTTCTAGAAGAGTTGGAGTCTACAATGCCTTCCATTCAACCTGGGTAAGGGTTTGGTGTGTGCATTGTCATTATGAACACACACATATGGACACACACACACACACACACACACATACACGCAGAGATTCGTTTCACTCCTCTGGTTAGACAAAGAAAATCACCCCACAATAGACACTTTGCACAGGCGGCAAAGAAATTATCTCATTGTGCAGCAGATCCAGCAGAGCCTGTAGAGGATGTCATCATCACTGTTCTCTTCCTAATCACATTAGATTAGTTTATTACAAATACTTTTTTCCCCTAAGTATTTCATAGAATCATAGAATGGTTTAGGTTGGAAGAGACCTC
>VWZI01001184.1:0-73713 GCA_013396835.1 Psilopogon haemacephalus
GGCGGCTCGTCGCCATTACGGGGCAGCGGCGGCCGAACCGGGCCCGGGGCGGCGCCGAGGAGCTGGTGGGTGCCTGGGTGGTGCCGACCCCTCGGGCGGCAGGCAGCGCCGGGCCCTGCGGGGCTCTCTGAGCAGCTCCTTCTCTCTTCGCCCGGAGCCCCGCAGGCCCGGCCCGGCCTTCCGCGGCCTTCCNGGGCGCCCGTTGATGCTGCAGAGCCCTCCCGGCGCGGCAGCCGCCTCAGCCCCCGCCATGGACAAGAGCAGCCCCTGCCTTTCCGCAGCGCCCGGCTCCTCGGCCGGCACCAAGGCGCAGCAGCCGCGCTCTGCCTCGGCCGGGCCCGCCGCGGGGGACTCTAAGCCCAAAGGCGGTAAGAGCTGCAGCGGGCCCGGCGGGGAACCAGAGGGGTGTCGAGCCCTGTGTCGGGGGGTTGAAGCCCTTAGCCACGGCCCCTCGGCGGCCTCTGGGTCTGACACGGTTCGGGAGGGAGGAACGGGGTAGCCGTGAGCAGCTCTCAGCTTGTGGGGGCTGACGGACTTGTGTCCAGCTTGGGTCTTGGCGAAGCCAAATTGTTTGTCTCTCAGCCAGATTTCAACAGGCACCTTTTGAGGTCACTGTTTTTGCGTTCTTCTTCCTTCCTCTTCCGGCTTTGTTCCTGTTGGGTGAGCTGCAGTTCCTGCTCTCTACTTCCTTTAAGTATTAATGCCTTGGAGTAATCAGCCTGAGAGCCAGAGCTCTGGCTTTATAGTAAGAACATACATTTGCCAGTGCCTGTTAAGAGAACCTTTAACTTCATTCTTGACTCAAGTCCAGCGTGGCCACCTTCCTGCGGATCCTGTGTCAGTTCCTGGCTGTGTTTGAGTAACCTGCTTTGCAGCAGCTCGGGCTGGTTACTCAGGGTTTGCTCATACGGCACTTCAACCTAGTGTGACGCCTGTCATTGCAAACAGCTGGGTTTGCTGACACAGCAGTTCATGAGGAGCCTTTGTAGTTCCTGTCCTCTCTTTCCAAGATAAGACCTAAGCTGCCTACACCTATCAGTAAGCAGAATGTTCCTGGCAAACTTGAATTTTGTTTTTTTCCCCTAAAACCTAGAAGTGGGGCAGTAGTGATTAAAATTAGTGGGTTTAGTCCCTGAAGTACATGTGAGAGTGTCAGCAGGTTCCTACATCACCATCATTGTGCTAATTTCCTCCCTCCTCAGTGGCTTGTTTCAGCCCTGTTACTCGTGTCTGAGAAAGCAGGAGCATATTCCAGAGGTAGCACAAGATGGCCATCTGGAAGGTGTTGGTGTCTTTTTGGGCCTTCTAAATGGAGTTAGGGACAGGGTAGCCAAGTGTCACCTGCTCTGCATGTGTCTTAGTTGATCTTGCACAGCACAGACCAGAGTGAGTCTGTGGGAGGTGTCTCACCCACTGCTCCTTGGGTCTAAAAGGTCTTCTTGAAGCCTCTTCTCCAGGCTGCAGAGCCCCAGCTCTTGAAGCCTGTCCTCATAGCAGAGGTGCTGCAGCCCTCTGAGCATCTTGGTGGCCTCTGGACTGGCTCTAACAGATCCATGTCCTTCTTGTGCTGGGGGCTTCAGAAATGCACACAGTACTCCAGGTGGGGTCTGAAGAGAGCAGAGCAAAGGGGCCAAATCCCCTCCCTTTAATTGTACTTGTGGAAGTTGGATACCAGCTACCTTTCAAACTTGCCCTTGGAAATTCAACTGGGGAATTTCCAACGGAGAAGTTCCTTTGGGTTTTATGAGTGCACTGTCAGGAGTCCCATCCCATTTAGGATGGACTAAAAGAGCTAAGGAAAAATAAGCTTGTTGGGTTTCTTCGGGGTGCTCAAGACCTGACGGACAAGATTAGTTCTTGCAGACATTGCTGGGCCTTCCATGGTGTGAGCATGGCCAGCTGGGGTG
This sequence comes from Psilopogon haemacephalus, assembly GCA_013396835.1. Classification (NCBI taxonomy): domain Eukaryota; kingdom Metazoa; phylum Chordata; class Aves; order Piciformes; family Megalaimidae; genus Psilopogon; species Psilopogon haemacephalus. Next base: position 1,908 of record VWZI01001184.1, read on the forward strand.
CTGACTGCTCAGCCACCTCTGGCTCACTGGGCTGTTTGCAGCAGCAGTTGCTTTGCTGTGTTTCATGGAATCATCCTGCAGCACAAGTGTGATCCCCCACCCAGACCCCTTGTGCGGTGCTGCTGGCTACAGCATAGCTCAGCTGAAAAGAGGAGGCAAAGATGGAAGGAAACTTCCTCACTCCAGCAGCAAACCAGTACCGCATCTCCAGGCCACCTTGGTCACCTGGAGCTGCTTTTAGTCCTGTGAACTTCATTTCCTCTCTGGAGATAGAGATCCTGTAACAGAACATGGCATCCGGCAGGGCTTGTTCCAGGAGACAGGAACCACTTTGTTGCTACTTTTGTAAGCTTAGGCAGGCAGTGTTCTTTTATAAGCCTGAGTGTGGACAGGGAGATGCATTTGTTACAGGTTGGATCTTGTGAGAGTGGCAAAGAGACTAATGGAGGATCTGAGTAAAAAGTTACCTCACCAGTACCACAGCTGTTGCTAATTTGTAATTTACCAAGAGAAAAAGGGAAAAGAAACTCCCGGACTTAGGCTACTTAAAACTGGGATCTAAGAAGAGAGGATTCTCCCTGGGCCTGTCCAAGGGAATGCTGGGAGGGATGACACAAAGCAGAGAGCTCCCTGGCCATGGTGTGCTGGGAAGGAGTAGCATTGCTTAGATTCGGGAGGAAGGAAAAGTGTTCCAGCATACCTGTGCAAACTCTACACTTTGTTGTCTGCTGATTGATTTTGTTACTGCTCTGATGGACTGGAATGAATGTCACTATTTTGAGGGGGTGGAATTTGCAATCAGTAAAATCAAGTTTGAAGCATTGTTGGATTGACATCCAAGGACCTTCCTAGAAAAGGCACAGGTGGAAAGGACTTTGCTATAAAATATGAGTCATTGTAGTGACTCCCAAAGCCTTCAGCATTTGGTTTGAAAGGACCTCTGTAGTATGTCAGGAATGTGTACTAAGAAGCTGACTGACAACTTGGTTAAAACTATTAACAGTAGGAAATCCATGAGTGAGCTGAGGTCAAGCAATTCCTGAGCCTTGTGAAATCCTGCTTTAGACTGGACTTGGCTGGAGTTGCTTCTTTTCCCCAGCTGGTCATTGCAGAGAAAATGCCAGGGTGCTGTAGACAAAGTAGGCAGTACCCTGCCAGCACAGCCACTGGAGCTGCAGGTTCCAGAGGGTGCTGAGCACTAAAATTGCAAACTCTGCTCCTGAGCAGCTCAAGCAGTTGTCCAGAGTTCTTCAAAGTGACTTTATATTTGACCAGGGAGTCAGCAGTGTTGATTTGAGCCTCTTCCCTGGAAACACTCTCAGAGAAGGTCTATCTAAATAATCATCCAGGCAGACTTGGGCACACCCTTGCTCCGTATCAGCTCCTGGTGTGGGTTGTTCCTGATAACACTCAGCGTGTGTCTTTTTAGCCTGACGTGCAGTGCAGGCGTGTGGGTGAGTTACATGTCTGTGGTTCTGAAGGAGTTGGTCTAGCTCTGAATCAGCCTGTTGAAGAACAGAGTAAATGGCCAGTTCTGGTGATGGAGTTTGTAATAGTAGTGTCCTTTTACTGCTGTAGCTGTAGTTGCAGGCAAAGACTGAGGTCTGCCGTGTACGGGAAGCAGCAGACCACCACGAACCTCAGTCGAGTCACTTCTCTCACTTAGCTTATTCTAAAGAATAAGTTGGATCCTCAGTAGTGTACACAGACCACCTAGCCCACTGCCTCTCTCTTTTTGGAGGTGCAGGTGAGACAGAACTCTGAAGATGATGAAAAAGCGAGACTTGCAGAAATAGGGTGTGGACAGACGGGCCTGGGGAGTTCTGACCTGGAGCAGTGCATCCAGTTCTGGAGTCCCTATTACAAGGGGGATGTGTTTCTTTGTTGCAGATGGCAAGAACACGAGTGGGGCCAAGCAGCCTGGCTCTGACTGTGTTTCTTTGTTGCAGATGGCAAGAACACGAGTGGGTCCAAGCAGCGCTACAACCGCAAGAGAGAAACCTGCTCCTCAAAACATGAGAACTGTGCCAGCCAGGCTCGCCGCTCCGCTCCACAGAAAAGCAAAGCTTTTAACAAGATGCCTCCTCAGAGGGGAGGTGGTGGCGGAAGTGGCAAACTTTTTAGCTCTTCTAATGGTGGGAGACGAGATGAGGTGAGAATTAGAAGGCCTCGGAGGCATGGCATTATTCCTTGGGACCAGAGGATCGCTCTGACCTAAATTGGTCTGTGTCCAACTTGTGGGCTGAGATGCCAGAGTGAGAGTGAGCAGAGCGACTTGGCCACGACAGAAGAGGAGTGCAATCAAAATACCAGTCGAGGGATGAGTACCTAGACAGGCCTTGCACATAGCTCAATGCACAGAAGGCCTTGATGGAAGTACCTAGTGATGCGGCCCCTAACTTTGCAAGTGTCTAACCGCTCCAGCGTGTGGGTTTGCAGCTGAGAGTGGTGTTGGCAAAGTAATTCTGTTAGCCTTGGTGACATCAAGATGGAGTAAAGCTGGACTGACACTTTTATGCTGATATGGATCTAAACACTGCAGATTATTTGTGGTTCTTCACTAATGCTCTGATTTTCAGTTTTAGTGGTTGAGCAGCGCTGCTTATCCAAGTTCCTGACTGCTGGCTCTGGGTTCCAATTCTTTGCTTCGTTATATGAAAACTAACCAAGCCAAGTATAAGCTGTACAAATAGTAACCAGGCTTGTGTTACTGACTGGCTGAAATGGTATTTTCAGAACTTCCTTCTCTTCCTAACCCTGACTGCTAGGTTTTGCCAGGTGGTACTGTCTTCCTGTGGGTCGTTTTTATGCTCTCCTGGTCAGTGTGGGGTTTGGGCTTCCCAGTTCTCAGGCACTTCTAACACAGCTTTACTTGATTTGCAGAACTGTAATGGGAGAAGGTGAGTGGATGCTGTGTATTCTGTTCAGAACCGTGGATGCGGCCTGCATCTCGGCTCCTGCTGAGGCTTTTGCAGTCTGTTCTGCCAAGTTCTAACAAATGCTGTTGTCTCTTAGGTAGCAGAGGCTCGACGGGCAGAGTTCAGCCCTGCCCAGTTCTCTGGTCCCAAGAAGATCAATCTAAACCACTTACTGAACTTCACTTTTGAACCCCGTGGCCAAGCAGGTCATTTTGATGGAAGTGGACATGGCAACTGGGGAAAAAGGAACAAGTGGGGACATAAGCCTTTCAACAAGGAGCTCTTCCTGCAGGCCAAGTGAGTGGAAGACCAACAGGGGTGTTAGACTTCTATAAAGGCAGTGAGCTGTAAGTGATGATCAGGCAGGGAGTTGTGTGACCTGGACTACTTGTATTGATTTTTGCAGGCTGGAGTTACCTCCTTGTAGCATTCTTAGTGGTAATGACCATAGTTGAAAGGGATAAAAATATTATCAAGCTGTCATCTTTACCTATCTGCAAGGTATCTTATGGAGTGAGTCCTTTAGAAGCAAACCAAGTAGCCCTCTGCTCTGTTTTTCTAGCACTGCTTGTGGACTGTGACTCTCCATGTGGGAATATCTGTGTAGCTGCCTTACAGGAGTGGTAGGGGTAGCAGTTGCTGGATCAAAGCTGCTCTGAATTTGTAAGTCCCAGAAGCAATTGCTCATGTGATTCTTCGTTCTTGCTGCTGGTGATCTCATCAGCCCCTAGGGCTGTGGCATGCCCTAAAGGTCAGAGTAGCAGTGCAGCAGCAGGAGTGCTTTTGGCTGGAAGTAGTGGCTGCATTCACCAGAATTCACCTGTGCAGAGCTCCTGTGTCTGATCATGTCAAAAGTAATGAAAGCTATTTTCAGGTTTTTCGCTATTGATGAGGTCTGTTTGCAGGAACCTCAGTAGCTCTAGGTTTTGTGAGCATGGTTTTTTTCTGCTGTGGATTCCCTGTTTTTCAATAGATGCCTGATGGAGCTGGCCATTTCCTGCACCTTTCTGGAAAACCACTCTGCCTGGCTCATCATGTAGTTAGTCTGTGACACTGTGTCCAGCTGAAATGAGACACACCTGGAAAGCTCAGTGGGAACTGAACTCTTTTGGGATTTGTTGGTAGAAGTTACTGACTGCATCCAGCAGTTTCCTGCTGGACAAAGAAGAGGCTAACAGAATCCTAAAAGAATTTTTAGAAGCAACTGAGTGGATCATCTGTCTCTTTGCCTTTCCCCAGCTGCCAGTTTGTTGTCTCTGAAGAACAGGACTACACAGTCCACTTTGCTGATCCAGATACCTTGGTCAACTGGGACTTTGTGGAGCAAGTGGTCAGTTGTGATGGGCTAGATATTTTTTCTTTTTTTAAATGTTTTTTTCCTCCTCCTTAAGAAGCTCAACCTGTCTAACTGCCTCTTTATCTCTGTGATGTTACGTAAAACTCAGCTGTTTTTGAGTCGAGTCCTCTTCTGTCACTCCCACAGCACTGGGGAAGATCTGTCATGGAATATATTATGAAATACTTTCATGACAGGAAAAGAGAAGTGCTAAAATCTATTAGGAAAATTAGCAGCTTCTTCTTGCTTTTGCAGATGGGAGCTCATCAAAAATAGCATCTGACATTCTGTAGACAGAGTCCTTGTGATCGAGGTATTAGCAGAAAGCGGGCGGGAGTCCATGGACGAGGCCTAGGGTGTAGGGTTCTGAAGAATTATTCTGTGCATAGGTGGCCCATCTTGCCTAGCAACAGAATGGAGAGTCTCCTGAGAGAGATTTGTGATCAGAACTGTGGGCTGCCTCAAGTAGAAGCTTATATGCCAAGACTGGTCTTGGTGTATGGTGCAGCTGGAGAGGAGGAAGGCTTACGGCTGCCTGAGGCTGCCAGGGAGCTGCAGAAGCTAGGTACTTGCCTGGCAGTTAGCTCTGCAGCACACAGATGCTAACACAGTGTCTGACTGAGCTTGTATTCTCAGGGGAGTAGGTGAGTTCAGTCTTGCAGTTAAACAGGTTAAGCAAGTGAAGCACCTAAACAGGATTAAACAGTTAAACAGGTCTGCTTGTGTAAGAGAGGTGACAGAGCCCATCCGCAGCCTTCTCAGGGTCTGAATTCAGGCAGCGAAGATGCTGCCAGCTGTTAGAGATGAGGAAATTGTGACAGGAGTCCGGGGTTTTTAATGTCATTAAGGGGGAATACCAGATGGGTGGCTTTGAAGGTTGTTCTATGTGCGTTCTAAAGATGTCACTTAGTTTGCAGCATACTTCATTTCCTGGTAAATAAGCAGAGCCCAAAAAGCTGGAAGATTAGCATGTTAGAATAGGTCTTATAGGTGGCTTATTCTGTAGCACACACAGGAACTGATTTCCAAGTCTAAAACTTGAACTCTTTCTTTCCCTGTGTCCTTTCAGCGAATTTGTAGCCACGAAGTGCCCTCCTGCCCAATATGTCTGTACCCACCGACTGCAGCCAAGATCACTCGCTGCGGGCACATCTTCTGTTGGCCATGTATCCTTCACTATCTCTCCTTGAGTGAAAAGACCTGGAGTAAATGCCCTATTTGTTATGGCTCTGTTCACAAGAAGGACCTTAAGAGGTGAGTCTTGGTATTCAATTAATGATGTCTCTTTCTGTAGTGTTATTTTTCCCTACTAACTCTCTTCTTACGTGGCAGTGTCATTGCTATGGAAACACGTCAGTATGCCATTGGTGATACCATCACCATGCAGCTCATGAGAAGAGAGAAGGGTGTTCTGGTGGCACTGCCCAAATCTCAGTGGATGGATGTGGTGCAGCCTGTGTACATTGGAGGTGAGTGTGCCTGAGTACTGCTCCTTGGCACGCTGCTCCAGACTGGGCCTGGGGCTTGTGCAGAGGGGATTTACCATAGCAGTGCCATGCTGTCACCTTAAACCTGGCTGTGAGACATGGTGATCAGCAGCTGTAAACCTTAATGGCCACATGGTGATAATAAGCTCTCTACCTGCACTTTGTGTTCTTCAAGGCTTTAGCTTGTGAGTGGTTTCCCTTCCAAGTTACTCACTGCAGGCTGCTGCCTTCTCATGCATCCTGTTAAGTTGTTGTATGGTTTGCATTCTACAGTCATGGGTGTGACTCTTGCTGCTTTTCTTGGCTCTTCAGTGTCCTGAACATGTTTTCCTTCTAGCTCCTCATTATACATCTTAGGCATGGATATTTTTGCTAAGTTATTTCAAGGATGTAATCCTCACCAAAGCTTCCATCATCCACACTTAGCCACTGAAGAGTGTGAATGTTATGGGGCAATAATCAAACCTGCTTTGTAGCCTGACTTCAGATTTCTCCTGTTCATAATGTGACTGACACATCACCACTGATCTGTTAGCATCACAAACAGCTGTGACTGAAGAGCTTTTTCTGTGGGATTGCTGCTCTGGGGGCTGTTTAGCTTACATCGTTTGGCAGCCCCACTGGAGGCAGACTGCATGCTTTGACACTCTGGAGAAAGCCAAGTCTCCTAACATGTGATGAGGACCAAGCCTGCAGGCTCTGTGCTTCCATATCCCTGAGTATGTAAAAGTGAGGACTTTAAATCCTTGCATTAATCAAACAAATAAGGAATTTGAGATCAGAGATCATTCTAAACCCAGGAAACTCAACATTACTTTGGCATTCTGTAGAGAAGGGTGGACCTATAGGGAGCAGTGAATATGTGCCCTGCTGAGACCACTCCTAGCAGTACTGTGTCTGGTTTTGGGTCACCCAATTCGAGAGAGGCAGGGATCTGCTGGAGAGAGCTACAAGGATGACTGCAGAACTTGAACATCTCTCCTATGAAGAAAGGCTAAGAGCCCTGGGACTGTTTAGTCTGAAGAAAAGGCTGAGAGGGGTTCTGATCCATGTCTGTAAATATCTGAGGGCTGGTGTCAAGATGAAGGTGCCAGGCTCTTTTTGGTAGTGCCCAGTGAGAATACAGGGAACAACAGGTAGAAGCTAGAACAAAGGATTTTCCACCTCAGTGTGGGGAGACACTTCTTGTGGTGAGGGTGATGGAGCTGTGGAGCAGCCTGCCCAGAGAGGTTGTGGAGTCTCCTTCCCTGGAGACTTTCAGAACCTGTCTGGATGCATTCCTATGTGACCTGCCCTAGGTGACCCCTAAGTGATCAGTGATAGAACAGTAATATGTGGAGTCTGTATCAAACTCTTGTTGAGTTAATCCTAGGGTAGATTAACTCAGCAAAGACCTCAGAAGAAACAGCAGCTTAAGCTGGTGCTTCTGCATGTGGATATTCATGATCTGGCCTTCTTTCTGTTCAGATGACCAGCACAGCCAGTATTCAAAGCTGCTTCTGGCATCCAGGGAGCAGGTCTTGCAGCTGGTGATTCTGGAGGAGAAAGCAGCATTACTGAAACAGTATGAGGAAGAAAAACATACCCCAGAGGCTTGCTTTATTGAGGCAGCTATCCAGGAACTGAAGGTGAGAACCTCTCTGGAGGCTTTTAGTAACTTCTTTTAAGAGTATGTGTAGTTCTGACTGTATGTTCTACTGCATAAGTTGTGTTTGACTGTTCTGGTCTCCACCACTGATGTCCTAGCAGGGTGGTGATGTTTGCTGCTAGAAGAGCATTATAAATAGTGGGCCTTTTAGCACAGGTGTCTGGTGTGATGTTCATAATGCTTTGGCATTCCTTCCATAAATGTAAAGGAGTTCTGCTTTCAAAGGAAAATGTGCTTCCCTGCCAGGCTCAACAATTTCCAGCAGTAAAAGCTAACTTCTGTAGGGCAGACATGAGCAAACTTGTACTGTGTTCCTTTGCAAAGCCTTTAGATGCCCTACAGTGCCTGTGGCTTTTTGGGTGAGACTTGTTCTCTTCTATAGGAGCGAGAAACAGCACTCTCTGTTGCCCAGGGTAAAAGCAGTGGCATTGTTGGAATCAGTGCAGCTGTGGAAAAATTGGTCCTAGAAAGCTCCAAAGTTGTGGAGCCTGCAGTTTCCCAAGAGAAAAAGGTAGGTCACAGTCTGCTCTGGCAGATCAGTATTACTAACATACTGAGCTCTGCCACTTGACACCAGTGTGTGGTGCCAAAGATGTTCACAGAGCTGATGGCCTTTAGGAGAAGGTGATGTGGTACTAACTGTGTGCTCTTTGCTGTGTTAGTGTGGTGTGGAATATCTCTCTGCATTTGATGAGGAGCTTGTGGAGCCTTGCTCGGATATGGCAAGTTCCTTTTCACCTCCTGTGGAAGCAGAAGAGGCAGTGCTGGATAAGGAGGTAGCTGAGGTGGACACTGTAGGGGAACCTGAAGTGACCATGGCAGAAGAAGCAAATCCAGCTGAAACAAGCTCCCAGGAACCTAAAGATACAAATGGCAGTGGTCATCTTGGCAGCTCTCCTTTTTACTATTTCTATCAAGGTCAGTACAATGAAATCCTGGAGCTGCGTGGGGCAGAGAGCATAGAATTGGCAGGGCTGGAAGGGACCTCAAGAATCATCTAGCTCCAACCCTTGCCATGGCCTCCTTTGGGATCCTTCTTGTGGAAGATGTTTGGCACTTCATTAGGTGCAGCAACCCCTATGAAAGAAGGACCTCAGAGAAGAGCTTTAATTGAATTAGTTGGGATGGTTGTGAGGTGGGGAGGAGGTGATGCTTGGCTTGACGTGTGGCTCTGCCCTTGCCTTGCAGCGGAGGATGGGCAGTGCATGTACCTGCACCCCGTCAACGTCCGCTGCCTCGTGCGGGAGTACGGCAGCCTGGAGAAGAGTCCCGAGAAGATAACTGCAGCTGTAGTGGAGACAACTGGCTACTCCATGACAGAGGTCATTACTTTAGCTTCCTATTGATTCAAGATCCTCATTTTAGCAGGCAGCTCATTGGAGCTGACAGATGAAATGTGCTTCGCTCTCCAGTAATGACAAGTGGGTGGGCATGGTAGGCTGTGGTGGGCACCTGTGCACGGTGCAGTACATCGTGTTCCTTTTGATAGGGAGGCTGCAGTCCAGGTTTTGTTCAGAAGGTAGGAAGTTCTAGGAGTAAAAGTACTGCAGGCTTAAGATTGCTTTGTTGTTAAAGCTGTCTTAAGAAAATCCTTTTCTCATGTAAGTCAGTAGCTTAGACTAGACAAATTATCGTCTTCCTCAACCTGAAAATGTGTTCTGCCTCCTTGTTTTGAACAAACAGTTGTTTGTGAGCATCAAGGATAGAGGTGAGATGTTAGGCAAATAGGACAGAAAAAAGCTTCAGTGTTTGAGATGGATGGAGTGAAGGTGCTTAAGGCACTGAAGTTCTGGAAGAGGGGATGGGTTTTGAATACCTTAGATTAAGACAGTGGTAAGAAATGGCATGCGCAGCAACGGCCGCACGTAATTCACCTGGAGGAAATTACAGGCTTAGGCAAGAATGGATGCAGAGGTAAATAGGATCACAGGATGTCAGAGGTTGGAAGGGACCCAAGGAGATCATAAAGACCAACCCCCCTGCCAGAGCTGAACCAGACAATCTAGCTCAGGTCACAGACAGGTCTTGAAAGTCTCCAGAGAAGGAGACCACACAACTTCTGGAGAGCCTATTCCAGTGCTCAGTGACCCTTACAGGAAAGAAGTTGCCCCTTGTGTTGAGGTGGAACTTCCTGTGATGCAGCTTACACCCATAGCTCCTTGTCCTATCCCAGGGAATAAGTGGTTGGGGATTGCCTTCAAGTTCTTTGGCTCTGCAAGGACAAATACAAAACTTAGCTTGTTCTAGTCTAGCTAAGTGAAGGCCATTAATTTTAAGGCAAATTTGGTTGGGTGCAAAAATAATCACTCTGAAAGACTGTTATTGTTGAATTTGACCTCATCACTGTTTATAAATATGTGCAGGTGAGTGCCAGGAGGCTGGAGCCAGGCTCTGCTCAGTGATGGCAATGGGTGGAAGTTGAAGCATGGCAAGTTTCATGAAATATGAGATGGAATTTTTTTCACTGTGAGGATGACAGAACCCTGGAACAGGCTCTCGGGGGGTTGTGGAGTCTCCCTCTCTGGAGATATTCAAAACCCACCTGGATGTGTTCCTGTGTGATTTGATATAAGTGATCCTGCTGTGGCAGGGAGGTTGGGCTGGATGAGCTTTCGAGGTCCCTTCCAGCCCCTGACATTCTGTGAATTTTATGTCCGTGAGTGAGAAAGAAGGAACATGAAGAAGATCAGTGAGAGAGCTGGAGTGACTGCATCCAGCTCTGATCATTGTGCAGGTGGTGGAGATCTGGAAGCATGTGACTCTGACTCAAAGTATCCTGCACGTCTGTAGTTTATTAAGTGATTATTGGTTACTGCTGCATTTTTTCCCCCACTTGATTTGATGACTGGTGGGTGTTCTGTTTCCAGAAGCTGTTCATCACTGTGGCAGGCTGTAGACTGCTGTGATATGTCTGCTCTGTTTTTATCAGGATATTAGGCAGCGTCATCGCTACCTCTGTCATTTGCCCCTCACCTGCGAGTTCAGCATTTGCGAACTGGCTCTGAAGCCACCCATCATCTCTAAAGAGACTTTGGAGCTCTTTTCAGGTTGGTACAACCTCTCTAGTAGGCTCTGTCATGAAGGGGAAGCTGCTTTTACCTCTTCAAGGCGGAAAAAAAGGCCATACACAGCAGCTTTACTCCTCCTGCACCACCTGTCTCACGAGCACTGGACAGAACAACCCCAGTTCAGTGGTCTGTAGCCGGTGGTGACACAAAGCACACGAAGTCTGGCTACTTGGAAGGGGATGTGTTGTTTGTAAGCATGTTTTGTTACTCAGCTGCTAAAACTGAATGCCATGTTCTCAAAGCTGGGGGAGATGTTGCCAGAGCATCGTTGTGGGGTTGATGTCTAATACTGGGCCTTGGTTCTAGATGACCTTGAAAAGAGGAAGCGCCTGCGGCAGAAGAAGGCTCGCGATGAGCGACGGCGTGAGCGCAGGATTGAGATAGAAGAAAACAAGAAACAGGGCAAATGTAAGCCATGATCGAGCGTTACTGAGGCATTTCCAGTCAACTCTGCTTGCTGAGCTGGTTTCTTGAGCTGTAGGATGAACTCCGAGGCCCTTGGTTTGTAGTGTGTACTTGGAGCAGGATTACAAGGTGTTAGAAGCTATGTCTGAAGAGTGAAAAACAGCAGCTGCTAGTCAAGATGTTGGCTGATGTTATGCAATTGCTGCATACTTGCACGTTGGGGGAGAGACGGAGGGTGTTCCAGGGCACAGCCATCTCCGTGCTGTGTATAGTTCTCAGGGTTCTTAGCTTCTGGGTTTATAGTAATCATGATACAGAGTGGAACGGGAAAAAGGGAAAAATGCCTAGGAACTGTTTCCATCCAGCAGCAGAACTAGTACTGATCTCTAAAATAGAGGGTGGAAAGAAAATTGAGTTGGCACCTCCTAGGCTCCTGAAGCAGCTTTGCATACTGACAGTCCTCCCCCAAGTTGTGTAGTGCTTTAATTTAAAACCTCTTTCTAGATCCAGAGGTCCATATTGCTTTAGAGAATCTGCAGCAGTTCCCTGCTTTTACATCTTGCCCCAGAGAAACTACCAGCATTGATCATCAGAGCTTCTGTCTGTCTCCTCTTGGCAGAAGCCCTGTGTTTCAGACAGGTGAGCATCTGGAAGTACACATCACACCTAGCTCTTGCCCTTCTTTTGGGATCCGCTACTCAGCTCCTTGCATTCAGCATTCTTAATGCTGATCAAAGGCTGCTTTGCTCCTAGCTTGCCCATGAGGCCATACACAACAGGCTGATGTGGCTAAGGAATATTCCAGCCCTTTGTTTTTCACTGCTTCAGCGCAGATCTGTTACTGAAGCTGTTATTTCCCCATCTTTTAAGTCTTTGCTGAGACAGAAAAATATTTTTAAATTCCCCCCAAAGGGAAAGGCAGTGTCTGCCAGGAAAACACTACTGCCAGTTTTTCCTTCTACCCTATTCACCTTCCTCATCACACTGTACTAAAGTAAAACACAATTGATGAGCACTCCAGTTGTTGTCCACTGATGCTTTACCAACTGTTTCATCTGACAGTTTGGATGGGGGAAAAAAAAAATAATAATTACAAAATATTCTTAAATATTTTTGTAAGAAAAATTAAGAAAAATTCCCCTAGCTCAAACAACCCCACACAGCAGCCTACAATAAGTGAAGAACTTGACAAAAAAAAAAAAAAAACCCTGAAAATCAACCAGACTTGAGTCTCCCTTAGAAAAAAAGACCAAAGAATTTTGAGAGGTCCCACTGTGTGACTAATGGATGGAACTGATGAGATAAGAATGGTTAATTACATAAGATAATAAAACTTTCTCCCTGTTCCATCCTGATAAGCAGCATGAGTGCCTTTGCTGGCCTCAACCAGCGTTAATGATCTGCTGCTCTCTCTGCAGAGGCTGCTCCAGCTCCACTGTCTCCTGCTGCCAGCCAGGTCAGCCCACTGCTCTGTGGGAGTTTAGAAGAGGAGTCTCCCTTCCCTTCTTTTGCCCAGGTAAGCCATGGAGTAGAGGAAAGCTTGTCAGAATTGCTTGTATTTTAATCAAGGGTTCATCTGAGGACACTGTTTTCTCCCCATTAAAAGAAAGTGTGGGATAAATCTTTTGGAAATAACACAGGGCTTGAATGCTTGAAGAGGTTCCTAAATTTGCTTTGCCTCTCCAGGGAGAGGGCATACAGAAGTCTTCTAGTACATAGGATTTAATCATATCTTACAACTCCTTTTGACAGATGTTGAGAGTTGGAAAGGCAAAACCAGAAGCGTGGCCCAAATCTGCTCCAAAGGCAAGAGGTGAGAGTATTTTTTACAACTGCTCCAGTCATTGCCATGCATGAAGACCTAAGGAATCTTCACCAGGAACGGGAGGGGCGTTTGAACTGCCCCCTTCTGCCTCTCAAGACCCTTTCCCTCTTTCAGATGAGAACACTTTGCCACTCCCTCTGCCCGTGGACAGTGATGGAGAAAGTGACAGTTCTGACCGCGTGCCTGTGCCCAGCTTCCAGAATTCCTTCAGCCAAGCTATTGAGGCAGCCCTCCTGAAACTGGACAAAACATCCACAGCTGATCAGTTATCAGGTAAAATACAGGGGGGAAAGCAGGAAAACTTTATGAAGTTGAAGAATGTAATACTTTCCCTTCTTTCTCTGGAGAAGTGGGAGTAGCAATTTTGGGGACCAAAAACTGGCTGCAGAACTGTTCTGAAAGTAGTCAGGTTGTGGTTTCTGAACAGCTCGACTAAGGCTTCTGTTAGCTTAAAGCATCTCTCTTAGTGGGAGCTGAGATCTTCAACTAGGAAGGAATCCTCTTTAGGACAGAGATGGCTTTTTGACAGTCATCTTTGCCATGCCCCTGCTAGAACTTAAATTAAGGTTTATCTCTAGGAAGTCCAGGTTGTGCACTTTGAGGCTAAAAATAGCTGAACTGCTGAGCTACCACTTAAGTTTAACCAAAATGTCAAGATCACTGCCAGCTGAAATTTTAGATTAGGGACTCCAAAATAAATTGAGATGAGTTTGAACTTCCAAGCCTGATGCTGGCTGGTAAAGCTCGGTTCTGGTATTTAGCTTTGTCTTTTGTTTGGGGACTGTACTGAATGATGGAGGGAGTTGGAGGGGAGGGCCTGGGAGTTCCAGTGAAATTGAGCATCAGCTGTGGTTGTGTTTCTTGGGACACAGACAGAAGCAGGGCTTGTCTCCAGCTGCTGCATGCTTGCCATCCTAGGACCTGGTGTGGAACAGCAGCTTCAGGATCCAGTTAGGCATGTTTGCAGATGTGTGTTAGGTGTGATAAGTTTTTCTTGGCTTGTCTGCAGTAATCTTCTTAAGCTGTGTGGTGCTCAGTGAGTTGGTAGAAAGTGTCTTGGACCTATAAAAGTCATTTAGGTGAGGGAAGACCATCTCTAATTTGTGTCCCTGTTCTGTGAGAAGAATGACAGTATCATTTTAATTCTTCACAGAGGAGAAGGGAGGCAAGAAAAGAAAGAAACAGAAGCAGAAGCTATTGTTCAGCACCTCTGTTGTTCACACAAAGTGAATCTGCTATTCAAGAGAAATTTCCTCTCCTGGTTTTCTTTTCGTTTTTGCTTTGTTTTGCTGCTGTAGTTTTAAGTATTTAAAATTGAACAGACTAAACTTGTGGTTCCAGGGCTTCTGGGGGGTTCGGGAGGAAGCTGTGACAGTATATGTTGACGTAAGTTCTTTTGGTGCCAGCTGCTTAATCAATTTATACTGAAACAAAGTTTTGAAAGAAACACCTTTGAGACAAATCAGCCAAGGCTTCCAGTTGGTTCTTTTGGCCTAATAAGCAGTGTGAAATCCTTCCCAGCTGCGTGGCACTGCAGTGTTACCTAGGTGAAGAGGCAGCCTGTATTGCCCTAGAAGGATTCATGGGCAGAAGTCCATCTGATGTGACAGCAGTGCTGATTCAGCAAAGCTGTCACACTGCTCTCCTGAGAACCTGATTTCTGCTGCACTAGAAATGGGCAAAAGAGCTTCTTGGCTTTAGAGATTAGCTGCTGTATTTGTTCTTTTTCTAAAGAGCAAGAATTCCTCCTGTTCTCCTGTCTTGGAAAGATTTAAAGCTGAGGTGAGTGTAAAGCAGAACCTGGCTGCTTGGTTTTGAAGCGACTGGATGGGTTTGTGTGTTTCCAAAGGTGTGCCAGCATTAGTGGTAGCAGGAACCTCCTGGCTTCTCTCAGTTGTTCAACTCTGTTTTCATGTGGGTGAGTGAGGCTGCTAACTTTGGGTTCTTTTTTTGCCAAGTGTGGGCTACACATTCTTTTGTACACTGATCATCTAGAACAAACACTCCACCCTGGGGCTTTTGCTAACCTGAATGACGTTTTGACACTGGCTGCTCTTGAGTTGGAAGGACAGCTGATAGCTGGAGTCCTTAGATAAGCTTTATCGCCAGCAAGAAACTGGAGTCTTTTGTAGTGGGTAAGGGCCTGTATCCGCTGATTTCTGGGATGTTACCTGATGTGCACCAAGCACCTGGAGCTACCAACATGCCTATTCTGGAGCCCTCCCTGCTTTGGGTGGTCACGTTCTGCACTGCTTGTGGTTTGATTTGAGCTAATGAGTTAAGTGGTGTGGATTTTGTTGAATAAAATGAACTGTAGATGTAATGTACCAGTCAAGGCCAACAGCTGCAATAAATCATCTGCACATCCACTTGGGAGTCCTGCACCGTTCCTGAGCTATCGGCGTGGGGCACAAGGACACTTTAGTGCACAGGTCCAAACCTCACCTTCCTGCCTACAGAACTTGTGCCAGGAAGCTGGTCTGAAGTACCACCTCGTGTACCATGCAAGACTGACAGTGTCTTCTGTTACCTTTGGTCCCATTTGCAAGAGTGGTCTGCTTGCACTTGCCCAGGCTTTAAAACTCTGCTGTACTGACACCGTGACTGGTCTGAGCAAGGAGGCCACATGTGACTCCTGGGGTCAGGGATTCAAATCTCACTGATGAAGTCACTGCCTCTGCCTCTGTTTCAAGCGTCTCAATATATTGAGGCTTGATTTCAAAGCAGTAGGCTCCACATTGCACAAGTGCTTCCTCTAGAGACCTCAATGTGTGCAGCTGTGAAGCAGAGAGGGGAATGGTAAGAAATAATTCACCTGCTCCAGGACAGAGGAAACACCTGCAAAACATTTCTGGAAAGCAGCCTGCCTTCATGCTTGGTCACAATGAACTGCATTTGATGGAAAGAGCTTGGCAGCAGAGTGCAAAGAACCAAAGTCAAGATGCCTGCCAGTGGTGGTACACCTTGCTGGTAATGCTTTGCATGCACATAGGAGTTATTGGTGAAGGCAAAGAAATCAGCTATGAAAGTTAAGTATGCAGTTAACTCCCTCCACGTGACTATTGATTCATGTTTGTAACTGACTTTAAGCCATGGAACAGGAGTAACTACTTAGCGTTGAGCCAGTACTTTGTGTTCTATTATCACTACACATTTATAGTCAACACCTCTTTGCATTGGGAAGAGGCAGAAGAGCTGGAGCTGGTGCAATTCACAGGCACTAGAACAAGGGCAGTGATGCAGGCAGGGCACTGTCCTTTCTGCTGGGGCACTCTCCACGGGACAGCACCTTCAAGTTGTATCTTGTTTTCCTATGAATTCAAGAGCCAATGCCAGCAACAGTATTTTCCTGCTAACTAATTGGCATAAACTTAATAAATATCTAAGCAGTACTGTACCTGTGAGTTTTATAAGGGGGTGGATGGAGTCAAGCCTTACAGCTCAACTTTGCATTCCCTGTCATTTCTGCTCTTGTGTACACAACTGGTGCTTTTGTGACTCAAAACAACGGACTGGAAAACAAGGCCAAAACCAGTGAGATGTTAATGATTTTTTTCTGCAGTGAAGGAGAATAACTACTGTCCTTGTCCATGCCAACTGCCTAAAGCTCACTTCTACCTCAGTACAAAGACCCCACTGAGCTGCTACACTCCTTAGGGGGCCAGGTGGTTTGATTCCTGGAGTAAAACAGGCATATAACCTATTTAAGTACAACTGTATTTAAAAAACCCAAATGACTCTTTATTTAACAACACTGAGAATAGGAAATGAAATAGGAACAGATGCTTTTTCAGGTCCCAGCTTTGCTTGCGCTGAAGATAACTGCATCTTGATTACCTAAGTACAGGACAGAGGCAAATAGTAAAAAGTAACTCTTCAGTCTGTCTCTGTGCTGCCATCATCTTCCTCATCTCCACTTTGAGGCTGCTCTTCTGTCAGGGAACAGCTCAGCAAGGACTTGTGTACACTCAGTCTTTCCTCTGCAACAGAGAGTGCAACAGAGAGTCATTTCTTGGCTTCTTCCTCACACTGGCACATCCTCCACTTCTAATGAAGGGAACATTCCTCAGTTCAAGAATCCAGAAGTTGCCCAGCATACCCCACAAACCCTAATACATTTTAGGAAAGCAGCTGGAGCACCTCACCTTCGTTTGTACATTTCTGCAACAGCATCAGCAGCTGTCTTCTGTTATACTGGATTAGGAACTTCTGACATGTTCTTATGGTACCTGTAGGAGTCCCAAGAACAACGTATAACAATCGACATAACCAGGTGCTTCAGGACTGCTAGGATAGTCTCTGAAGATCGTTGTTTTGAAGCAACAAATGCCCCAGACAATAACTTCACTAAGGGGTTGGAAACCTCAGTCATTTCCACATTGCAGTTAGTGACTCCTGAGATGCGGCCACGGCACCCCCAGCAGCAAGATCGGCATCTTCATGCCGACGGGCCTGAAGGTACGATGAAGCTTCATAGCCTCCCCGCCTGCTACCCAGGGACCCCAATCCCGGGACAGCGCTAACCTCCGACGTGCAGAGTGTTGAGGGCGCAGGGGTAGCGCTGGTTCCGGCTCTCCAGATGCCTGACGAAGGGGAGCGCGGAGCAGAGTAGCCGGTACGAGTCCTTGCGGCACCGCAGGAGCACGGTCCCGGTGTAGGCGTTCAGATACTTCACTGCGTGACGTGGACGCGCTAGGTAAGCCCGGAGCCCTTGCGCCCCGGCCCTGCCTAGTGGAGCCCCCTTATCCCCTGAGAGCCGGGAGATGCGGGGGCAGCGCGTCCCACCCGCACCCGTAAAGGAGATGGAGCAGCAAGCCAGGCCGTAGTCCCCGTGCACCCGCCCGATGGCATCCCTGACGGCGAGGCCCACCGCGCGGTCCTCGATGCACTGCCGGCACCGCGGGTCCTCCGAGACCACCTCGCACAGCACGTACCTGCGGGAGACCGCAGCGTCAGCCAGACAGACACCACCCCAGCCCGGCGGCAGCGCCGCCGCCTTACCTGTTCTTGAAGCGAACCATGGCGGCGGGGGCGCCCGATCCTGACGGACACTGCGCCCAGCCAATGGGCTCGGCGTCTCCGCATGCCGCAGCCAATCGTCGGCGTGCAGGGGCGGGGTCAGAGGAAGCACTTCCCGCCCCGGCGCTGGCGCGCTCCTCCTCTTCCTCCGGCAGCCGCCCGCGGGCGCGCGTGCGCGATGTGGCCTTTACCCCGGGCCCGGCGGGGGCGGCTCGCGCCGGGACCTCGCCGCCTCCTCGCGCCCTCCGCCTGGGGGCGCGCGCGGCCTGCGGCTGAGGGCGGCGGGAACGGAGCAAGGCTCCGCTCGGCTCCGCTCGGCTCCCGTCGGCTCCCCTCGGCTCCCCTCAGGGCTCGTTGGTTTGGCTCTGCCGCTTCAGTCCGCCGCGGATAAGGTAACCTCAACCTGCTTTGCCTGCTGCTTGTTGGAAGCACAAAGGCTGGAAATGGGAAGGCAGAACTTGGTGATCTGAGCTTGATAGTGCTGAGTGAAGGCCCAGCCGCCCCTGTTTGTAATGAGCTCCAAACCTGGAAGTTGGCTGAGGCCAGGTGTGGCCTTCGTCTGGCTCATCACAGCAGTTAGCTATGCCCCACAGAAGGCAACAAGTTTGAAAGGCCGTGAAGAATTGTTTCTGCCAGCAGAAGCCCAGCAGCAGTGTGGCTGCAGTCCCCCCACGCTCACTTCAAGCAGTAGAAACTGAGCTACCAAATTTTGGCCCGTTTGGAACCCAAGGTGTGAAGGAGAATTGGACAAACAAAACCCTGAGGACACGTTGAGGGGTTTGTCTTCCTCACCCAGGTAGGCATCTGGATGTGAGGTGGGACAAAGAACTTGTTAGGATGGTGTAGAGTTCAGGGGAGAAGCACTTGCACAGAGCCAAATCACATGGGAGTGCTGAGGCACTCTAGACTAAGTGGGAATTCATTGCTAATTCAGAGTGGAAACTTCTTTAATGACCTTAATTCTAGACAAAGCAAACAATGATAAAGGCAGTGGAAATCCTGTCCTGGATGATAAACGTCTGCCCTCTGAAAGAGATGCCTGCTCTGCTGCACTCTCCCTTTTCTCTGTTAACTCCTCCTTCCTTTACCCATCATCACTTCTTGAGGTTTTTCTGGGAGCTGCAGAATGTGTGTTGTCTGGGGAGAAAAAGCACAAACTCTGGTGTGAACTTTGCAGGAGACCTTTTGTTTTGTGCTGTGGTTAAAGGGACTGGGGAAGTTTGTCAGCATCTGAAGCTGATGCAGATAGAAGCATTTTCTGGACGAGAGTGCATTCCATTGATCTTTGCCATACTGCTTTCCGTTTTAGTGTCCAAACTGGGACCCAGCTGTCATCTGTTCCACTGGTCGATACGACAAGCACCTAGGTGATAAACTCTTCTCACGTTTTTGTTGAACCATGTCAAGTCCATGAAGATACTCATGGATTTTCTTTGTGGAGTGAGCTCCTGGCTTAGCCTTCCAGTGTGCCTACCAAGCATTTCTGGTGGCACTCCCCATACTGCCTTCCGGCTGAGCTCGGAATGTCCTGGGCTGCTTGGGTTGCTTCCACCTATGCCCTTCCTCGTTTCCTTCTCTTTGCAGAGGCAGGGCTGGGTCTCTGAGAAGCAGAGTGCAGTGGGTGCATTCTGCCCTGTAATGCAATAGGACGTGTGCACTGTGCATGCCACGGGCTGGACCCTGTGCATAGTGAAGGCCTCTCTTTTCAGCCCAGAAGGTTGAGAAGGACAGACGCAGTGCAAAAGACCCTCCTGTTGTGGTGTGGTGAGAGAGTCCTGTCTTACTTGGTTTCACATAGGATATTGCCTTTGTTTCCCTGTTGTTTTTGAGCATGCACAGAGCAGTCCTTAGCCACCACAGCTCCCTGTGGATTCAGTGGGTTCAAACAAGCCACATGAGCCTGGTCAGGTATCATAGTGTGCTGAGCTGACAGCACAGCACTAAGAGGTTACAACAGCTTCATGTTTGTTTTCCCACCTCTTTGGTCCTGTCCTCACCCAGCTTTGCTGTATTGATTCTAGTGTCAGTGATTCAAGAATCTGTCACAAGGGATAGTGAGTTACACAGTCAATGTGGAAAAGAATGGTCTAAAAAAGGATCTGGGGGGGGGAATCAGACGATGTTCTTTAAATTGAAGAGTGAGTCAAGAGACTGGCCAGGAGAAAGAGGATGGCTGAATTATGGGGAGGCCAGAGTATGCAAGGACAGGGAGAAATCATGTGCACCGTCCATCCACATTAGAGACAATTTGTAAAGGAGTTTGAGAACTTCAGATAGGAGATTCTTTATCACTGTGAGTGTTGATCAATGATTGTCCAGCAAAGTGGTGATGCTAAGGAGGCAAAGGAGAAATACCAAAATCCTGTTTTGCCAGGTCATGTTTGTTACATGTGGCAGTGTGCACATAGAGGGGCTATTCCAAATCGGACACGGTTGGTTTCATCAGCATTTTAGTTCATTATTTGGTATTTTACTACAATCTTAGAGATTTAGATCCATATGATTGTTGCTTCTCCCTAGAAGCACAGAACTGAATTTGCCAGCAGGTAGGGTATCAGCGTAGGGGTGGCAGCAACATTTTGTTCCTCTGTGTGCACATTGCATCCCCAGATGACCCTGCAGTCAAAAATACAAAACAATCTGGCTAAAATTAAAACTGCTTCTTAAATCCTCTCTGATGTTGCCCGAAGCTTTTTGTTGAGTTTATCTTCACAAGGTCACTCAGACAGAAGAGTGCATTCTGTGAACGCATTGGCCTGGAGCCTTTCATGCAGATGCTTTCATTTAACATGTGGGACATTTCCCTTCTCCCTTTGGTTCCTTCCTTTTTACTCCCCAATTTTCTCTCTCTGTTCCCCCAGTTTTGAGCTCAGGATCCCTCAGGTCAGTACATGTAGGAATAAAAGCTGCCCTTTCTTATCACCTTAACATGTAGTCACTAATCATAAGCTTTCTGGGCACCCAGGCTGTCATAGGCCAGAGACTGCTGGTCTGTGGCACACACATTGCCTGCAGCATTGCCCTCATCTTTGCTGTCATCCTGCCACGTGTAATATTTGTCTTGCAAAAGCACATGTTTGAAGCAAATTCTGTCTCTACCCCTTTCAGTGGCTTGCAGTGTGATCTTGGATTACTCAATTTAGATTAAAATAGTAAATTCACTTTGGGGTTTTCTTTTTTTTTCTTTAATAGTCAAGAGCAGGATATTTCAGTTCAGATTATCAGTGACAAAGTGCTCTCAGAGGCATCCCAAGTGCTGTAAGGTGAGCTTCCATTAAGATACTGAAAGCTGGAAGCTACTTTGGAAGACTGGAGCCACCAGGGTGGGAAAAGAGCAGTGCAAAAAGGTGTGGTGCCAAGTGAGAAGCTGGCCCTAAACTTCCAAGCCTCATTTTCTCTCTCTTTAATGGGAATAATTGCAAATAGATGCATGTTAAAAATGAGTAAAATGTGCACTCGAATGCTGTTAATTACCCAATACAGTAAGACTGTTTCTCTATGTGAGGGATCTGTTGGCAGCTGTGATGGTTCGAGAGTTAGCCCCACCCTCCCCCCAAGTTTGAATTCACGCAGACTAGACTCAGCTGGCTGGAATTTAAGGAATGAAGCTTTATATTCACAGTTTAGCACAGTATACAAACAGGTATTTACAATATATTAC
Organism: Psilopogon haemacephalus; assembly: GCA_013396835.1. Lineage (NCBI taxonomy): Eukaryota > Metazoa > Chordata > Aves > Piciformes > Megalaimidae > Psilopogon > Psilopogon haemacephalus. The sequence goes on from VWZI01001184.1 coordinate 23,275, forward strand.
AGATATTTACAGCTATATACAGAAATATGCAAGTTAAAAGTAATATAGAAACACAATGCCCCTCCCAGAGATCAGAGTCCCCAAGAGGGGTTTCCAACCACCCTTACACCTTCCCCCCACCTCCCAGTCTTATCCCAGAATCTACCTTACATGCAAGGTAAACAGAGAAGAGCCATGGGGGGTTAGAAGCAGAAATTGATTAGTTGGGTTACACAGATCCAGCTAGAAGCCAAGGACAGGGAGACCAACAGCCAGAGCTCAGACCAGAGCCACTCTCTCTTATCTATGTTTATGGCCTTGCTTTAGTGAATCTCAGTAAACCTATGAGTGAAGTAGACATCAGCAGTGTTTTCTTTTCACAGCCTATAATCTAATTTCTCTCATTAAAATATTCCAATTAGCTTCAAACCAGCACAGCAGCACACATTTCATTAGCAGCAAGCTGCTGCAGGAGCAAACAGCTGTTTGCAAATGAGCTCATGAAAATAAGGCAAAAACTGTAACACTCACTGGGGTAGTTCAGGATTCTCCGTTCTCTTTCCTTTCTGTGTGAAGGAACACAGACTGAACAGGTCATACAAATTACATGGAATCTGGGTAAAGCCCCCCATATTTAATGACTCCTTAACAGGGATGTTAAGATGGATTAATTATTCTTTGTTCTGGGTCTCTGAAGATAAAGAGTAATTACTGTTAATTATGTGTAATTGAAAAAATTGCTCCTTCACAAAGAATCCAGCAGCATTAATAAGAATTAAGGTGGAAAAGGAAAAAAAAAATTTTTGCAAGGGCAGAGCACTTTCAGTTACATAATATTAGTAGAACAGTTAGCCTGAGACCTGGAATTCCTAACTGCCCCTCCAGTTTCTGTTGTTAATTTAAAATCCTCAAAATATTTAGGTGCAGAACTTCAGTTGGTTGGTCCCAATCTAAAGCTCCTGGTGATGCACCTAGCTACCTTCTTTCAGTGCTTGATGGCATCTGCCATAGTCAGATGATCTGGGGACAATTGACCCCAGGGCATGTCCCTCAGGCCACCTCAGTAAAATTCCATAGTGCTCCTGGTAGAACTCAAGCGGTTGTTGCTACCTGACCTCCACCGTCCTTGTTTCATACCTGCGATGCTTGAAAGATCATGTTTATACTGCTGTAACATTAGTGACCTAATTAGAGCTGAATTTGGTTCTGCTGCCTCTGAACATGAGCAGCTTCCATCAAGTCATCTAAAGGATCAGATCTGGTTTCTTCTGTCTCTCAGTAGTGGTGGCATCTGGTTTCATTTTCCATCTTTCCTTTCAGCATATGCCTGTTGTGTGTCAGCGCCCCGGGCTGCCTGTGTCTCCATTCCAAGCCAAGTACCACTCTTTCAGATAGCAAGGTGCAAGGTAGTGTGGAGACAGAATATGAAACACATCAAGAACCAGAGTGCTGGAATGTGTGTAGCTTAAAGCTAGTACCTGCTTGTGGCTCAAGAAACTAAGCTGGAGGCAGTTAGGTGTGGTTTGTTGGTTTTTTTTTTCCTCCCTGTGTAGGATGTAGGATGTGTGGAGGTAGCAAGGTTTTCAGTCTGTAGTGTCACAAGAGCCAGTGCTTTTGCACAGCATGGGTCTTCTCTGTTGAAACCATAATGGGCACCTAAAGGACTTCTCAGGGTACATATTAGCAGGGTGGGCACTGCTGACAAAATAGCAGGGCTGGCAGGGGACCGTGGTGCTCCCAGCACTGCTCCTTCCCAGCACAGTCTGTGTGACATCCTCCTTTATCTCTAAATATGCTGACATGGGCAATTTTTCACCTGTGGTTTGTCTCCAGAAGATGGGCTGATGAAACCTGTATCACCTCTGACCCCTGCCCTCAGCCTCTTAGCTCACTCAGAGCTGGTCGTGACACACGGAGGGACAGCTGTTTAAGCAACAGTTAGCAACTGGTTTTGGTAAGATGCAGGATTTAGATGATGACTTTGAGCATTTCCTAGTTCACCTAACACAAGCATGCAGAGCAGCTCTCAAGGTCTTTGTGTGCAGAGCTACACAGATGGAGCCTCTGCTCCAACAAGTGTGCACAGGCACTGTTGTGTCTCTGTTGTGAGAGCAACACCTGTCAGTCAGATCACAGACATTAACAACATCATTTAAAAATCATTTTATTTAATTCACTGAAATGACAGATATGAGCTCTTTTATTTTGGGGTCTGGCAGGGTACAGGTGTTTCTCTGTATGTGTGGGGGCAAGCAATTTAATGAGTGTTGTAATAGTGTCAGAGACTGACGATGTCACCTTATATTGAAGCTTGTTTTTCACTAAGAGCGCAGCGATACAGAGCTGCTGCTCCCATTCATGTTCCCTCCTACTCTATCCCATCTCCTCCAACAGAAAGACACCACAGTGACACAGAAGATCGAGAGACAACCTCAGTCTCAGGTTCAGTTCCTCATCACCTTTCAGTCATTACAGTGTTAAGAGAGGAGATATTCACAGAATCAACCAGGTGGGAAGAGCCCTCTAGGATCATAGAGTCCAACCTATCACCTAACCCTTCTCATTAAATAAACCATGGCACTAAGTCCCTTATCCAGACTCCTTTTAAACACCTCCAGGGACAGTGACTCCAGCACCTCCCCGGGCAGCCCATTCCAATGGGCAATTGCTCTTTCCATGAAGATTTTCTTCTTAATGTCCAGCCTAAACCTGCCCTGGCACAGCTTGAGGCTGTGTCCTCTTATTTTAATCACCGTGTGCCTGGGAGAAGAGACCAACCCCCGCCTGGCCACAATTTCTCTTCACGTAGTTGTAGAGAGCCATGAGCTGTGTCGGGGACAGGCAGACTAAGTGAGTGAAGGACTTGCTCTCGGAGCATGCTGCCTCGCCGGCTGTCGGCGCGGCCAGGTGGAGGTTTTCTCTCTCATTATTCATGAGCGCTCCAGCGCTCTCCTCGGGCTGCGCCGCCTTGGGGATTATCACACTCGCGGGGCGCTTCGAGTCACTTCGCCTCGAGTCTTCTGCCTCCGAAAAGTGCCCGAGGCAAATCCCTGGAAATGTGACGCCTGTCGCATCTCCTCGTCGCAGCGTGTGCGGTAGGGCTGTCACTCAGCACAAGCCTTCACATCTGTTGTTAGATGGTAATCCTCAGGCATCATCTTCCCGACAAGGAGCGGGCGGAGGGCAGCAAGGTACCGGCTCAGCCGCTTTGCGTAATTCCCAGCATGCCAGGCAGCTTGCTCGCCCCTCGGGAATCATTAATAAGCAATAAGAATATTATATAAGATGGCATCTTTTTTTAAACCGTGGTAATGTAAAATGCTATTATAATTAGGATGAAGATGAGAGTTTGAGCTTGGGGGAAGGAACAGACAAAGGTTTAAGCGGATCTCCACCATGACGTTAGAAGGTAGCTTTGTCATACCCTGGTTTGGGCCATAGTGCATGTCTTCTAGGCACATGAAGAGGCCAACATGACTTGACTTAGACAAGCTGCTCTGCTTCATCCTGACATGTCTCTTGGTGTAAGTAGGACTGGAGCTTGCCACTCCACATACGTTCTGATCAACTGAACCTGTAGGAAAAGCAAAAGAAGCAATGCACCTTTTTGTGTTGTATCCTGGTGGCTACCAACTCCGTAGTGGGTCAGATAAAGCTAGCAAAGGTGTTCTGCTGCTGAGAGTATCTCTGCCCATGCCAGGGTAATGATGCTAGCTGACTGCCACTGCAGTGCTGTCCCGCCACAGAAGGCCTCTTAGGTAAGGTAACAGGTCTCAAGCCATGACAGTTGTGGTATTTTCATGAAGAAAAGTTTGGTAGCTGGATTGAGCAGGCAGGATTTGCTGGAGAGAAAAACCAGGTGAAAGTGTGGTTTATAGATGTAACTAATAGGGCTGCTTTCTTTGGAATAGGGAAGATTTTAAAAGTCACTTGTCAAAATCGTTTTCCCTCTAAGGCTGCAGCAGCCCTCGGATCCGAGCGTGTTCCTGATGTTCCCCCTCACTCACATGCACGAACACGGGGAGGCAGGCAGGAGGAGGCAGCTGCACTGACACGCTATGGGGTTTGCAGGAACACGATGGAAATTTAGCAGAATGATTAAAAGATTGCAAACATTTATTAATAGCTCTGCTGCTGCAGCAGCTCTGCTAGAGAAGCCTTGCTTCCTCAGGGATGCTCTTACCTTCTGCCCGTTCCCTTCTAGAGCTAGAAATTGAGACGTCACGTTTGGACTGAGTTTCAGTTTCAAGTCACAGCGATGCACACTGCTGCCCCCCACTCCCGGGGGGCAATTTGAGCGTGAGAAAGGAGCGAGAGAAAGCACACAGAAGAAAAAAGAAGCATTTTTCGTTTCAGCTTTTGCTTGGCCTTTCTTTTCTTCCCTGTGCTTCTCTGCCTCTCTCTCATTGCTCTTCTTTACCCACTCCTCGTCTCCCTTGGGACAGAGCCTCTTTTTTGTTCACTGCATTGGCACTAGAATCAGATGGGCATCTACATTTTTTTGGGTTATTTTGATACTGTATAACAAAAGCAGTGAAAGATGGGTACAAAAGCAGTATTGGAGAGGACCTGCTGAAGGGTCTGCAAAGCAATTGAATCTCCTAATAAGCACAAGTAGTTCTCATGACTGCATTGTGATCATTTCAGATTTTTGGACCCTTAACACTGGGAAAAGTTGAAGGTGCAATGCCCTCAAAAAGAAGAAAAGAAAATAAAAGAAGAAAAGAGGAAGAGCAATTAGAGCAATTGGCTGCAGAAGAAATCACCTTGCACTTCGGAGCTGATCCTGCCGAACAGGATCTAAGTGCCATAGGTGAGATGGGCAGTTCTGATTCCTGAGTGAACAGTATCTGGGGTGGTTTTATCCCACAGACCAGATGATGGTGACTGACTGATAGATGTTTTCAACAGGAATATTTATCCTCTGCATGTGGTGACTTCCTCCATATTCCTGTCCACAGTGGAATCAAGGTTTTGGGGTTTTGGGTTTTTTTTTGTTTTTTTTTTAACTGGATCCTAAGAAAAATGTCTGGACAGCCTAAAAGGAATGTTTTGGTTTTTTTCTGCCCAGCAATGATGACAGACATAAATGTTGTGTTCCTGTCCTTATCTAAAATCCTGCTTGTGACTGAGTGGGATGATAGTGCACCTCCACCATGGCTTTTCCTGTACAGCGATGGCCAAGTCTCTGGATGTGCCACTGAGCATCAGCAGCTGACTGCCTGTGCTTGACTTGTTCCCTTCACCAGGAGAATTTTTATTCTATTGATACACAGTTTTGTCATGCCACTTGGCAATTGAAGAAAAAAACAACATTGCATAATCACTGCATCTCTGCTTAATGCAGTAGAATAGGCAGAATGGACAGCAAAGTGGATGCAGTGTATCAGCATGGAGGAAAAAGATGGTGGTGGAAAGATGTGAAAAAGAAAAAATAGAGTTTAGTTCTGAGTCCTGCATTGTTCTTGCCTGAACCTGCTTTGGGCTGATCTGGCTTTTTTTTTTTTTTTTTTTTTTTTTTCCCACTGCTTCCCTTATTCCTTTAAGTTTTCAGTTAAAATGTTCCCTTTGTCAGTCTATGAGTGCAGTGTCCAATTTGGAACTTGACTGTCATTAATTTTTGTCTGTGGCAAGGGGATGATCCTCATGATAAACATCTGATGATCTCTGTTCACTTGTGTATAGCAGGCTCTTCACGGGCTGCCCTGAGAAACCACACAACCTGAGGGTCACCCTTTAGCATGAGCCCCACTGAAAGCTCCCTCCCTTGGGATAATTAAAGAAAGCCTGTAAAAATCTCTGGAGAGTTTGGCAGGCAGCCCCTAGGGCCTTGAAAAGCTCAGCTTTTCTGGAGAATCTCTTTATTCTTTGAATAATCCTAGTCCAAAAGACAGAGAACCCACTAGCAATTGTAATGGATAGCACGGGTGCATTTGGGCTAACTGCTGCTTCTCTTTTTGCCTTTAAAAGCTGGAATTCCCTGTGCTCAGACTACCAAAGAATGCTGCAGATGAGGATGGAGCAGACCTGGCTGTTGGAGATGTACCTGGTTCCAGGTGAGAATGGATGTAGACAGGATCCTGAACAGCAGTTCAGCAAAAGGAGCTGCTTCCAGAGATACTTGCTGTCTCTCATGTAGGGTTTGATGATTGCAGAGGGCAGGCCACCTCAGGCCCTGGCAGCTGTGTGGCTTCAGAACCTCTGTTAAAGTTCTCCTCCTTTCCTGGCAGTAGCTATTTAATTTTTCATTGGTTTCAGTATGTTTCATTTCCATGTTTGCTGTATGCGATAACCAAGAGGATGACTTACAGTCTTGAGACAATTAGGACACCTGTTGACAGAGTTGGTTTTGTTGCTGTGTTTTTGGGGTTTTTTTAATGGTCTGAAAAGCTTGTTTGGGATGTGTTTGCCTTTGCAGATATTTAAAGCAAGAAATTGTATTTTGTCAGTATTTGCCCTCAGTCCTCACTTAAGGCAAAAAATAAAATAGTTGCAGACAACAGGAACATAGAAATGTTGAGGCTGCACATGATGAACTTATAAAATTCTGAAGCAGGCTGAGTTTAGAACTCTGTCAGAACAAAGTCATTAACTTCTAACAGAATATACTTTGTTGACTTGATGGTGAAATAATACCCAGAGGGAAAATGGAAAGGCAGCTCACGTAAAGCTGCATCATCCTCTGCCCCTACTGAGACAAGCTCGTATCACCTCTGCAACAAACCTGCCAGGCCTCTTGACTGCCTGACATGGCAGCATGGCCCGAAAGCAAACATCACACACAGCAGAGCCAGGGCAGGCCTGCAGAGCTGCAGTGGCTGTGCAGCTGGGGAACACTGCTCTAGCCAGCACTGCTCTTGTCAGCACTGCTGAACGCTGGCAGACCGAAGGAACAGTGCTGCAATTACTCTGTTTGTGTGGATCTGCATCAACCTCACCAGTTTTCAAGGTTCTGCATGCAAAGGTTTAGCTTCAGCTGAACCATGAGGTAGTTTTGGTTGCCTGCCCTGCTGTCCCCAGCTCGTGCTTTCGCACACGCTTGGGCAGAGCTGTTGAGCTGAGTGTATGGAGCACACATCAGAATCACTTTGATCACATTATCATGAACTCTTCACTTGAGAGAAATGTGCCTCTAGAAGATTTCCTCAATTCCTGTTTCCAGATTTTGCCTTTTTTTGTAATAGTAATGCTGCCTTCCAGACCCTCCATGTGCTCTGTGGCATTGACTTTGTGTGCTCCTCCATACCTGGTATTCTTTTCTCTCCTTTTAAGTCAGTATTGGTTTAAATTATTTCCTCCAGCATAAGCACCTAGTCCCAACCTCTCTAATCACTGCCAGTCTCAGCAGACTGCTGTGGTTATCTGGGCTAGGTCTTGTGCCTTACTTATACTAAAGGATGGTAGGAGGAAGTTCTTTACAGTGAGTGTGGTTGAGACACTGGAACAGGCTTTCCAGGGAGGTTGTGGCTGCTCCCTTCCTGCAGGTGTTAAGGCTGGGTTGGATTAGGCCTTGAGTGACCTCTTCTAGTGGGAGGTGTCCCTGCCTATGGCAGGGGGTTAGAACTAGATGATCTTTCAGGTCCCTTTCAACCTAAACCATTCTATGATTCTGTGATCTATGTTTCTTGCCTTAGTCCTCAGAAAGGGCATGTTCCAGGAGAGTTCCATTTGCCTCTAAATAAAGCCACATGAGCAGAGCAAATAATCACTAGAATTCCTTTGCTTTGGCCACCTGAATTCCTAGGCAAGCTCAGGAAGTCACGAGGGGAAACAGGACTGGACAAGATACATCTGTCTGTGAGCTCTGCATTGTCTAGTTTGGAAGAGGACATGAATCCTGGGTGAATTTGCCTTGCAAATGGAGCAAGCAAATCTAGGTCCAGCTGTTCTTGTTAAAATTCTCATCTTCCCTCCCAGGAAGTTGAGAGCGTGCCTGGTACTCCATCTCACCTGTAGGTGAAGCTTTGTCAGCTCACCTGCTTGCTGCAGTGTCCATTTGCTGCACAGCATCACCAAATCTTGGTAAAGAGAAGTTCTGTGTAAGTATTCTGAGAGGTTCATTTTCTGAGGTCTGCTCAATCATTTCCATACCAAACCACAATCTGGGTGGCATGGATACCGCTGTGAGTGGACTGGGCCAGTGCTGATTTCTGAGCACTCCTGGTGGATTTTACATTGTTATTCCTCACAAAGTGATGTGAGTAATGAAGCAATGAGTAGAGATAGTTTGTTTAGTGTCCCTGTCCCCCAAGGCCACTGCCCTTTGAGAGAGAACAGTGTGTGCCACTGCTTCTGGCAGCCATGCTCCCAACCTGACGCAGTCAGTTTAGGGGGGCCACGGAGCTGGCAGAGATGACTCATTCCGCCTCAGTGGCTCATTGAGGAGCTGCAGGGAGAAGCTATTTATAACCAGACCTTTCAGGTTCAGTGCAGCAGCATCCTCAGCAGGAGGAGGGGGACAGGAATGGGGATGGTACATAAAACTTCTGAGATGCAGATTAACCCCCACCCCAATATTGTCCCTAGAGCTACACAGCCCCCAGCTGACTTCAGCCAGCCCTTTCTCCCAAGCCTTTTGCTCAGCTGTCTGGGCACTCTGGTCCTGGCTTGAAACTGCTGCTAACTCATCACTCCTCACAGAACAGGGAGACAACTCTGAATATCATCCGTGTAAGCAAAGCAAACTTGCTGCTATGGCTGCTAAGCTGACTTGCCAATTCTTTCTGCCCCGTGGCCGTAGCATTATCACCTTCTCTTTTCTTTGTGTCCATGTTGATACCTGGCTTGCCATTAAGATGAGCTCTTTCAATGGGTATTTTCAAACAGTCTTTATGCTGCCAGCAAATCCTGTTTAAACCTCCTGAGATTTCTCTTATATGTAAGCTAACACTATCGTCTGAAACTGTAGGTGGTTTTCTGATCTTGCTGTGGTCTCATTTCATCTGGAGGTACTTCCCTGACTCCATATGTGAAACTGAGATAATGACACCCCCTGGGTTAAGCACAGTGTGATCTGAGGCTGTGGAACACCACCTCCGTGGTAGTGTTATTACCACAGAGAGTCTCAGAATGATAGGAGAGCTTATTACAGCACAACAGAGGACAGCGTGCCTCAGAGGAAATATTTACTATGAACACGGACGTCTTTGTGTCTAGGGAACTGTGGCCTTTATCTTGAAACACCTTAGCATGTATTTAAATTACTGAATTTTATGGTAAATTTAGCTTCTTTAGGTTGTCTATTCTCCTAACTGGCTTTTGAATTCAAAGCCACATGACACCAGGGATCCTGTGGCATGAATGCCTTAGTCTGGCGCTAGCCCTGCCCTGTTCTTAAACCAATTTGTGTGTGTAGAACTGGGCTGCGGTTAGATGGCTTCTTGCCTCCAGTCATTCTGTTGCTTCTTCCCACAGACAGATGCTGCATATTGGGCTCTTCATCTTCTCTTTTTCTTCTCTCTCCTTTCTTCCTACCCCTTCTTCACTAGCAGACAGCTGGCTCCACAGCAAATGAGTGGTGTAGAGCTTGCCGAGCACATTGTAGGGCCGTTGGGTAGACCTCTTGATTTCTTTGGGTTTTGGCTGCCGTGCACCACTGTGCCATAGAGCTGCACTGGCCTTTCTTACACTGGGGTGTATTTATTAACTTCATGCAGAAGCTGCACTATAAATATTTCTTGCATTCAGTTTTGGCAGCCAGCAAAAGGGGAGGTCTGTCCTGCGTAAACCGAACAGTGCTGCGATAATTTGTTTCTCCAAACCCAGTTATAAGACTGCAGAGATTTCTGAGTGAGATTTACCTTAGACACCTCCATTTATAGTCTGGGCTGGAGGTGGCCTGTGCACAGCAGCCCTGGCTCTCCCTAGCTGCCACAGGATTTTCCTGAATCTGTATCCTTTTGGATGAAGCAGACCTCTGTTTCTTATGGCTGCAAATAAGCCTCTGAAACGTTGACAAAATGTAGCTGATGCAGACATCTTTGTGTTGGTACTGAGGGAAAGAGACCATGGGACATGGAGTGGCACTCTTAGTTTGTGAGTTGTAAGCTAGGATGTGCGAGGATTATAACTACAATGTCAGTCTTGCTCTTGGCTCTTTCTTCAGCAATTTTAGGTAACGAATAAAATGTTCTTGGACCTGTTGGTTTATCCTTTTGGCAGCTGCCTTCCCTTCCCTTTGGCACCTCAGGCACCCCTGGGTGCACTGTTCGTAGTGCAGCTGGCTCCCCTGCATGCCTCACCACCTCCCCCTTGCCCAAGAATTGTGATATTCTTGAGCATACCCCCAGACGGGGATCCCAGGGATCGGCCAGAGAGCGCACAAGGAGAGCATGGAGTCAGATTTGACTCCATCAACCCAGAACTGAGAGGGCCACGGAGGGAAACCAAGAGTATCTGTAGATGTCAGAGAGTGAGAGGATTTACCTCCCTGCATTTCCAATTGCTTGTTTTCTATCTGGGGAAAATCCCTTTTGACAGCCTGGGCAGTGAGCTTCTAATTCCTGTCTCCGGCTCATTTTTCACTTCAATCCCTCAGTGAGGGGATTTTAATGCTTGATGGATTCAAACAAAATTATTTCCATTCCTGTGGCTTTGCGAAAGCCTCCGGGGGTGTGTGTGTGTGTGCACAGGGAGGAGGGATGGGGCTTGTTTTCCTTACACTCCAGTAAGCCTCCTCTCCAAGGGAAATGTATTTAATTTCTTCATTTAGGCCTTTCTTGCTGATGATTCTTCCCATTCTGTCCTCCTGGCTCTTGGGTCACAGGAGGGCCCAGAAAAGATCTGCTGTTCCAAGGGATAGAGGATGCAGTGTTCCAGATCAGTGTTTCTGCTGCAAGTGGGAATTGACAAATTATGATCAGACTGTGCTTCCAGGAATAGCACTGCATTGTGGGGAGTAACTGGGGAAACTTTCCTATTCCCCACCTCTAGCTGCGAGTGAGACAATACCACAGGCTGTGAGATGAGGTTGTCTGGCTAATCAGCAGACTTTAGCACTGACATCTTGTTTGAACATGTGCACCATTCACCCTACTGCTATTGTAATGGACAAGTATTGCTTTCTATTACCATCTCCAGGCTCTCCTGCCAGCAGAAATCACTGCAGGGAACTGTGTAAAGACTCTGCTTGCATAACATGCAGTAATCAGTCAGAGTTTCAGCTGCTCAGCCACCGTGTGTGTCTGCTGGGCTTCTTTCACAGAGCTCCTGTGGCTGAGAGGCTAAACTATTAAATGCTCAGTATCTCACACTTCTATCCAAGCCAAATCATCACCAACATTAACAGAGGAATCGTTCCATGACACCTGGCTCCAATAAATATTTATAACTGGCATGCTAAAGCCCCTCATCATTCTCTGAAGGGTCCTCTGCTGCTATTAGGGTGTGCTAAGATCACCTGGGAGTAGTATATCTAGCTTACGGGATCACAGGATGTCAGGGGTTAGAAGGGACCTAAAGAGATCAGCCAGTCCAACCCCTCTGCCAGAGCAGGACCAGACAATCTAGCTCAGGTCACAGAAGAATGCATCCAGACAGGGCTTGAAAGTCTCCAGAGACATGGTTTAGTTAATTAGAAAAGTTAGGTAATAGGTTGGACTGGATGATCTCAAAGGTCTGTTCCAACCTGGTTAATTCTGTGATTCTGAGAGTTCAGTGGAGGGCTATGAGGATCATTAAAGGACTGGAGACTCCACAGCCTCTCTGGGGAGCCTGTTTCAGCGTTCTGTGACCCTTACAGTAAAGAAGTTCCCCCTTGTGTTGAGGTGGAACCTCTTGTGCTACAACTTACAGCCATTGCTCCCTGTCCCATCCCAGGGAGCAAGTGAGCAGAGCCTGTCCCCCCCACCTCTGACCCCCAGTCCTCAGGTATTTATAAACACTTACTAAATCCCCTCTCAGTCTTCTCTTCTTGTTTAAGCTTATTGTAACTTCTACCAGGCAAGCTACTTGCTCAGGCACGGAAAAAAATCCTGTCCCTGGAGTTGGAAATGTCTTGTGTGTTCCTCCACAAATGCCTGCCTTCTAGGACACCCTCCTATGCCCACAGTCTCCCACAAATGCTTCTTTAGAGCTACTGGTTTTAACCATAAATGTGTATCGTGTCATGCTTATGAAGACAGTGGATCCAGAGATTACAGAGGGCAGCTTTACAGTTTGTTCTGGCTTATCTCTATGTTATTTCAAATCCTCAGTCCCTCTAACATATTTTGTTTTCCAGTAAAAGGATTCAAATTCTCATTTTTTATTTGTTAAACACATTTGGTGCAGGTGAGAAGCTGTTTTATTAGCGTGGGTTTCTAGTATGTTGCACCAGAGAGCTTTAGCTTGCATTGTCAGTACTCTGCATGCATGAGGCATGTGTGTGAATTTTAGTTGTAAGTACAGTGACAGCACTGCAGGAATTTTTAGTTAATATATTCTTGCTTGCAGCTGTCTGGGGTTTGCAACCTTGGCAATAATCCCCAAGCTCTGGAGCCAGGGACAGTACATTGAAGTGTTAATGAACTTTGGAGTGTCATTAAGAAAATCATACTGAGTCTGTTAGGTAGAAGAGGACACAGACTTCTGACTCAGTGGACACTGACTAGCCTGAAAGCTTCAGATAACGATTACAGCAGTGCTAGAGGCAAGTTTCCTTTTATCTATCTTTTGACTGTTAAAAAAAAAAAAAAAAGGTAGATCTATTGACATTTTCTGAAGGATTAATAAGAAAGTGAATTAAATGTGAGTGAAAAGGCACTTCTTAAATGTTTCTCCTGTCTTTCTGCTGAAAATGTGAGGATTTTGCTGCAGAAGTAGCTGATCTGTTAACCTTGTGCTTTGTTAACACAAAAAGGAAGGAGACAAATAGTTGGAAAGTCTGTTTTGGAAGTCCTCTGTTGTTTCAGCCAGTGTTCTGCATTGCTTATGTGGTATTACTAATGATTATTAATGCTTGGTTCAGTGTTTCACTACGTCACCACTGTTCCTTTTGCCAAAGGCATGAGTTGTGGATTCAGCTGGGTACCTGCAGGATATGCTTGCTGCAGATCAAATTGTCTGACGTTTAATCATAGAATCATAGAATGATTTAGGTTGGAAGGGACCTCAAAGATCAGCCAGTTCCAACCCCCACTATAGACAGGGACACCTCCCACTAGAACAGGTCACTCAAGGCCTCATCCAACCTGGCCTTGAACACCTCCAGGGAGGGAGCAGCCACAACCTCCCTGGGCAACCTGTGCCAGTGTCTCACCACCCTCACTGCAAACAACTTCCTCCTAACATCCAGTTTCAATCTCCCCTCTGCCACTTTAAACCCATTCCTCCTCCTCCTGTCATTACAAGTCCTTGTCAATAGTCCCTCCCCAGCCTACCTGTAGGCCCCCTTCAGATACTGGAAGGCTACTCTAAGGTCTCCTGGAAGCCTTCTCTTCTCCAGGCTGCAAAGCCCAAATTCTCATAGCCTGTCCTCACAGCAGAGCTGCTGCAGCCCTCTGAGCATCTTGGTGGCCTCCTCTGGACTGGCTCCAGCAGTTCCATGTCCTTCTTGTGCTGGGGGCTCCAGAACTGTACACAGTGCTGCAGGTGGGGTGTGAGGAGAGCAGAGCAAAGGGGCAGAATCCCCTCCCTTGCCCTGCTGCCCACAGCTGCTCTTGCTGCAGCCCAGCACACAGTTGCTGTCTGGGCTGCACTAACACTGCAGCCTCATCTTGAGCTTTGCATCACCCCAGACCCCCAGGTCCTGTTCCTCAGGGCTGCTCTCAGCCATTCCCCACCCAGCTTGGAGCTGTGCTTGAGATTGCAGCCACCCATGCATGTTAGCACACAGTTTTATCAACAGCATTGGGAATTGACTGATCCCTCACTTTCATACTGGTTTCTACTCCGATGCTGGAGTGAGGATAATGGAGGCTGGAAGTTATCTATAGTGACAGAATAGTGTCAGTACCTCTGAGAAAGCATCATGTTAGGGTTTTTTTCCTTCATTTGTTGTCTCTTCTACTTAGCTGGGGATTCAGAGAGCAGTAAGTCTTTCCTGCATTGCAAAGTCTTCAAGATGAGGCTGGTGTCTTTCAGGTGGCCAGTCAGCACCAAGCTTTTCTCTGCACTCCGTGTTGTGCCAGCCTCCCATCTGCTCACACCTGGGGCTTGCTACAGCACTGTGACCTTCAGCTGTGCTTTGCTCTCCTATTGACTCACACATCCAGTCTCTATAACCCTTCACTGGTGACACTGTAATCTCAGAATTTTACCTGGGTGTATCTGGCTCTCTGTTATGGTTTGGTCTTTTTTGGCTGCACAAAAGACCGCGTCTAGCATCGTGCTCACACACGTGCCATTGCCCAGCTGAAGGAACGCTACACTGCCTGTCAAGCTGGCAGCTGCTCACTGAGCAGTGTGCAGAGATCTTGTTCCTGTCATGGGAGCTCCGCTGCTGCTTGCAAAATTTGTGAGGATAATCCGTGACCTTTCTTGTGTCTTCTCTCCTATGCCAAATGTTTCCTCAGTGCTCCCTGGCTGTCACAGTGTGTGTGTGCCATCCTTCCTGATGTTACCTTTCAGCTTAAACTGCTTTCATCTCAGATCTCTTCCATGCTGTATTTTGTGGGTTTGGTGTGTTTAGATCTGACTTAATTCTGGACTGGGCAACTGTCGTAGGTTGGTTCCTTGACCTCTTATAACTCTTGAAAATTCTGAGGGGAAAACGATTTCCTAGTTGGAGAACAGAGCATAATGTGAATTTTCAGCAAAAATCTTTGAAAAGTTAAGAATGAGCCAGGCACATCCACTTGCCTAACCCACCCCCCATCTTCACATCTCATTGGTAAGTGAGGTGCACTATCTCAGCATGTCTATGGATTTCTAAAGGGTTTTCACTGCCAGAATCGTCTGGAACCTCTTAAACATTTCAAATGCATCGAAACAGAGTGTTAAGAAAAATAAAGCCTCTGATTGTCTTCCTTTTTTACTGACACACATGGCTTTTAGATAAACATGGATTTCCAGCATAATACACACACAATGGAGTATTTTCCCAATTGCCTTCTGTATCAACTCCTCTGGGCCTCTTGGTAACTTCCATTCAAGTTACACTCATTGGCATCTTCTTCCTCCTGCTACCATATGGCATTCCTTCATCCCTTTGCACACACACTGCTTAAAAAGTTATTCCTCATTAATGACACATTTAACAGACTGAAAACTTTTGCCATGTCCCTGTTCTGAGCCTGAACAACCAAACTGCTCACAGTTACAACTGGCAGGGGTATGGCTGGGGAGGGAACAGGCAGGCAGGGCCCCTGCAGCAGGAGGCACGCAGAATGGCAGGTTGGCAGAGGGAGTCAGTCCCCAGGTCTGTCCAAAAGGAGGCTGTCTCTTAAGAGGGCTATTCCAAATGAGATCAGTACTACTTGCCTGGTTACAGTGTTTCTGTAGAACAGAACGAGACTATCAGGGTAATTGTTCCTGTGAGAATCACAGGGAAATGGCCTGGAGCACTTCCTTGAAGAGACCGGTTTGGAACAAAAGAATCAATCGCCAGGAAATAAAGCTAATAAACCCAGTGAAACCGGTGAGCCTTGCTGCTAATTCCTCTTGGCCAGCTCAGCCGAAGGAGCTGAGGTCGCCACTGAATGACAAAGGCACTGAGCGTGAGCTCTGTTCTCCAGCCCTTGGCAGGAAAGCTGCCACAGCCGCGGGCCATGGGCGAGCAGATGCTTCTCTCCTCTTGCGGGGACGCCTACTGCCAGAGGGCACACTGCTGCCAGAGAGGAGGCTGCTGCCAGAGGGCACACTGCTGCCAGAGAGGAGGCTGCTGCCAGAGGGCACACTGCTGCCAGAGAGGAGGCTGCTGCAGAGGGCACACTGCTGCCAGAGAGGAGGCTGCTGCAGAGGGCACACTGCTGCCAGAGAGGAGGCTGCTGCAGAGGGCACACCGCTGCCAGAGGGCACAGTGCTGCCAGGCAGGCTCTGTGCTGCACCCCTGCTCTCTTGTCTTCTGCTGCTGCAGATCACAGTTTCTGCACGAGTTGTTGCTGCTGTTACTATCATATAATTTATTGTTACTGCTATGTGACACTGCAGATTTATTCCCCTCCCCCCGAGATGCTATTCCTGCCAGAGCCTTCTCTGTCTTTGATCACTGCCAAAAAGATGGCTTTGACATTGTATGTATTCCCTTAGCCCACTGCAAAGTCCTAATCCTTCTAATAGCTGGAGGCTCTCAGTTTAACTCTTTTATTAATATTCCATCTTAATTGTAAAGCACTTCAGTGATATCCAAAAGCCTGCCTTAGGTAACAGCCTTAGCCACACTCGAGTCCTTTAGAGCTGAAGTGTCAGGGAAAACGTCTGTTTGATGTGCCTAGGCTGTCCTGAGGCCCCGTGTTGTTGGTGCACAAAGCCATTAGAAATGAACAATGTTTCCAGTGCCTGAGCTCAGGCAATGTACGTTTCTAAACGGTTAGTATTGTTAGAAAGAGTGTGACCTGCCGTCCTGGGCAGCTTGAAGTGATGCAGTTAGCAGAGTCTGGAGAATGTCTTCTAGGAGCTTTGCTTGCAGCTCTCAATCACCTGGGAAAGCAGCAACGGGAAATGCAGGGAATGGCCACGTTTCGTGTGGCCCCACTGCAGGAAGGTTTCCGCAGCTGAGTAAAGAGCTGAGAGCACCCGGGAATGGGAACTCGTTTTCTTGATGTGGATAACCCGGAAAATCACAGAAAAGGATGGAAAGGAGAGGCATTTTGGGTAGTTAATAATAATGGGTATGGTATTAGAATCGTATTTCGTTGCAGATGGTCAAGGATCATCCCCTTTCCTCTAATGCTGCTGCAGCTGCTTCGGCAAATTGCCAGCTTTCCCTAATGTTCACACCTTTCAGTAGATTGCAACTAACTTACCTGTAGAATTGACAAATTACTTTGTCTGGTATTAAAGAGTAATGGAGGTGGAATGTAACTACCTAAAATGTAATCTGTTCAGGACATCAAGCCCTTTATTACATTCTTGGGGAAAAAAAAAAAAAAAACAAAAAAAAACAACCAACAACCCAAAACCAAAAAAAAAAAGAACTCTGCACTGCTACCAGTGTCAGTGGCTTGTTTAATTTTCTGTGCCACTGACCCTGTAGCAGCATCTTGCCCCTCTCCCTCTGCTAACCTGCCAACTTTGCACACTTGCCCAGTTTTGAGCAGCTCTGCTATTGAAACAAGGTGTCCTTCATCCACTGGTCACATCTTCCTCACCCTCTTCTCGTGTCACTATTAGGGCTATATTTTTTCACGTGAAGGGACTACTGGCTGCTAAAAGAAACTTGACCAGATTTCTCAGTTCATACTACATCCTTTCTGGTTACAATCCAGATGTGCCAAAACCTCTCTTTCCCTGGAGCTGTCTTCTACCAGAGCAGTGGAGGTTATCTACCAGTTTCACTGTTCATTAAATACAACATTTGAGAGAGAGCAGCTCTATGGAGAGAGGACAGCTGCCCTGAAGATAATGAGTGATTCACTCCAGCCCATCCCAAATTAATTTTAGCTGCCTGTGGTTATTTCACACTCTTCCCTGTTTGCTGTGTAACCCAGTTTGTGTTGTGTAGCTGAGTTGTTCCCTGATGGTAGTTCGTGTTATAGCTGCTGGTAGTGAAAGGATCAAGGGAGAGAAAGCAGCAGCTACTTTTACTCTAATTTCCCAAGTGCATCAATAGTGGCAGGGCTGATGTATCATAATCTTGACACACCTTAACACTTGGCCCATTGGAAAGTAACCTTCTCCCAAAATAAACCCAAGAGGTGTTCTTTGCCAGAATACTGGCCAGAGATCAGGCTGCCAGGCAATGAGCAAGCTATAGCAATTTGTTCAGCCTTGTCCCCAAACTACTTCCTACCCAGACTGCAAATACCTGGCCCTCAATGCTTCTCTCTTTCTCTCCCATTCCCTGAAAGAATTCTTTACGCAGTTACTATATTTTTTTTCCCCAAAAAACTTGCAAGTATTACATGTTCCTAGTTGGGGAGTGAAAAACCACCAGGCTTTTCACCTGATAATCGAGGATCCTCTTAAATGCAGCTGAGGAGTCCACCTGTGTCTGAAAGCAGCTGTAATCCTGCAGTGCAGATCGTGTTTCAGCAAGAGATCACTCCATCACCTTCTCTGCTGTGACCACAAAACATCTTCCTGGGCTTTGCTCTTATCTAGAAGAGCTCAGGTCGTTTGAAAGGGGAAATTTATTAAGTACTTTAATGTTTTCCTTCCAATATCAATCGCTGCTCTCAAGGTAAGGTGGAGATGAGCCAGCCAAAGGAGCATCCCTTTGCCGTTTATTATTTGGCACGTTGTCATTGTACGCCTTGAGGCTGTGTAGAACAGGAGAGGCCACTGCCACCGTTAGAACCACAGCAGTTTTGCTTCCCTGACTTTCAGAGTGCTTACTTCCTAGAACTCGGATCTCCACTTCAATGTGCTTCCTGCCTTGTCGTTCACCTCCGCCTGCACAGCAGTGCCCTCTACATAGCTGTGCCTGTGAAGCTGATTGCAGTTTGGCAACAGAGATGTCTGATACAAAAGAGGTGACATTTGCCAGCCGTGGGCACTGAAACTGCAAAGCTGAGCCAGCCATATCAGCTTAATTATTTGCATCCCTCCTGTGTGAACTGGAGGGCTGAGACTCAAAAAGGGGTGTGTGGGAGAGAGATTGGGTGAGGAGTATTCCAGGAAAATTGTTGGAGTAGGGAGGGTTGAAACTCTTCTCAGGACTCTGGCTAAAGCTAGGCCATGAAGGCTAGCTCAAGGTGCTCAGTCATACCTGTCCCATTAAGCAGCAGCTTCTCTTGCAGCTTCTTTCATATTATTTGGTTTAATGAGCTAAGAAAGGCTTGGGGTATCATCTTGTGCAAAATGTGGTCTCCTGCTCTGACTGGCCTCTGAGATGCCATTGACATGGAGCTGTAGACTCAAGCTGAGATCCCTGTCCCCACAGAGCATCATACTGAAAAGATTTGTTGGTTCCCTTTGGAAAAACTTTCCCTCTTCCACACCAATGACTGCTCTTGTCTGTTTTCCCCGCTGCCAGCTCCATGGACACAGCCTGGCTCTCTGGCAAGCCCTGCACATTTACATTTTCTTGTATAGAGAGCTTCACCTTTGTCCCTACACACTTCTTCTCTCTCTTATCTCTCTGTCATCTTGCTTTTCTCCAGCTATGTTTTCCCCATAGCTCATCTGTTTCTCTCGTGGACTATTGTTCCATTGCCCTTCATCCTCCTTTCCCCATTCCTGTAGGCTTATGGCAGGATCATACTGCAGCCTTTCAGCCCCAGCAGCGCTATGTGACCGTGGCTTCAATCCATCTGCCTGTCTCATCCTGACAAATACAAAGGGAAGTTCTCTGTTTGCAATCAGGATGCGAGTAACCAGGGTGGATTTGAGCACAGGGATTACAGCCAGAACAATAACGCCTTTGTAATGCTGTGGGGATTATTCCTCTCCCGTGGAGTAAAACTTGAAGAGCAGTACCAAGTCTTCAAGCAAACAGAATCTCCAGCTGTCTGTGCTTGCGCTTCCTCTGCAGGCAGACACATGCCTGTCCAAATACAATATGCCAGAAGACTGAGACTTGGCGTCTTTATGACTCCTGAAGTATGACATGTTTCTGGAACCCTTTAAAACCTGTGGAGAGATAGTAAAGGCAAAGGCCACAAATGAGGGCCAGACAGTGGGGCAGATTTCTGATGAGCGTCCTGATTCTCAGCCCACTCCAGCTTAGCTTTTACTGCACTTTGGCAAATAGTTTGTGTGACACCATGCTTACCCTAGAAGAGTATGTTCTTGCAATGCAGGTGAGAGAAATAATAAAGACTAAGAAACTAGTACCAAGAGAACTGTAGCAAAGCATCATGGACATTTTGTGCTTTCCCATCAACAGCTTGCTGCAAATATATTTTTCTTCGTGGGCAGTGCTCACCCATTTCACTCTCAAATTCCTTTCCTAGGCTGTGGTCTTTAACTGACACTGAAATACAGCCTTTGGAGTTCAGGGATTGTTTGAACAGTGTTCTTGTTCGGATTTTTTTTTTTTTCCCACTATACAAGTGAAGCCAAAAAGAATTGACTGAAGCCTTCCCTCCAGATGCTCATGTGCATGCTTTTTGATAACACTTTTAAGGAAAGACAGGATTTATTTTACACTTGCAGGCAGTGCTGCATTTGTCACTTCACGCTGGAATTAGATCCACCTCCCCCACTAGCCCCAGGCTACTCACTTGTTCCAGAATACCCCTGGTCTCCAGCTCAGCCTCTGGCTGAAGCACGCAGCTGCTCTTAGCTTTGCTCTGTCTCTGGAAGCAGCAAGCATCCACATTACATAATATAATCTTCGTGTCTTGAGGATTCAGGCCTGTCCTCTTTTGTGCTGCCAGATGGGAGAGGAGCCACACTCTCTCTGGAGAGATGTCCCTGTGTGCTGCTCAGCCGTGTTGGAATTCCATGTCTCTCTCTGCAGCCGGGCACTTGGCTCCAGAACAGCCAGCTCTTTAGTATGCAGTGGATGCTACACAGCCACTGTGATCGTAAGATTAATTTGTCTAGAAAAGGATATACACCGAGAACCTCCAAAATGATTTGTGAGGAGGATGTGCTCCAGATTCTGTCACCAGCCAGGATCTGTTCCCAGCTGAAACCCAAACATGGGTGTTGCAGACAGCCAGGTTTCTGGTTTGTGCTCTTGCTCTGTCCCATTTCATAGTTTTTCCAGCTGACAGTGCCGTTTCGTTGCTCAGTTCTGTAGCATGGCCCCTGTCTGCATTGTTACTGCCTCCCCTTAGTCAAGCTGCTTCATGCCCTAATCTCTGAAGTGCTCTCCAAAGTGATGAATCACACCTGCACTAGTGAGTCCCTCCTCACTAATGAGGCATCTGCTCCAAATTCTGCAGTACTCAGTTCATCGAGGCAAGGAGCTACTTGTAGACAACAGTGTGACCATGGTCCTCAGGAACAGCTCAAAAGACCCCAAGGAGGGTGACGGTAGCATTAGTCAGGCTAAGGAGGAATCTTATCTGTGCGAACTTTCTCATAGCAATGCCTCATCAGCACCAGCTGCAACTCCATAAATGGCAGCTTCTCTAGAGGCAGCAGAACATGCTGACAGAATTCACTTCCCCTGCACAGACAGGGACCGAGAAATGTTCATTTCAGCCTCCGGCTACCTCTGAGCTTCCTGGTAAAGGACCCTGTAGAGCCATGGTTCCAGCAATGCAGCAGCAGGGACAGCCAGGGCTTCTGTTCATCTAGCCACGAGTGGTTCTGCATTGCTGACACCAAACAGGAGCAGCCTGTTCTGGAAACAGAAAAGAAAACCATAAGGTACCTCAGGTGCAATTAGGACCTGAAATTACAGTGGGGAACTGTTGCTTGACAAACATCCCCACCAAAAATCCATTCAACAGCCTCTTTGTCATCATGACAGCTGCTGCTAAGCAAGGAAGGGGCAAGGGGACCAGTCTCTCCTCTCTGTCACCATGAGAATGGACAAGGGGCATCTTGTGCAGGAGTTGCTCAGCTGTGTGACAGCACAGCTGAGGGGACAAATCACACCGAGCTGAGGCTGCAGTTGAATTCTCTTTCCACCCACCCAGTGTGGGTCAGTGGTGTGGGCACAGCAGCACAGGCTGCAAGGAAGCCCCTGGCCGCAGAGGAGTTGCACCTGAGTTGTTGCAGAGAAGTCTGTGTCATCACATAGTAACTGCTGTGCATGTGCCAGCAAGAGCAGAGCTAGCATGAGTAAGCTTATTATGCGATAATCACACCTTCATCTTTCTGGGTACATAAACTGCTGAGGTATCCGAGTCTGGCAGCGAGGCACAATCACTGTCTGAGGATGAGCAAGAAGGAGTCATGTCCTTTCCTCATTAGGAACATATGTCTGATTTGACACCATTATCTTCTACTGTTTTTAAACAGAGCATCATTATTGAACCACCTGTTGCCACTTAATTACCTCTGTTTGATTACAAAGGCACAAAGTAATGGGCTTTTGAGGTACAAATTCCTTCATTTTTATGTCCCTTCCTGATGTGCCCTAACAAAGCCTCTATGACCGTTTAAGAGGCTAGATCAAAGCTTCCCCTGGGAGCTGCATCAGGCAGCGGCCGAGCGCCCAGCCTCCTCTCCTGAACTTGGGAATCCTGCTGTTGGGATCGATCATTTCAGTTACAACGATCGGACTGATCGGTGCTGACCTGTGGGGCCGGCATCCGCGGTGGTCCCGTTGCGGCAGGCTGAGCACCCAGGCGCTCGGTGGGTTCCCATGGGCCCCGGTCCCCATACGTGCTGGCGGCCGCTGCCGGGACGGAAGGGAGAGGCGCGGGGCAGGCGATTCGCCCCGCGGAACGGGCACTAAGCTCCTACC
Source organism: Psilopogon haemacephalus (assembly GCA_013396835.1). Classification (NCBI taxonomy): domain Eukaryota; kingdom Metazoa; phylum Chordata; class Aves; order Piciformes; family Megalaimidae; genus Psilopogon; species Psilopogon haemacephalus. Next base: position 45,641 of record VWZI01001184.1, read on the forward strand.
CCGCTTGATGCGGAAGCCTCGGGGGTCGCTCTTCTCCCCCCATCCCCCTAGCGCCTACGGGGCCCATGATCCCGCGGCTCCGGTCCGCCACCGCACTGGGGAGACTGCGGCCCTGCGGTCCCGCTTCCCGCCGCGCTGCGGAAGCGCCGCCCGCCGCCGCCCACATGGGCCGCGGTGCGGGATTTAAGCGGGTCTCCGCAGGACATGCCGTGAGCGGCGCGCCGCAGCCCTGCCCGCAGCGGCAGCGCTCCGCCCGGCCGGGGATGCGGCNCAGCCCCGCGATGAGCGGCTCCTCCATGGCGAAGAGCGAGTCCCGCACTTCGCTGCTGAAGGCGGCGGGGAGCCGGAGGGCGGCGGGCGCCCAGCCCCGCGGCGGCCGCGCCCGGGACGGCAAAGGACAGGGCGGGCAGGCGGGGAGGGAAGAGAGCCAGGAGCCGCTCCCCGGGGAGCCCAGCGCCCGCAGGCCGCTCTGCCACCCCGGCGCCCCGGAGGACGGAGCGAGGGGCGCGTGGAAGCTGTCACATGGACGAGCAGAGAGCCAGCCGGAGCCGGCGGAAGGAGGTCCAAGGAGAGGCAGCGGCAAGGAACCCGTGCGGACAGCCAGGCACCACCACCACCTCCCACCGCACGCCAGCCACGGTCACCCCCAGGACCAGCATCAGCTCTCAGACAGGGATGGGGAGGAGGCAGAGGAGGACTTTTTCTTCAGTCACAGGCAGGGGTCCAGCAGAGAGTCGCTAAAGCTCTCGGAGGGCGCTTCACCTCTGTCCAAATCCAGCAGCAAGTACTCCACCAAATCCAGCGGCAGCGACCGGTCGGTGGAAGCGGACCCCCTGTTCCAGCAGCTTCACCCCATGCTCAGCTCGGTCTTTGGACAGGTAAGGGGCCAAGCGCCCCTCTCCCTCTCTCTCCTTTCCTCTGTCCCTGCCTGCTCTCCGCGCCCTCTCCTCCTGCCCGCTCCCGGAGCTCGGGCTCTTCGTTGCGGAGCCCCCCGGCCCCGGGCACAGCCCGCAGCTGTAAATGCACTGCTTCCTGCCCAAACTTCTCTCGGCGCTGCGGCACCGCCGGGGCGCTACGGGGCCGGCACCGAGGAGGGCTCGGTGCCGCGGAGGGGGCGCGGGTTGAGGCCAGCCGCGGCCCCCGGCTGCCCGCCCTCGTCGCCGGGCGCTGCGAAGGCGCTTTCGGAGGTGCTCACGGGGGTAGGGCCAGCGCTTTCCCTGCCGCCGGGGGAAGTTGTGGCTCTGCCGTGGGTGAGAGTCAGCGAAGCGGATTTTTAAAATCTATTTACTTATTAGATTCCATGTCTCTGGCTCCCCGCCTTGCTTTGCTGTATTTGTTTACATTTCCTTATGGTACAATTCCGTACAATGAGCATATGAATCATTTCTGATGGCAGAGGCTGTCAGGAGAAGGTAGTGGGGAGAACGACAAAAAAATCGTGACCCAATTCCGAAGGCTTCCCAGTCACTATGTTAGGATGGAACAGATGCTTTCGGTGTTTGCGGGCTCTTTCGGTACAAAGCTGTCGCTTTTAGCTGCTTCTGGTAGTGAAATTACCCAACAAGGCCACCCTCTAAAAATGAAAAGGCAGAGGGAGGCTCCTTTAGAATTTTCTTTTAGAGCCATTTAGGGATGTTACTGGGAGATGTAATCTCCAGGAAGATTAATGTAACTGCAGTCTCCCAGAAGCACAATTATAGGTGTAAGCCAGTAGCCTGGGCGGCTAAGTTCTAGCCCTGGAAGTGATTGATTAAACCAGGATTATCATTTGTGAGCTTTGTTGTTGACTCCTTTTCTGGCTTTTTTCTTTCCTCCTTTTTCTTTAAGGTGTGTTTGGGGGGCTTTGCAGGGTGCCCATTCAAATCAAGATTATGAAGACAACAAGAGGAATTTTTGTAACTGGGTGCAAGACGGTGATACACCCGTGGCCCTTTAATCTGGTGTCATGAAGTGTTGTCTACTTCTGTGCATCTTGACTTCTTGAGAGGAAGCACAAAACATGTCTGTTCTACTTAACAATTTGCATCCTCGCTAACAGTCTGCTCTTTATGAATGCTATGGTTGTGTTTAACTTAGACCAAATGTGGCCCTCCTTGCGCCGATGTGGTACCAGAAGGTTAGGTTAAAATTCTGTAGTAGCAGTAAGGAAGGGCCTGAGGTGTGACTTGGTGCTCAACCAGACTATGAAAAGCAATATTCCAGCACCAGGGTTTGAAATCCATGGGCTCAGTTCTGACTTGTGCTGTCTAGTTCTGATGGTGAAGTGAAGAGGTACCTGCAAACGGATTGTGAGTCCATGGAGCTGTATGTCCTCAAAGCATCAGAAATACCAACAAATTCACGCCAAGGCTTGCACTCACAGAAACCTCTCTAGTTTTGAACTCCACCTTACCTGAGCAGCATCATTATTTCACTGCTCCACTGCTTGCTTTCCAGTGTTGCAAGACACTTCTGAAAGCTGTAAACTTCACACTTTACAGAAAAGGGACAGATGCAACTCTAGTTGTCATCTTTTCAGTGGGAACATTGCACCAGTGCTTATAAACAATCTCCAGCATCTTTTTTTTTTAAGAGTATAATATAATTTATTACCCTTCTCTCACTTGCTTTGTGAGAGAACAACTATGGTAGAGATTTTCAAAGTGGCTCTTAGGAGTGGGCTGAGGTGGGGTCATAGGTGCAGAAGTGGCCAAGGCTGCAGCATAAGGTTGCAGGTGCTGTGATGCCAGACTGCTCCACGTTGTAATTAGAAAGGAGCAACAGTCCACTGTGAAACAGTTAAAATGGTAATTTTGCAGTACGTAGAATGAGAGGAGCACAGTGATGCAGAGCACTGTGGTCCAGCAGCACCAGTATATCTTGTCCCAGCTCTAGAGATGTGGAACATCGCCACACTGATGCTCCACGATGGTGCAGTTATGTGGTCGCAGATGCAGACACTACAGTGGTACAATCAGATACGCAGAGAAGATGGCAGAGATGACTTCACAGAGGATGTCATTATTGCAGTAACAGCAAAAAAGGAGCAGCCCAGAACTACAGGGTTGTGTCTGAGGGAGACAGATTTGTAGCTGTGCGGGGAAAAGACTGAGTGAAAGCAGAAGTGCTGTGTTTATATAACCAGCACAGGGAGATAGTGCACTGTGGGTGTGTGCTCCAGGAGAATGCTAAGATACTGCCAGGATACACGGTGCAGTGATATTCTATTAATTAGCTTTATGCTATGTTGGTGCAGTGATACTCTTCTAGGGCATGTTACCATTTGGTACAGGAGCGATCCACGAATGAAGAAATGTAGGTTAGTGTAATGATGTATGAGCCAGGATGTCACCTTAGTCTAATGACTTGTTTGCACAGTGGGTCGGTGAGGCACTTGCAGCCAAGTGTGCTGCTGTGGAATTTAAGAGGGGTAGCATGCAATGCTGCCCAGCAGCCTGGAGAGCACTGGCAATGCAGTGGTGTGGTAACACAATCCTGTGGCAGAGCAGAGACATGATACTGATGCCATGTGGTAGGAGTTTGGCAGTGCACAGGTGTGATAATTGTGTGCTGTTGTAGCCTGACAGAAGAGTTTAGCAGTCTAATGATGTAGTAATACAATATTCCAGACAGGAGCTATCCTGTTCAGCAGTGATTAGGTGTGGTGTGATATCAGCAAAGGACTGTGCTGGTCTGACAGCCCCATCCCATTGCAGCAGGAGGCAGGCAGTGAGGTGTTCCCACCATGCCGCAGTTTCGGAAGCAGGGTGGTGAGGTAGCACGAGGGCGATGCTTACCTGGTGACAGAAGTGCAGTGTGAGTGTGGTCTGGTTACGTGATGCACGTGACAGTGGGACGGCAGTGTTTCAAAGTGGCCCTGCAGTGGCAGGAGCTCAGTGCAGTGCGGGAGCAGGGCCATGACTCACAGGTGTGTGAAAAGCAAAGTGGGAAAGTGGTGAGAAGAGGGAACACAGGGAGGGTGTTTTGTGTAATTTTGGTCTGATAGCAGGATAGTGTTGGAGCAGCCAAGTGGTAAAGTAGTGTCATGGAGCAAAAAGGAGCAGGCTGTCACTCCTTCAGAACCCAACAGCAGGCTACAGGGCACAGTTCAGTGACAGTGTGGTATTGAGCAGTCTGTAAGAGCAGAGGAGCAGTGACCCCTCAGCACCAGGGTGGTGGCAGCCTGGCCGGAGGACACAATTTATGAATGTAACAACAGAAGCAGCACAGAGATTGGGATAGCAGCGTGGTGGCAACAGGGATGGTGATGCACCAGTTTTGTGGCAGTGGGATTCTCAGGGCAGCAGTAATGTGGCAGCAGCATCTTTGGTGCAGTGTCAGTTTGGCATCGGGCTGGTGGCTCAGTGCTGTGTGGGCTCTGTGGTACAGAAACCCACTGATTGTCATCCCTTCACTCCTCCTGTGCTACAGTGCTGGCCTAGCTGGCACCTTTAAGAAAAGCGTTGGCCTTTGCCATGCAATATTAATTTGCAAGCTTTCCTGCCATGTGAGACCTGACCGTTTTCAGAGCCGTTTAGCTTTCACACCCTGCCTGCCTGTTAAATTTTTCAGTGAAGTGATTCCCCAACAGTTTTCTGTCAATTGCCTCCGGTAGCATGGGGATCAGAGGGGTCAAACAATGCTGTAGGGCATCATTAAATATTTACAGGCTTCTGCTGTTAGCACTGTGGCCAAAGGGGCTTTTGTATTTCTATTTGCACAGGAAGTTAAAAGCCTCTCCTCTCTGCACCATCTCTCATCCCCGCTTTAATGTCGGTGTCCACATTATCCTTAAAATATGGAAGGAATTTCTGCCTTTTCTTGTCCTGCTCCATCTTCCTTTGCTCATAGGCTTTGGTTCTTCTTAATCGGTCTTAATGGATCTCACAGCAAACCGAGGTGACAGAAGTGGCTCCGTTTTAGGTCAGGATGTGCCCCGGGCTACTTGCGTCGGAAGCAGGTGTCAAGAATCTTCATTCTCTAAATCTGTCGGGAGTGGATAGGGGGGAAATGCTTTGTCCAGCCTCTTGCTCTCCTGGTTTTTTCATGTGCAGGATGACCTTGTTCCCTCCGATGGCTGACTGAGTTTTGCTGAAGAGCAGTCGCTGCTCAGGACGATGCTTGGCGCGCTGCCCTCTAGAGAGCCGCGTTGCCCCGGCCAGGCCAGCCGAAGGGCAGCGGTTGGTTAATGCCTCAGGGAGGGAAGCTCTCGGTCGCTCCGTGCATTAGCGAGGGAGGCTGCAGCGCCGTGGGCTGTGCTGCGGCGGTGACGCCAGCCGTGGAAACTTTCCTTGTCGCGCTGTGGGATGGCCGAGGTGAAGGTGGAAGGTCTGGGTGTGCAGGTGCTGGCGTGCGGCAGCTGAAGCGGCGGCGTGTCAGGGCTCATGGCAAGCCCGCAGCTACTCCCGGTGTTAAGTGGGTGCGGTAATCGGGGCCGAGCAGCTTTCTTCTGATCAAGGTGACCAACCGCCGCGGCGACGCTGCTGCTCGCTGCTCTGCGACAGCACTGCTTAGGAGGCAAATCATCGACTTTTCCTCCTCTTTTTATGGCACTTCTGAAGGGAAGGGCGTCCCCGGGGCCGCAGGGGACACTCCTGCATCTCAGGGTGCTCCCCTACCTGCTGCCGGGCCGGGCCGAGGGCTGGGTCAGCTGGGCCCCGCTGGGCTTCCCGGGAACGCCGCGGCCAGCGGCCGCTCATAGCTCTTGTCTCCGTCGCGGGGACGCTCCCGCGGGTCTCCCCGGGACAGTGAGCGGTAGCGGCTCCGCCTGGNNNGGAGAGGCCCGGCCGGCGGGCCCGGTTCGGCACGGGTCTGGCCTGGGTACTATCGACCTGTCCGTGCCGCCGGCGCTTAGCCTGCGGCCGGCCTCGGGGCTGCCCGGTAAGTGTGTCGGAGACGCGGAGAGCCCCGTGGTTCCCGTAACGTAGGCGAGAGCCGGTGAGGACGTCCCACTGATCGCCGAACGCCTGTTCACCGGGGCCCGGGTGACGGCCTCCGGGCTTCCACCTCTGCATGCATTCCACAGCCCGTGCCAGGAAGAGCCTGGGTGTACGCAGCAGTGCACTGCAGCCTCTCTGCGTCCCGGTGGGGCTGACCAAACACCTCTGCACATTGCTGTGCTTGAGACGCCTGGCATGTGCCTCCATCCCTGCCTCTCCTTCCAGGGTATGTCTTGTGTATGTATGTATGTCAGCTGTATGTAACAGACACGGGAAAGCGTCATTCCACTTGAGCACATCCACTCAGCTCTCTCCTCGCTCAGCTTGGAGGAAAATTTATCACTTTATTGCTTGTAAAGAGCTTGAGGGATGGGAGCCAGACATACAGAATCGCTGAGGGGCAATGGATAAGCTTCCAGCCTGCAGAGGGTCTGCCAGCAAATATTAATCTTTGTCAGTCATTTACTTTTTAAACAAATCTGTTTTAAAAGGGTATGGAAAGATATCAAAATAAAATCAAGCTAAAAGAACATTCATTAAATATTCTGTTCATGAAATATACAGCAGCAGGCTCTAATGCACTGAAATACAGAAACCTTCTGGTCTTTTGAGAGAAGAAAATCTTTCAATAATAAATTAATCATCACTTAAATTAGACCACTGTGCGTTCCATCAACCTGTACCGCCTTGACTTTTGTTCCATGCAACGTTGGCTTTGAACAAAGCGTCAGGGAAGAGTTTAGCTGTAGATGTAGTGGCTGGGCTGCAGGTCTGTCAGCTGAATTAGCTGTGGTTCTTTGGGGCATGGCAGCTCCAGTAACTGTTTTTCCCTGACGAGTCCATGAATGGTATCGATTTCCAATAACAAGCAGCTATATGGTGTGCATCCACTAAAAGATGCCTAGCCAACTTTGGGCTCCCTTTCAATAATCCTCTGACATTCCTGTGACCTCTGAGAGCAACAGCAGCATCCATGAACTTCAGTAATCCTCCCCTTTCAATCAGCTGCCTCACTTAGATGTAAAGACAAAGAGCCATTGTAGCTTCTAAGGTCATATTTAGTTTTGTTAATAGTTTTCTGCACCAGCATCAGACCATGATCTCAGTGTTATCTATGAATGAAGTAATTAGCAATATTCTAATATTTCTTCCACTCATCCCTCTCCTAGACTACTTTGCAATCAGCTTTGGAAAGAATATACAGCATTGCTTCATCCCCCACAGATTAAATACATTCTCTGCTCTTGGAATGGTATAAGCAAGGGTGCAGTGTTTGAGGCATCACATTACAGTGGCTGAAGGCAGGAAGCAGAAAACCACCAGCAATCCCCTTGAATTCTGCTGAAATAACGCAGGAAGGACTGGGGTAGCTTGTGAGCAGCAGTGCTAAGAGGGAGAGAGAGACAGAGCTCTCGTATTGGGATACACAGTTTGACTCTTCTAAAGGTGCTGTCACTTGAGACAGAAGTGAGGCAGACGCAGGTTTGTGGTCCTCTACCTCATGCAATGCTGTAGGCTTAGTCTGGAGCATTTGGTTAGTTCTGGTTGCCAGATCTCTGCTCAGCTGATATCAGCCACACGTTCGTAGCACCTCAGTGTGCCAGCCAGATACCCACTCCCTGTCCGTTTTGCTTTGAGAGAGGTGAGGGAGCCAGGGCAGAGGTAGCTGCTTCTACAGAGGTCCCAGACTGGTAGAAAGCGATTGACAATTCCCACCTACCCGAGCAGGGAAAGGACTGTGTGAGGTTTGCTTTAAAGAGTGTTGTACTGCATATGGTGGCAAATTGTCACAGCAGTTTCTGAGCTGTCAGGCTTGTATTTGTCTTTTTTGTAGCTAGTTGATCCTGGAAGCAGAGAATGTCCACAACACTTTGTGCTCTGCCCAATGCATCTCCCACACAGGGACTTGAAAGTTGAGCTGGTGCAAAATGTGTGGACTAGATCTAGGTGAAGGTTCACCTAGAGATGGCACATTCCCACCTCTCTGCAGCTCAAGCAGAACAAAGCTGGCTAATTACAGCCAAAGCTGTTCTATACAGAAGTTGACAGTCCAGGCTTTGTTACCTTGAGAGGGATGGAAAATCTCCTTAGTCTTTTTAATAACCTGCCTGTTGTTCGTGATTGAATATGATCCAATTGCTCTGATGGTGGAGAATATTATGCACAGCATGAGTCAGCAACACTTTCTTCCTGGAACAGCTGACAGAAAAGAAAGTTGCCCAAATCGCTACAGAAATATGCCCCCCTGGATCAGGAGCTGGACTGCATCCAGCAACACCTGCTGGTGCCTCCTCTTGAGGTGTTCCTATACTAGTCTGATTGGAATATGGAACCATTCAAAGTTCTTTTGAGGTCAGAAGACACAAATTGATGTGCAGCAAAACCGGTGGGAAGCCTGATCGCAGGATGCTAGGAGTTGGAAGGGACCTCTGGAGATTTTTGAGTCCAGCTCCCCTGCCAGAGCAGGACCATATAATCAGAGGAAAGGGAAGCCAGCTGCAGAAGTTTGGAGTGGCAGTGCATGTGCCAGCAGCTGAGAGTTTTGAAATGAGGTTTTCAACAGCACTGGCAAGGGGAGGGTGTTAATAATTCCAAATGCTTATCCGAAGTCATCCAGTGAACAAGACTGAGTCGTTTCTTGTAAAATACAGATCTGTAGCCACCAGCTAAAGGGTGGCTGGGAACACATTTGAAAGCTGCTGATAAATAATGTGCACTCTTCACCCTGTGATAGGTGAAAACAGACCAAAATTTCTTGCCCTGTTAGGATGCATTGAGGTGGTGTATTCTAAAATACTGGATCTCCAAAGCATGCAGTGGACTCTTAGGTGCTGCTGTCCTGGACTTCAGTGAGGAGATGCTAGGAATGAGTCTTCCTGGCTGTACTGCCTGCTCCTCTCAGAGATTAACCCCCTACATAGCGAGGTTGCCCTGTTGCAGTGTTTGTGTTGTGAACATCTGCTATAATGTCCCAGCAAGCCAAATACCATGCACTGAAACGGCCTGGCAGCTGAACAGGCTCCCTCTACAAATCCATACTGCCACTGGGAATTTTTGCCAAGCAAAGGTACAGTCTGGTAAGCAATCCCAAGTTTTGGATTTACTTTTGTTATTTCTGTTGTGCTGTTGGATGTTTGCTGCTACTGGATAAGGTTTTTGGCAGCTGCCAAGTGATTACTATGGTGGGATCCAATATTTTCCTATGAAGAGAGCATTTCTGCCAAAGGTGTCAGCCTGAAGCACAGTGCTGCTGCCTTTTGAAGAATCCAGACCTATTAAAGCACCCAAATCACTCCCTGTTCAGTGCCAGGTCACCAGCTCTGTGCTCAGCTCAGTGGGTGTGCCAAACGCTTCTTTCCCGTGAGCTGAGCCCTCAGCCATGCCAAGTCACATCCACTGAGGTCTCTGCTCTCCACGTTGTTGCCCAGGGGAGAGGAAGGGATGCGAGCATCTGGGCAGGATTGGTAGTTCAGAGTTGCTACAGATCTATAGAAAGTTTATGAGAGAGCCCCAGACCTTGAAAGAACAGTGTGGGAAAAACAGTCCACATGCATGTGCAGCCTCCTACAGGCGTACTGACTACCCCAGATATAGCCATGCCCACAGATCAGCACCTACACACAAGTGTTTCTGACACACTTATTCTCAGCATCCTGATCTCTTACAGCAGCCTCGGTTGGAGGAAGGGAGAAAATATGTTCCCTCCAACCTAATCTTCCAATGACCTTTCTGCCACCTCTGCTTCCCTGCCTGTCTTTAAGCTGTCTGTGATGGTGATGGGAACACCATCCCAATGTAGACAGTAATTTTTCTCCTCAGAGGTCAGCAGGGTCTGTCTGCTAGATTGTGATGTGCTGCCCTATTGCTCTTGAGAGATTGAGGGTAATAAGGAGATAAGAAAAAAAATGCTTATGATCACGTTTCTTGGGCCTCTTGCAGCTCTGCTAGACTTCTTGCAGAGTAAGGACTGTGACTGTGCTGCAGACTTGGTGCAAGTGGGCTCCTGTTGCCTCTTCCTTTCCTGAGTTGGGTTCCCTGCCAAGCCTGGCAGCAGGTCTCAGCCCTCTCACTCTGCCCCCCACGTTTCTAGCAGCAGCCTGCAACTGCAGGGACGAAGCAGCAGAGCAGGCAGAGGCAGCAGCATGCAGTGGTGGCTGGCTCTGGATGCTCTGGTCCAGGCTAGCCACCTGTTTGATCTTCCCCCTGCAGAGTGCCCTGCTGCAAGGGTCCAGGTCNAGGATGCTCTGGTCCAGGCCACTTCAAGTGTGTCCATCTGGAGTGGTGCTGAGAGGCTGGGGGAGCTCGGTAAGACTTGCTCAGTGGCCTCCTTCCAAAGCTGTCCTGGGGGCTCTGATGGATTCTCCTGGCAGGAGATGCCTGACTCCTTTGCTCTGTTCCCTCTCTCCGGGGCACTTTGGCATGGGCACTTTTCATTTGCAGGGCATTCCTGGCCTCCGGCCTGCCTGTCTGGGAGACACTGATCAGCAGCAGGGAGGTGACTCTGCTCTGGAATTGGAGTCGTTTGTCTGGGGATGGAGCCCAGGCGCCTCCCTCGCTGTGGCAGCTTCTGCTGAAGGGAGACAAGCACTTAGTCAATAAACAAGGAGCCTGGGGGATGGCTCCAGCTGACAGGGGACATTGTTAATGACCAGCACTGTGGCTGAGGGTCGATCAGCCTCCCATTAGCCGCTTTAAGAGGGGAAAGAGAAACAGAGCTAAAGATGGTAGCCTTGAGAGGAGCTGGGAGTTTGATCTTCCCCCTGCAGAGTGCCCTGCTGCAAGGGTCCAGGTCTGGGTCAGCCCCCAAGGAGTCAGTGTGTATTTCCTTGGGGTTAAGGGTCTTCAAACCGTGTCAACAAGAGATGGGCCCAGCTGAGGAATGCTTTTGCTATGGAAGTGCTATAGAAGTCTTCCAAACCCCATCCCCTCTGTCCCTCTTCCAGTCTGCCCTGGGTACAAGGCTGTCTTCCACTATCTGCTACTGCAGCTTCTTTGGAGGGTCTGTGGACCTCTGTGCAGCTCCTTCCCAGGCCATGCAATGAAGAAGGCTATGAGTGGGTCTCAGAGGAGGCTGTTCCACTGCCTTTGCCCTTGGGAAGTGATTAGGACAAGGAAGAGCAAGAAACACCATCCTGCACGGCCATGCATTTCTGGCTGCAGCTGGTACTAGAGAAGCTGTTGGCTCTTGTCATGGTTGGATTCCGAAACTCGTCTCCTTAGGTGGTAGAGGCCTCTGAGCTCTAAAGCAGCTGTTGATTCACCTTACACTCAGTTTGGCAGCAGGGTGGAAGCAGAGAAATTCCTGCTTTGTTGCAGCATTGATAGTTCATCTGTTTCTGTTGCACAGCTCTGGAGCTGCTAGGAGAGTGAGTCCTTGGCTCCTGCACAAAAAAGCATGTGGTGCAAGTACTCAGCCCATGGCTTGGGTCTTTGCAAGGCCTTTGGTTTGGAACCACTTTCACCATCAACGTTGTGAAATCTTTCAGAGGGATACCTGAATGTCCAACTAGCCTGCTGCAAAGGTAGGGTGCAGGATCAGTGCCATCTTGGTCTTTGCAGATCTAAAAGCAGGTAGCTCATCATGCTCTGACTTTTTTTCACTGTGGAGCTGCAGCTGTCATGGCTTCATAGCTAAGGGTTCACTCATCATCCTCTTCAGGTCCTGCTGCCTGGCTGTGATGGTGCATTTTTTATGCTATTTAAATCTCTTTTCAATCTGAATGCTCTTAGGGCCAGTCTGAGATCAGAGGAAGATGTACTGGAGACTCAGCCCTTTTCTTTCGGGGATGATGCTGGTAGCACAGCAGGCCTGAAGTCCAGAGTTCAGAGCTGGCTCTAGTTTTAGAGCCTCTTATTTATTGCAGGACCTGAATGCTGGGAAATGGAATGGATGGAGCTGACATCCAGATTCTTTGCTTTGTATTGTCTAGCCTAGGGCTGTTCAGATGAAGCGTTCAGGTGTGAGCCCATCTTTGGCAGCCTTCTGCAGGTAAACCATCAGTTGAGTTGCTTCCTGCTTGCAGAAAGCTGCAAAAACTGTACTGCAAGACTGGCTCAGGATCTCTCCCTTGTGGTTAATGACGGCTGGCCTGTGCCCGAGGGCAGTGCAGGGTCCCTGGGCTGGTACCAGCAGGCTTGCTTCCACTGCTGCAGAGAAAGAATGAGGGCCTTTTGGTTCTGCTGGTATTTATAAGCTGAAACAGGTCCCACCCAGATAAATGGTCCATTTCTGCTCCAAAACGAGCTCTGGAGTCTGCTCCAAGCCCCTAAGTGGATTGCCTTCTGCCAGCCCAGCTCTCTGGTGATTGAAAGGCTGAGAGGAGTTAGAAGGGGGGTGGGTAGGGAGGCGATGTTCAGAGGCTGCATGGTCCCAAACTAGCTGGATTGACTGAACTCATCACTGAAATCACTTTTTGCAGTGCCTCTCTGTTTTAATTCTCCCTGAATCAGCCCTCTCCCCTGAGTGAAACAATCTTGCCTGCAGATTGAGGGGGGGTGGGAGGGATTTGAACATTAATCTGATGTAGATTATACATCCACCTCCCTCTCTCTCCCCTTCTCACTCTCTCTCCCTCTCTTTCTGTCTGTTTCTCTCCCCTCCCTCTCCTTCCTGCTTCATCTCTTCAAGAAAGTGAACATAAAGTAAAAACACGGAGAGAGAGAGGCAGAGAGAGAAAAAGCTCCCCGAAGAGGGAAGCCCCAGCAGCCAGTAGCTGTTTGGATTTCCTGGTACTGCCTTTCTTGCTTTGCTCCCAAGGAATACCTTTAATGGGATCAGTTGCTTCAGTTCCTTTATAACCAAGTGCACCGGAAAGGCAGACTCAGCATATTATGGGCAACTGTGTGAAGTCTCCACTGAGAAACCTCTCAAAAAAGGTATGTTCCCGAAACGAGGTGCGCTCTGCCTTTCCAGCCCTGCTTCCTGGGATGGGCGACGTCATGGGCAGACGGGAATGGGAGGTGGGAGAGACACGGAGACAGCGTCAAGGGTTCGGTGCTCTTCACCAGACCTCTGTAGGAGCTGCTGCACCCACCGCAGCCCTTAGAGCCCGGCATGCTGAGAGCCGCCAGGTGTAAACGGGTGCGAGCTGGGCATGCAGCTGGGCGTGCTGGCAGCCTGCTGCCTGTGTGTGCCTGTCCCTGTGCTGTCCCTGTGCACGGTGGGCTGGCACATGTCCTCTGTGCGGGCACCTGAGCCTGCGTGTCCCTGTGCGCGCTCCTGCTGCCTGTGGCCTCCCTGCAGGGTGGCAGGGTCCTGTATCTGTGCCAGCCGCAATGTGCACCCTCTAGGAGCCCATCTGGCCTTGGCACTCGATGTCTCCATGGACGTGCCCTGAGGTGTATGAGCAGGCCTGCAGTGCCTGCTGCCAGTGCAGGGGGGGATGTGTGCATGTCACACATGCTTGCGTGCTGCCGAGTGTACCCTGCTAGTGCACCCTGCATGGGCCATCCTTGCTGTGCTAGTTTCCTGCTGTGTTGGGAAGCATTTTTTTTCTCTGTGATGTGTCTGTGTGAGTGGATGCAGTGGGCCCTGGCCGAGTGCTTGTGCATCATGTGGCAGGCCAGCATGGCCTCTGTGTCTGCGTGCTTGGGCCCTCCTGGGCTTCATCTGCAGCTGCCACCTCTATCTGCTCAGCTTCAACCTGTGGTCTGCTCTGTGCTGAGGTTTGACACTGATCCCAGGACGAATTAGATTCAGGAGCAACTCTGCTGTTAGGGACTTAGACTGAAATGGGAACGACGTGCCCCAGAAATGTTCCTTGCCTGACAGAGGAAGGTCTTGCAGCACTATGTACCTGTCAGCTGCACAGTTCTCCCTTTGGCATTGCTGCAGATCTCATAACTCAGCAAAAAGCTGACAAAGTTGTGCTAAGCATCCAAAGTGTTGTAATGAGGAGGTAACTCTGTGGAGACCTTGCCAACAGTGACATGTCACTGCCATCAGAATGCTCCTCCCAGGAAACCTTGCCACCTGTGAGGGCTCATCTAGGAGGGAGCTGTTGGGGAGAGGACCTCCCTAGCAAGGAGTTTCTTTGGGCTGGAGATCTGCCTCTTCTGTGCAGTAACACAGCTTACTTCTTGTCTTGGCTGCCATGAACAAAGCCAGGAATGACGCAGAGCTGCTGCCCTGGAGATGGGATACAGAGGAGGGAATTCATCACCAGGCAGTGAGACAGTGCTGAGATCAGTCCCTAGGTCAAGGTGACCTTCAGGGTGAGGCAGAAGTAGTTGAGGTTCACCCAAGTGTTGCCCATATATAAACCCAGCTGGGTTGCCTGCAGGTCACCTTCAACTTGCAATAAAAGGAGTTGGCTGCAGCTGTCCTCAACACGATCAGTGATTGCAATTAAAGTCTGATGTGTGGCCAGGCTGCTCAGATCAAAATGGATTGAAAACTTACAAGCTTCATGTCATCAGCCTTTTAGGCAATTTATGCTTTCATTCCTAAAAGCTGCTTCAAATGATGCACTGTGTGCCTAGTTAGAAGGCCTGGGATGGCAGAACTGAAGAGGGAAGGTTGCAAAGCTGAATTAGAGAACTTCTCAGGTGTAGTTCCAGAAAGCCATGAATTAAGGACCTCAGGCACTCATCCTGACAGGTCCTGGGGCTCTGCCACTCACAACACACGAGGATAGTGGAGACTCTGCAGATCAGTCTCACCATTGCGCAGCTTCACTGTGGCTGTTTTGTGATCCTGGTCTTTTTTCTCAGATTTTACCTTGGGCAAACTCAAGTTACTGAAATTGTAAAGAGGAGAGACTGTAAGCAACAGATTTGAGAGCAGCTCTTGGGTGACAGATTGGTCTCTTAATACAGAATTTCAACATGAATTTTGGGACTCACTCCCAAGCGCTGACTGGCTCGGTCTGTCTGGGACTGGCTGATGCAGGGGTACATTGTCTGTTCAGGTGGCAATGCTCAGGCTTTGTCTCCATAACATCTGTTGTTGGCAGCTTTGCTTTCTTCCCTGACGGTGTCCCCCAGGTGATTCCAGTGGCCCAACTGGCAGTCAGGGTGAGAGGCCCTGCAGTAAGGGTGAAGAGGTCCCTCTGGGCTTGCTGCTCTGCAGAGTCCCTGTGACACAGGCAGGAAAGGGAAGTGAGTCCTGTTGTGTTTCTGTTGTGCAGAAAGGAAAAGCTTTGGCATCAAGGTCCCTCATTTTGCCAGCCTTCACCCGTCACTGTGGCCATCTCTGAATCAGTCTGGTCTCATCCCTCTCCACAATCTGCTGTCCCAACACAGCCAAGTGGCAGCCTGAACCAGGAAGGGTAGTGTTCTTCTGTCTGGGGAAGGGACAGAGAAAGCCTGAGCTCCCTAGTCCTGTCCTTGCATTTTCCTGTCATGCACACTGCTGTTTCCTCTGTAATGGGCAGCTGACATTGCTTTGCCCTGTACCCATATCACAGCTCCATTCCTAGTTCTGCTGGGATGTAAGAGAAAGACAATGGAGGGAACTTTGGGTCATACTTGCAGTAGAAACCTGGAGGGCTGCTGGCAGAGGGAACATCAAATGCCATAAGCCTCACCTGCAGTGGTGGAGTGGGGCCAGGAGCCCCATTGTTGTCCTGGCACTGCAGTGGGTTGTCTGGTCAGGATCCTTGGTGACTCTTGGCAACCAGTTCATCGAACTGGCAATCTCTATCTGCACAGGAAAATAGTGGGATGACCACTCTGTGGTACTGCTCTGTGGCTTGGCAATTAACTCTGTTGACTAAAAGGGTCAGCAAATAAGGATTAGGGGCTGCAGGACCTTCAATCCTTCACGTGGCTTCACTGGAATTAAGCACTGAAGTGAAGTGAGTTATTTTAAGTGATTCACATTATTTGGAGTATTAAACTGGAAAATGTTCCAGGAAATAAAGCTGATAGTTTTGCAAATGCACTGCACTCACATCACGAAGCTGTGCAGCTCGGTGCAGATGCCTTGACATTTAGCTGAGCTGGGAATGTGCCCTTTGCGGACGGATGCTCATCTTTCAGGGTTTTGAGGACAAGTGTCCTATGTGTCAGATTTAATCAGAGACAGATTCCTTCCTCATCCATGACTGCAATGAAAATGCACTTCTCCCTCATCGTTTTCTTGGGTTTTGAGTTGTTTTTGTTTTGGTTCTGGATATTCACATGCCATTGTGCATGAGCAGATTGGTGCTGAGACTGGTACAAAAAGGCGAGCTGCAAACCATGTGTGCGGTGTAGCAGCACATGGCAGGCACAGCACATGGGGACAATAGACTCGGTCGAGTGTGAACGTGGGACGTGTGTGTGTCTGGTCTCTTAGCCTGAAAAAGCACCCCAGGCTTTAGGGAAAGGGTTAATAAAGAGCAACCACTGACAGGGCTTCTCTGATCACCCCTGCTAACACCATCTGTAAAACAGAAGCGTTCCCGAAGAGGAATCTGATGTGTGATTAATGTTTGTTCTATAAAACCAAGGGTCCTGTGGGTTGTGGTGGCTTTTTATAGCTGCATGGGAATATCAGGATAAGAGTTTTCTTGCAGAGCCATGGCAGTGCATTTCTATAAAAGGAAAGCAGTGCCTGCTTATAAACCCCAGTGCTGGGTGCTGCTCTGCAGCCCTACCCGGCAGGGACGTGTGCACGCAGGGAGAGGTGCAAATGTGGGCAGAGATGCTGCTCCTCTGCCTGGTCCCACACTAATCACTGCCAGTGATTAGAGCAGGCCCAGTGCAGTAAACACCTGGGACCTTGAGGATGTAACTGATTAACGGGGGCAGGGGAAGCATGAGCCTGCGGTTGGCAGAGCCACCCCACGCTGCAGACAGCCTTCTAATAATGGTCTGAAGCGTGTGGTGCCCTGCTGCTGAAAGGTAACCTGGAGCCCAGCACCGCACCCTTGTGTAGCCTCTGCATGGTCTCCTGGGGATGCAGCTGTGCCAGCATCTTTGCCCTCTTGCTGCCCTTCACAGCTCATTCAAGGGATGGTTAATGCTGGGGCTGGTAGCAGGAGCGTGGCCCCGTGAGCTGTGTCTGGGTAGATGTGAGCAGCGCTGAAGGTTTGATGTAATTTCAAAGTGAAATTCTGCTGCTTGGTTGTGCTTCTCTCAGCTTTTGAAAGTCAACTCCGGGACTTACAGTTCAAACCATAACGCAGCGGTGGGGGGGACCCAGCGTGGAGCGGATGAAGGACATTTAGCAACAGTGTCCGTGTGAGGCGGTTCAGTAAAGCTTCAGAGGAAGGGCTGGGCGAGGCGGGGAGGTAACACCTCTGTTGTGTCGTTTGCTTGCTGCTGGCTGGCTGGGAAGATCCGCCGTGAGGAGAAGACCAGCTATAAGGCTGTCCAGACGAGCGAGGAGGGGCCGTCGGCCGGCGAGTACCAGGGTCCGCTGATGGTGCTGGCCCAGAACTGCGCCGTCATGCACAACCTGCTGGGGCCAGCATGCATCTTCCTGAGGAAGGGCTTCGCAGAAAACAGGCAGCCTGTACGTAAGTTACACCCAGCCGGGCCACACACACACGAAGCCAGGCGGATGTGAGCCTGGCGTGCGGAGCTGGGCGTCTGCTCGGGTCCTGCGGCGCTCTGCCGCCCCCGGCCCGAGGCCTGAGCATCTCGGCTCCAGCTCCCAGTGCAAATGCAATCACAGGCAAATGTCTGACCTGGAGGATGTGCAGAGTTATCCCTGTGCCTAAACAACAGGAAAGAAGGGCTCTAAAACGGCAGCTGTGAAAGATAGATCCAGGCCTACACTCAAGTAGGCGTAGTCATATGGGCTCAAGAGAAGGATTTAGGACTTCAGGACTTAGAGAACCGCATGGAGTCGAGAAGAGTCCAGTGTTCAAAGCTGTTAATCCAGCAAGATATCCACTTCTTCCCAGAGGCTCAGGTTAGCATTTAAGGCCTAAATAGACACATAAATGCAAACTGGGGCATCTGTGTTGGGAACAAGCTGCCCTGCAGGGATGTCCATATCTGCTGCCAGCTCAGGGTGAGCACACTATCACCAGCAGAGATGGGCATGCATCTGCCCCCTCACAGGTACCCAGCTCTTACACACTGTCTCGCCCAGCCTGACACTGCCACCATTGCAGCCAAGCAAACCAAAGCACAGCAGCCTGTCCTTGTGTCCACAAATGGTGCCAGACGCTGCCAGATCGGCAGCTGAAGTGCAGCCATCCGCTCAGGCACCCCCAGCTGAGTGCCCTCCACGTGCAGTGGATGTGTGCAGCACAGGCACGTCCATGTGCTCACACTGCACTGCTTCGGTGTACAGCAAGGTGCACCCCAGCTGTGTATCCCTGCAGGACACAAAACAGCGGTGCACACAAACATTCTGCTCCTGTGGTACCAGGAATTCAGACACACACCAGGACACGAGGAGCATGCTCTGCTGGGTACCTGTGAGTGAATGTGGGTGGTCAGACAGAGCTCACCCCACTTACCTGTCAGTCCCAGGCTCCCCAGAGAAGTGTCTCACTGGTGCAGTGCTGTGGTTATCAAGGGCAGTAAGAGACATCAAGGCATTAATTTCTGAAACCTCTTCAGCCAACAACCCCAACGAAGAGTAATTACTCATCAAAGGGCTTTTATTCTTCCTAACCTGCTTCCACTAAGTGATCAGAGATTCTTTGTGCCAGTTCACTAACCCCCGAAACACACTCTTCTCACACAGGCACAGCTGCTGGCATGCACAGAGCTACCTGTCAGAGATGGGTCCAGCTCCCTAGTGGAAGGCTCACAGCTGGGCAAGTGCCCATCCTGCTTAGGTTGTGGAAACTCACAGTACCCTAAGAAGCCTCCAAGATAGGATTAGTGATATCTCGAGCTACCCTTACATAGAGTAAGTGCATCTGATAAAGAGCTTTGCTTTTACTGCCTCCAAACCAACAGGATCTGTTGTGCATAGTGCAGAAATAAACAAGGGTAAGGCCGTGAGGTGTAATGGTCTCTGGGTCACTGCGCACATCCAGGATCCAAACTCTTGGAACAGTTCTGTTTCTCCAACAAGCTTTAGAGTGATTCAGCCCATTTCTTCCCAAGCAATTTTCCTTCTTTATCGTGTATGGGGATCTTCTTTCAGTTTTTAAACAGAAAACCTCTTCGTGACGTTAGTTACTGCCTGAGTCAGAGTTCTGGAGGGACGCGAGCCCTCCCCCTCCTGGCACTCTGTGGCTCGCTGATGGTGCCATCTGCATGTGCAGACATGCTCAGAGCCTGCAGAGAGGCAGGTGCCTCGGTGTGCCAGAGCAGAGCTGTGGAAGCCCCCGTTCCTGAGGTGTGCCAGCCAGGTCGGCTGTGGAGGGTTTGGAGCTAACGGCGCTGGAGGAGGGCCCGGGTGCTGCTCCAGCCACTCTCACACGACATGGGTGCTGCGGGTGAGTCACAGCAGCCTTTGCACCCTGTGGAGAAACCGTTTGTGACCTCTGGCATGAGCTGCAGGAGGTGCCGGTGCTGGCCACGGGTAGTTCTCTTCTGCTACTTCATCTAAGGCAGAGGGGCAATAATGCCTGCTGCACCCTCTCTGAGGAGGATGGATTGCTTGATTACTTGGTGTTGATGAAAGCAGGACAAATGGGATGACATGTTTGAAAATACCAGGTCTGGGAGGGCTGGAACAGCAGGGCCAGCTTGCTCCGACAGTTCCATGCAGCACAGAGACGCCTCTGGGAAGGTTACGAGTGGCAAGCTGGTCACTGGCCCTGGCACAGCCCCCTCTGCACAGACGTAAACCAGCCTGTGTCCTACTTTGCTATGCACTCTGAGCAGCTGCCGTTAGAGTTTCCAGAGGAGCCTGTGGTTAAATAGCTAAGGATCATTCTTCTCAAACTGATCAAGGGCACCATTTCCAGAGATGCGTGGTGAGGCTGGAGGACACCTGGAAGGCAAGGAGAAACTCCTCACGGTTCAGGGGGAAAGCCGAGAGTGAGACGACAAGAGAGATGGCATTGGTGTCCCCAGCCTCTCAGCTGGCTGGAGTTTGCCTGGGAGCCGTGAGAGGAATTAGGAAGGGCACTTGAAGCAGGAAGCAGTGCATTTCCACGCTCATCTCTTCCTCCTGGTGCAGTGCTGGAATTTTCCTTTACTCTTTTGTATCCTCCCCCTTCTTCCAAGAAATTCAGATTGGATGTTTGAAGTTGCAGTGTTTCCCGAACATGGTGAATCCTTGTCCTGTCGTGTTTGTGGATGACCTTGATGATGTCTATGTTGTGTGTCTGCCTTCAGGCTTGGTTTCAAAATGCTTGTAAATGGAGTCGAGGCTGGGGGGAAAGGGAGAAGCTCCTACCTTTTTGTGGGAATGAACTAGTTGGAGGAGACAGCACTGAGCTGTTGGCTCTAAGAGAGCTCCTTGCTGTCACTGTCCTGCCAGAAGGACAGTGATCAAGCAGTGAGCCAAGGAAATGATGGCATAGACCTGCTGGTTGCAGGAGCTGCTTCCAGCTGTTTTGATCTGGCTGTGTCAGCAGGAGCTGCCATAGGAGGCATGGTCAGAGCCTGAGAGCAAGTCATAACTGCTGCAGGAACAGTCTCTGCTCCCGGACTTGCTGCTGGGGAATGAGGAAGGAGTTTCAGGAGGGTACTTGTACCATCAGGTGGGGAGGCCACATACACTGCTGTGCTGGCTCAGGTCTCTTCTGTTTTGGAGGACTATCCATCATCCCTGCCCTGCAGGTGAGAGGGAGAGAGGCTGCCACAGAAAAGAGTGTAGGCTAACACCCCCCACATTGGGGAGGAGAGCTGGGAAGCCTTGCTAGGTAGATGGTATTAAACATGTCATCACCTTCTTGATTTTTCTCTCACTTTCTGGCTTGTCCCAGAACTGTTTGCACCAACAAGTGCTATTCTGAAGCTATGTTTGTGGCCAGCAGAAGGCTTTAACCTTGTATGTTCTCTTTTTGCAGGACAGGGAACTGCGTCCTGAAGAAATTGAAGGTAAACTTTGTTACTTCTCTTGTGCCACCTTTCTCCTTGCCCATGAAAAGCCTACTGGCTGGCCCTGCTAGGGTGAGCCCCATGGGGTAAAATAATCTGGTGCAAACCAGAGATGATTACTGGACTAATTCCTGGGAACCCCAGAGAAGAGGAATAATATGTGGAACTGCAGGAGTGATGACTGTGAAGGAGTTTGTGTCCATTCCAGGCTCTCCAGGGTGGGAGGATAAATAAAGCAATGGGATATTGTCTGTCAGGATCTGCTGTCCACCCCAGCTCCCACGGAAGGCACCACACAACACTGTGGGTCCATGGAAGCTGCTTTGCCTGCTGGGCACTAGAGCGAGGGCTACAGAATGTACTGCAGGGGTGAACCTTGGGAAAACTTGACTAATTTCAGCTTCCTTTAGCAAGTGCAGTGTAGCAATGACAAGTTTGTGACCCCTGCAGGCCAAGCAAGCTTTCCTGTAAAGAATGGGTCAGCAGTGCTGCCCATAGGAGAGCTTAACATTGCCCCACTCATCACCTCTTTTGCAAGGACACCTGCTGGGAGAACATTAAGTATCTTAAGGGGTCTGACCTCATAAAGTGCTCCTGGTTCTGGGTTGGTTTCTTGCAACAAGAGGTTTCAAGCTGTCACTGACAATATTGTTCTTTTTGGATCTGCTCCCACAGAATTAAGAGAAGCCTTTAAGGAGTTTGATAAGGACAAGGATGGGTTTATTAACTGCAGAGACCTGGGGAACTGCATGCGAACCATGGGCTACATGCCCACTGAGATGGAGCTAATAGAGCTCTCCCAGCAGATCAACATGAACCGTGAGTAACATCCACCTCACCACACCTCCCTGCTGCTGCTGCGCCCTGCCTCATTGCCTTGCCTGCCTCATTGCCTTGGGCTCTCTGAGTCTTCTGCTGCCTCTTTTCCTTTGCATTTCCCCCACCCTATTTTTGGTTGTCATTTCCATTCCCTATCATCTCTCCTCACTGTTTGTGGTCTCTAGAAGTTCATGTTTTTGTTTCTTGCTTGTCAAAAGCAAGGACTGTGTGGCTGATGGGAACAGTGAGTGCAAGGATTGTCCTTTGTGCTTATGCTGTTGGATGTAAAAGTGCCTTTGCTGTGGGCAGTTAGACAGCAGAGCACAGGTTATGGCTGTTGTCACACTGAAGATGTTGTCTGATGGTGTCAGACTGAAGAAGGAGCCTGTGAAGATGGAGACGCTTTGGTCTGGTGGTGATGGATGTCCTGACTGCAGCAGCTGTTGGTGGATTTGCCTTCAGCCTGAGGACAGGCTGTGCCCAGTTCACTGTAAATATTTGTGCCCCTTGTCTTGCACTATCATTTTTTGTCACCTCTTGTCTGTGGCAGTGCATGGCACTACCCTCGGCCAGGTGGGATGCAGGATATTTAGTGCATGTTATTTCTGACACAAGATGATGTGTAATGGACAGGTTACTTGATCAGTGGAAGGAAAAGAGTTGTGCCACACAGAAAAGCAGCTGATAACCCTGTCACATGGGTGCTTAGGGATCTGAGAGTGCTGCTACCAGCTTTCAGAGAAGGGACAAAGAAGAAAGAGGACTGATACAACAACTGAACAGTGGCCATACATTGGCCACTAATGGAGCAAGAGTCCACCGTTGCTGCAGGGCACTGCCCAGGCCATGCAGGAGCACCATGCTGTGCCCTTGCCATGCCCTTTGCACAGATGCAGCAGGGGGTTGCTATAAGCACTGGAAAGATCCAGCCTCTAATACCTGGTACATGATGCCATGAGGATGCCACAGTCCATGGCAGCCTAGGATGGACTAGCTTGGACTCATTCTGCCTTGCCAGCCATCCACAAAATACACAGAGAGTGTAAAACTACCTTTGCTTTTCCTTCCACTGTCCTGCACCTTCTGTGCTCTGCTTCCTGGAGCAGTGAGCTCTGTCTGGGGCAAACAGAGGTGCACAGTGAGTGCTGAGCTTGGCTGGCCCGTGGAGTTCTCACTCACACTCTTTCATCTTGTCCCAAGTGGGTGGCCATGTGGATTTTGAAGACTTTGTTGAGCTGATGGGACCAAAGCTGCTAGCAGAAACTGCAGACATGATTGGCGTAAAAGAGCTCCGAGATGCCTTCAGAGAGGTGAGTGCTCCCTACACCACACACCCCAGAGAGGTGAGCAACAGGAGACAGAAAAGAGAGAAGACAACTGGGAAGGAGGAGAGGAGAAGGAAAGAACAGCACAGTGGAAGACAGAGGAGTCAAAGCAGGCATGAAACAAGGGAAGAGCAGAGAAAATCACTAAGATAAGGAAACCCTTGAGGCAAGGAAGAAGAAAGCTGGTGCAGACACAGCAGTTACAAGGGATTTCTGAGGAGAAAAGACAGGCAGGATCCAAAAGATGCCCAAAGGAGGAAAAGGAAGGACAGAAAAGGAATGCAGGAAAACCAGGGCACCCAGGAACAGGACAGTACACAGTCCAGCCCAAAGCAAGATCCATTTCCATTAACTGCATTTCCCCGGCTGGTGTTTTTCATGTACTGCAGTTTGACACCAATGGTGATGGGGAGATCAGCACCAGTGAGCTGCGAGAAGCCATGAAGAAGCTTCTAGGGCAGCAGGTGGGCCACAGGGACATCGAGGAGATCATCCGGGATGTGGACCTGAACGGCGACGGCCGCGTGGATTTTGAAGGTGAGAAGGGTCCCTTTGCTTGGCTCTCAGTCACAGCTCAGCTCAGAGGTGGAA
Source organism: Psilopogon haemacephalus (assembly GCA_013396835.1). Taxonomy (NCBI): domain Eukaryota; kingdom Metazoa; phylum Chordata; class Aves; order Piciformes; family Megalaimidae; genus Psilopogon; species Psilopogon haemacephalus. The sequence goes on from VWZI01001184.1 coordinate 69,180, forward strand.
GCAGAGGGAAGATTTGCATGTTCAGGGCCCAGGTATAGGAAAACTCCAACAACATTTATTTCCCTAGTCAGCTGAGGAAAATGGAGAAGGTTGGCCTGCACAGGGCATTCCTCAGCTGAGTGTTCATCTGTTTGTCATCTCTTGCTGCAGCTCAGTTCCAGCTGGGTCTCCATGACTCTAGCCTGGGAAGAGATGTGCCTTGTCACGGAGAAGTAGCTCAGTGCACGTGTTGTGGCAGCCTTCTTTCTACGAGGCATTTTCTTTGCTGTTAGCTCTATTGCAGGAGCTGTGAGGAGGTTGGATTGCTCTGCAGAGTGCACTGCACCTTCCATCTCCTCACCTTGTCTGAGTTTACTGGGAATTGTTTTCTGTGCATTCAGGCCAGGAGATGGTCACATGCTAGATGTGCTCACTGGGACACTTGACCTAGAGGTGTCATGGTAAATCCTAGAGACAATTAATTTCCCCTCCCACTTTTCATGTCAGGACTTGGAAGAATGAGAGTGGTTAGGCTGCTATCCTGGCCATTAGCCACGGCAGGAGCAGTATCAGTAGAGCTCAGGGTTTCTGTGAAGGGGAGCAGTTGGTACCAGACAGCTGAGAGGGTAAAAGAGCTGCGAGGTGTGGGAGCACGGCAGGCTGCTGGTTTTCCAGATGTCCCTGTGCAGTAAGGGTGAAGCACAGGAATCGCAGAGTTAAATGGAGGTAATTTTTTTGGCTCACAGGGATTCCTAGGTCTCCAACACGACAAGGAGCCTCAGTCCTCAGGATTACTGAAGCTTCTGAGGGCTCTGAAAATGCTCAAAAACTAGAAGCGTCTCCCTAGAAAGTGTCAGCCGCAGTGGTTCAGTGCTCTGGCTGATGGCACAGCAGCAGCTCGCCTTGACTCCCACAGCCAGGCTACACTAGGCAGCTAAAACACACCAAGCATTACCCCAGGATCATTTTCACTTAGTTGTCAAAGGACAGCTGGATCAATGGAGAGGCAAAAGTCAAAGGGTAACTTCCAGTGCCCTCTTCTTTGCAGTTATCAGTTACTGGGTGATTCCAGCTCGGAATGAAAACCCGTTTGTATTTGGTAGCATTTGCAGAGTCAGTTCCAACTGCCAGTGCCTTCATGAGCTGCAGAGTGCTGAAAGAGTAGACCCAGGGTATCCTTACAGTTAACCTCTATCTTGAAATCAAGACGTCCATCAGAGCAAACTGCTGCTTTCCCACACTGGCGCCTGCAAGCTTGCAAAGCAATCAGAGTGTGTTGCCGAGGCTGTAAGTGGAGGGTCCCCGGAGCTGCAGTGAAGGGAGGAAGCGTTTGCTGTAGTGCCTCACGAGGAGCTGCTTGCACAAACGACACTGTGCAGGGGCTAGGAAGGAGCTGGAGGCAAAGAACTGACCTGCCAGTGGGATCTCACTGCCGTACCTAAAGCAAGGATTAAAACCTGTTCTGTGTGAGCTCTCCAGAGCAAGCCAGGAAGTGGCACAGAGCTGGAGGCAAGGTGTGGGCTCCTGGTTTCCCTCTGACTGCATGCTGTCATGCTGTCTCCAGAGAACGAGAGCTGCATGGCTGCTTCAGGGCTGTCTTTTCATCTTGGTTGCAGAGTTTGTTCGCATGATGTCCCGCTGAAGAGTAACCTCAACTAAAGAAGAATCAGCACCTTAGAGAGGGCAGAAGAGGACCTAGAGGGAGCATCTAGCCCCGATGTTCCCACAGGAAGGTTTATCGGCTGGCTGCAACTGGGGTGTTGCAAGATGACCTGCTGCTGCTCCTCCCTCACGGTGGTCCCCATGCCCCTCCACCCTTTCACACTGTGAAAGACTTGCAACTTCCTACAACTGGAACCATTCCTTGGAAGTGATTGCAGGAGACTGCAGAGCCAGGACTTGCCATGATGCTTTCATGGGTTATTTGCAACTTTAGACTCCTCCTCCCCAGCTTTATTCTCCCACCAGCTGCCGCAAAGCAAAAGCAGGAGGCATCCTCTTGGCTTGGTGGAGGAGAGCAAAGCCGTTGGGACCGGTGGCAGCCTCAGGGCACGCTCTGCACTTCTGGGTTTCCCTTGGTGCCCGGTGTCTGTGTTTGTTGTCTGTGTGTGTGTCTATATGTGGAGTTATTTATGCTTCCCCAGCACATATTCACATCTCCTGTGGTTATGTTTACCAAGAGTAAACTCAAATACCTGTCTTGTGGGGGGAAGGTGATAAATCTGCACGCTGAAATGATGTGGAGCCTGGATGTCCCTGTCAGGGCTGGTGGCTGGGCTGAGGGAGACCTGCTTCAGCAGATGCACACCCTGGTGTCTGTGCCAGCTCCAGAGGCAAGTCTTTGCCACGGGGAGAGAAGTCACTGTTGGCCACTAAGCCTGCAGCAAGGCTCTGTCTGCCCTCCCTCCTGCTGTCCCCATGGCCTAGGGACCTGGAGGTGCGTCACTGTGTCCCCTCTGCTTGCAGGTGGGAGGTGAAAGCCCATATGGCATTGCAGCAAGGAGCAACGGGAGACAGAGCAGGGAGGGCAGCTGGGTGGGAGGGGGATGGGCAGCAGCGGGCACCCTCCCCTTTTCAGGCCGTTACAACCACAACTGTGAGCCTACTGTGGAACCTGAGCTGCAACACCTCCAGTGCTGAGGACTGGCCAGGAGCTTCCTTGTGTGGCACTACCCTGCTCTCCAGCTCAAAAATGCAACATGTTTGTGTACAGCAGCACTTGCTGCAAAGCCTGGTTGTACTTGCACAACAAACCCCAAATAATCCCAGTGAGTTTTACTATTTTCTTATGCAAACAGGATCAGAGATTAAAGCTCCAGAGCTAATCTCTCTGCTGTCACCTCCAATCCAGTACCAGGGAGGCTCCCAAATAGCTCCACCCAGCAGGGCAGAGCTGGTGCCCTCTGGGCACCTGAGCCCCACAGCCCTGTATGGGTTGGCAGCTGGCCTAGGCACTGGTGCTGGCTCACGCTGACTTCTTAGATGTCTTTGTAGCCATGAGGTCTGCTTCTGACCCACGTCTCCATTGCAATTTCTGGATATCCCAAACCCTGATCCCTTTTTCTTGCAGGAAATTACTAACACTCAAAAGACTTGCCCCACACTGCTTGTGAACGACCAGGGCAGACCAGGGCTGATTCAAGACTGAAAGTTGTTTTGGCACAGCGGCCAAGGCACAGATGAAGGGATTGAGAAGACACTTTCACTTGTAGGTTACTGATGTAAATCCAGCCTGTATCAAGGGACTGATAGTTCAGTGGATTAGTTACAGGATACAGAGCCTTTGACATCTGGGCCACAAGCTGGCATCAGATTGCTGGTGACTGCAAGTAACAGGTTAGGGGCAGCAGCATAGGGCATGATGGGCACAGGCTGTTGGGGCATGTCCACCATTGCAAGTCCAAGAGCCACTGTGACAGCAGCAGCAATGCACTCTGCAGCCCACTCTGACCTAGGCAGTGCGAGTTAGGGAGCAGGGGTGGGTAGTTACCCCACCCAGCTGAGCTCACTTTTCCAAGGCTGTGCTTTAAGAGGCCTCGCAAAGGCATTGCAACAGAACCAACCCCTTAAATTCTCAGTCTGCAGTGCCAAGCCTTCATTTCTAAGGGTGAATGCTTTGTAGAAGACTCAAATTAATAAAACCTCACTGGGACCTGGGAGCAGCTGCTGCTAACGTGGATGGTGACTGGAGCACAGGCGTGAGCCTGGCTGGCGTCTGAAGCTCTGCAGAACACCAAGATGAGACAAAAGGGCAAACACCGAGGCAGACATTGAGTTATTTTCTCCCCCGCTGTCTAGTGCGTTTTGTGTAATCTCCATCTGTGATGCTTCGCCCCAGCCCTTCAAAGCCCTTGCCAAGGTCTTCCACAAAAAAAAAAAAAAGCCCAAGATCTCATTGTCCTGTAAAATGCACGGCTGGGAGGGAGCTCACCTGGGCTGTCCCAGGCCGCTTTTATTGCCAGACTGACCCCACACCACCCAGCTGCCTGCCCCCTCATCGGCCCACACGCCGCAGCAGGGACGAACGGGAACCAGCGCGTCCTGCCGAGGCGCGGAAGGGGTGCCGGGAGCTGACACCCAAGTACCGGCACGCAGTGCCCCGGTCGCCGAGTCCCCGCCGGGCCCGAGCCTGTGCCAGGAGCTCTCCGCCGCCTCGCGCCGTGGCGCCGCCAGTCGTTCCGGTAACCGCGCGACCTCCGCCGCCTCCCGCAGTGCTTTGCGTGCCGGCCGCGCCGCAGCTCCCCGATTGGAGGGCGGAACGGGCGGCGTCAGGCATCCGGAATCGTTCCGGCTGGCAAACGCCTCGGGACCGTCGGGGCTAATGAGTAGTCCTACTCTAGCAAGCGGCTCAGTGCAGTGCCGCACCTAAACTGTCTCTGAATGCACCCAGCGGTGGTGACTCAGCCGCCTCCCCGAGCAGCCTCTTCCAGTGCTCGACCACTCTTGAGGTGAAAAAGTTGTTCCTAATACCTAGGCTAAACCTGCTTTGGTGCAGCTTGAGGTCGTACCCTCTTTTTCTATCGCCAGTTACATGCGAGAAGAGACTAACATCTGC
>VWZI01001184.1:74380-96033 GCA_013396835.1 Psilopogon haemacephalus
AGCGGTGCCCTGGCGCCGTCCCGCGTTTCCTGGCGGCGCCGCGGAGGGTCGGTGGTCTTCCCTCAGGGCTGCGGTGGCCCGGCCGGGCCCGCAGGCGCCCGCGCCCGGCGCTGCAGCGGGGGCGGCCTGGAGGCTGCGGTGGCCCGCGGAGGGAGCAGGCCCAGGCCCCGCACGGTCCTTGTCACCTGCCGGCGCCGCGGCCGCCTCTGTCTTCCCGCCTGGCCTGGCCTGGCCGGGGTCTCCAGTCCTCTCCATCTCCGCGGCGGAGCGGGCCCCGGGTCCCGGTGGCGGCGGGGTGAGCCCTGCGGGCTTCGGGCTGCTTTTCCCGGCCCCGGGTGCGGGGTTGTGTAATGCCCGCGGGGAAGTCGCTCCCCGCGGGCTGGAGTGGAATTTCGCCTGGAAAGGTGGCGGGAGCGGTCGCGCTGCCAAGCTGGCGGCATGCAGCGCCCGGCCCCTGTTTTTCCTTTTTCCGCTGCGAGACCCCGGTGTCCACGGCAGGCTGCCAGCCCGCAGCGCTCGCAGGGCAGCGGGGACAGGAGCTGCCCGCTCTGCGCAGCCCGAGCGGCTCCCGCCCCCCAGGGGCAGCGGCGCAGGCGGCTCGGCGGGAGGAAGGTGCAGCCGCCTGCTCTGTTCCACTGCTCCAGCCCTGCCAGGGTGGGCAACAGCACCGCAGAGACAGAAGCAGGAGTAGAGATAGATGGGAAATGATCAGCAGCTCTGGCTGCTGAATCAGTAAAATCTTCTACCAGTAAGAACATGACGGAGAACTAATTATTGCACTTGGGTTGCTTTTTGCCTGCTTCTCCTGAAACCACTCTGGTTGTATGAATTTTGCATGTTTCTGGTAACTGGTGCACCAGATTTAGCTGATTCATAAATGTATTGAAAAATCAGCTGTGCTGAGCTGCTCCTGCTGTCAGTTACAGGTAAGTGGTGGCCTGCAGAGAAGATAAGCTATCGTGACTTAAGTCTAAAGCTCACTGTTTTGGTGTAGCATGGTGAGGGTTGGTCTGTGCTGTAGAGCTGGGACTGCCAGTGCGTACCCTGCACAAGTGCCTTGCCAAATGGAGAGCTCTTTGGACACAGTGGATATGGGGGAGGTCACAATTAAAGGCCAGTGTTGCTTGTTAGGATTTGCTCGCCAGTGGAAGTTGATGCCCTGATTGCTGTAGGTCACCACACCTTCACAGACCTCTTGCATGTGTGACTTGAAGGAGAGCATCCTTGTGGATTTGAACAATTTATTTTTGAGTTGAGGAGACAAAAATGTCTCTTTCAAATGTACACTTCATTTGGGAAAGGCTGTGGTGTCTCTGAACAGCAGGCTGTTCCAGTCATCCTGCTTCAGCCAGCAGTGCCAGGCACAGTGGAGAAGACTTTACCCTTTTGAGCTCTCAGCTGCTTTTCCCTCAGTGGTTTTTTATTGCACCATTGTTGGGTTTGCTGTGGGCCCCTCTCTGTGTTGATAGCCACGTAAACAGCTGCAGCAGGAGTAGGTGGCTGACTGGGAGCAAACCTAGGGGTAATGTTTCTGGGCACATTAGTGTTTTTTCCCCAAGTCCCAGTTCAGATTCTGTGCCCTAAAGGGCGAAATGTGCTGATGGCAGTTAGAGAATAGCCAGGTGCTAAACGTAGCTGAGTTGTAGCTTCATGGGTATGGCTTGGCTGTTGGTGAGCTGCCTTGCAGCACACCCAGAGCTGTAAAATCAGGTTTTCTTCTGCAGCTATGTCAACAGACCTCTGGTGTGCAGGTGACAGATCTTCCTCTCCAGTTACCTTCTTGGGCTGTTAAAGGGCTTTCTTCCTATGCAGGCTTTCCTCTAATAGGAGCTGACTTCTGCGGAGTCCTTGGGTTGCTGTCACTGTAATCTGTAGCTGGCAGAACATACCTATGTGGGAGGAGAGGTTAAGCTTTTCACCTTCTTTATTTCTGGCCATGAGAGTCTTCAGCTTTTGTGCCTGGGTTAGGGTAGTGAAGAAAAGCAGAAGGTTGCCTGAGTAGCTCTGTGTGAAACAAGAGACAGAGAAGAGGCATTAATTTCCTCTTGTTTGCATTGGCTTCATCTTCCACAATGTGTGCTGGGTTAGCTCTTGCTTTGTCTTGGCTGATGCAGTGTCTGTTCCCATGGAAATGGGGGTGGAAGTGGCAAGTGCCATCAGAGAACTTCTGGATCAACTTCTGCTGCCTGAAGTGCCAGTGGGCAGCTGGCTTCCAGAGGCTTCTCTCCCGCCCCTGTTTCAATGGTGAATTATTTGATTTGGAGCTCGAGGCATCCATCAGTTTGCATTTGTACAGCAGTCCTGACACAATAAAATGTTGAGTTGGGTTAAGGTCTTTTGAGGGCTGCTCTAGAGGTGATGAAATAATCACAGAATAACAGAATTAACCGGTTGGAAGAGACCTTCAGGATCACCCAGTCCATCCTATCACCTAATCCTTCTAATTAACTAACCCATGGCACTAAGTGCCTCATCCAGACTCCTTTTAAACACCTCCAGGGATAGTAGCTTCACCACCTGCCTTGGCAGCCCATTCCAATGCCAATTACTCTTGCTGTGAAGAACTTCCTTCTAACATCCAGCCTGAACCTGCCCTGGCATAGCTTGAAGCTGTGTCCTCTTGTTCTGTCCCTGGGTGTCTGAGAGAAGAGCCCAACCCCACCTGGCTACAACCTCCTTTCAGGTAGTTGTAGACAGCAATGAGGTCTGCCCTGAGACTCCTCTTCTCCAGGCTACAGACCTCCAGCTCTCTCAGCCTCTCCTCACAGGGCTGTGCTCCAGGCCCCTCACCAGCTGTGGTGCCCTTCTCTGGACACGTCCAAGCACCTCAACATCTTTCTTAAATTGAGGGGCCCAGAACTGGGTGCAGCACTCAAGGTGTGTCCTAACCAGTGCTGAGTACAGGGGCAGAATGACCACCCTAGTCCTGCTGGTCACACATACAGGCCAGGATGCCATTGGCCTTCTTGGCCACTTGGGCACACTGCTGGCTCATGTTCAGTTTGCTGTCGACCAGTGCCCCCATGCCCCTCTCTGCCTGGCAGAGACTGAAAGCAGATTTTGTGATTTCTGTTGTTTCTCAGTTCTTGTCCCATTTGGGAATGGTGCTTGAGCCTTCCTGGGGGATTTAGATGGCTGCAAACAGTTCAGCTCGTGGCTGCAAGAACATGAGCTGGAGCCAGATGACTGCTGGAGCTTCCGGTGCTCTCGATACCCTTGTCCATTCTTGCTTTTTATTTCTGTCTTCAGGCTGTCAGGAACTGCATGGCTGTGGTAAGAAGAAAGGGATTTCTAAGGCGTCTGATATGTTTAATCCTCCTGCCATTGCCCAGGTTTTCAGTTGAGGAGAGAGAGGCTCTAAAAGCTGATGCCCTAGGCTGCTCACTTCATACCCACTGAAGGGGTGAGGGAGGCAGGTCAGTCCTGCACTGCTGTGGTGGCATTCTTCTCTCCTCCTGGAAGTGGAAGCTGTTAGAAAGGATTCTAGATGTTTTTCCTCTTTGAAGCAGGAGTCAATGGCCAAGTCCCTTGGCTCTGTGCCTGGTGTGTGGAACAAACTCTTCTTTCTGAAACGATGGGAGTGAATTTACTATGTCTTAGAGCACAACAGGGCCAGACCTGGCTTGCTGCAGCCTGGGTTCAGGGGCTTTGTCTCTCCCTGCTTCTGCTCCAGTAGTGCTGCCTCCTGGGCAGAGCAAGAGGAGAGTCGGGTGTGGTGAGGGTGTAGGTGCTAATGCCACTTGGGGAGCATATAAAGCCTGCCACGTGCCTCAGGAATTAACCCTTTTCACTGTTTTGTGCTTGAAACTCAGCTTCTGACTACGGCATGAAGCTGCCCATCCTGCGGTCCAACGCAGAGGATCAGATCCTGTACCAGACTGAGCGCTACAACGAAGAAACCTTTGGCTACGAAGTTCCCATCAAAGAGGAAGGTGACTATGTGCTGGTGTTGAAGTTTGCAGAGGTCTATTTTGCACAATCACAACAGAAGGTAAGCAACAGCTCCTTGCTTGTCTGTGATGCCAGTTCTTGGCTAAGATTGTGTGTCCAGGTTGCCTGGGCCGCTTTGCATGCTGGAGAAAGAAGTGAAGTAAGACAATAATGGTTCACTTGGTTCCTAGAGCTTTTCATGGGCTCTGAAACTTTAAGCTCTCTTCCACATTCCAGATAAGCAGTTTGCAGTTGGCCTGGATTGCAGACAATTGAAAGAGGCATGCAGCTGAACAGAGCTAGCACTAGAGCCTTAGCAGCCACTCAGGCCCTGTATTTGTACCTGTATTTGCTGCCTTTCAGAAGTGGTTTTGCCATTTTCCTGAACCCTTGTTCCTGACCTGACAAACGTGCTTGTGCTGGAAGGAGGAATTGCACAGATTGGTCCAGGGAAGAGATCTGAGTTAAATAATGTGCTCCAACCAAGTTTTATACATGTGATAGTTGTTCAGATTGGTCCTGAAAGCACAGAGTTAAATTCAGCCCTCTTTGTTGCTCTTTAAAGAATAATCCTTGTCCACTTCTGAAATCTCTCACATACACACGTGGAAGCAGAAGTGCAAAGAACTCAGAGCTCTGTGATCAGCTGGGAGAGGAATGGTGTGTGTTTTAGTCTGGCTTTCCTCCAACTCCATCAGCTTCTTTAGAGCCCTGCTCCTCAAGCACTGTATTGCCTTCCTGCCAGAGAAGTGTTTCAGGGAACAGAACTGGTGGGGCTGGCTTACAGAGTGGATGCAAAGAGCAGCCTCAGATGAAACTGAAGGGCTGAGGCGTCCTTGATTTCTCTTCCTTCATGTGGTTTAGCTGGGATTCCCCAGGTGCCCACTGACATTTGAGACATCACTGCCCTGAGGAGGGCTTCCACTCGGAATCCACAGATGTGGAAACAGTTCAAGGCTTTGCCTCCTACAAACCCAGTGTCTTTCACCAGCTGCTTTCCTCTGCTGTGCTGCAGGCTGTTAGTTAGAAATGGTTTAGGGTGTGGTGTGCCACAGCCACCCTGGGGTGATAGGAGCAGGTCCTCAGCCAGTAGGTGGAAAGTACGTTGTGGGAGCATGAATAAACCAGAACAAAACTGTGCTGCCCCTCAGTTCTGAGCAGCAGATGTGGACATTGGTTTCAGGGTATTTGAAATCAGTGTTAATGCTTCAGTGTCTTCCCTGGATTGCATTTGTGCTCTGAATCCTTTCCAAGTGAATGGAACTCGTGTGGTGGGACAGTGCATGCTGCAATGCTTTATTGTGCTGGGTGCAGAACAAGCAGAGACCTTTCCTTTCTGTTCTCCTTTCAGTTGTCGTGGGCCTGAGTCCATTCTGACACTGTCATTTCTTCCACCCTGAAGGTGTTTGATGTTCGCTTGAATGGCCATGTGGTGGTGAAGGACTTGGACATTTTTGACAGAGTTGGACACAGCACAGCTCACGATGAGATCATTCCCATGAGTATCAAAAAGGGGAAGCTGAGTGTCCAGGGGGAGGTTTCCACATTCACAGGGAAGCTCCACATTGAGTTTGTGAAGGTAACAAGCTTTCCTGGGCAGAGCTCTGATCTTCCTTTTTCCCTTCTTCCCCAGATGGGAAGAATATTTTTTTGCCTCTGAGCTGCAGCACTGACCTCCTCCTTTGCTTTCCCTAGGGCTACTATGACAATCCAAAAATCTGTGCCCTATACATCCTGCAAGGAACAGTGGAAGGTAAGCACAGTTTTTGAGCCAGAAGGCACTTCCTTCTTGGAGAGCAGCCTGTTGCTTCTCAGACCATGAGATCATAGCTCTTATTGATCCACCTCTGCCAAAACTGCTTCTCTGTTTCCCACAGTGTGCAGTTGCAGTGTGAAGTGTCTGTGTAGTGCCCTGCTCCTCCGAGCACACAAAGCTGTGTCACTGTTGTAACAAGAAAATTCAGTTTGGTGTGGGGTAGAGCTGATAGTCTCAGCTTTCAGCTGCAGATAAATTCTCTCTGGCCTTGGATATCAGCAGCAGCCCCACCAACAAGGGATCTACAGGGAGCTAGTGTTACCTGGAGCTTTGTTCTGCGTTCTCAGCTTGAGAAGGAGGCAGTGGCTTTTTTTCAGGGGAGGTTTAGGACCCCTCCCTGACCAAAGCATTGGTTTGCTTTCCTGATGAGGGATTGCCAGGTGCTGCTGCTGATTTGCTGTGTGACTGGGCAAAGGCTGTGTGAGGAGCCTGCAATTCAGGCTCTAGGCACAGATCACTGAATCTGAGTGAGGTGGGTCATGCTGTTCTGATAGGTCTGAGGTTGTGAGGTGCAGTGGTGTGAGGCAGAACCATTTGTGGAAAGGGCTGTTCCCCCTCCTGTTTGTACCTGTATTTGCTGGTCCCACAGGCAGCAAGTGCTTGTTCTTGACACATCTGCTCAGTGAGATCTAGTTATCTGACTGTGTAGGTTCTAAGTGTGCTTTTGAGCTGTCACTTCTCCTGTGTGACATGTGGATGGGGGGGAGTGATGTCGTTTTCTTTGCAGGCTGGGTTTTCAGATGCTCTTGCCTCATGGAGGGAAGAAGTAATGGTGTGAGCCTCTGAAGGAGGATGCTTGGTGGCTGTGGTGTTGGTGTGATGTCTGATGCCCTGCTGCCCGTGTTCCTGCTAGACTGGGGAGAAGGGGAAGCAAGTGACTGGAGTGATTTCCCTGCTTATGTCCTGCCTTCTTGTAACCTTTTTCTTGTCCAACAGATGTTCCAAAGCTGCAGCCACACCCAGGTCTGGAGAAAAAAGAGGAAGATGATGACGAAGATGAATATGATGATGGCTCCAACATTAAAAAACAGGCAAATAAGAACCGGGTTCAGTCAGGCCCACGCACACCAAACCCCTATGCCTCAGACAACAGCAGCCTCATGTTTCCTATACTGGTGGCCTTTGGTGTCTTCATTCCCACCCTCTTCTGCCTCTGCCGGTTGTGAGAGGAAGCCCTACAGAGCATCAGCCAAGGGGCTGGGAGGGAAGGAGTTGGACCAAACATGGTTGCTTTCAATTTCTCCATATTGTTCATAATTTAAGGGAAAAAAAAAAAAAAAGATAAAAAAAAAAGAGATAAAAAATGATTGGTTTGGAATGAAAAGCAGGTCCAGGTGAGAGGGAGCTTGCCTTCCCCCTGCCAGCAAGCAGCGAGGCCCTCGCCTTCCCCTTCGCACCATGTGCAACCTCTGCTCCTCTCCAGGGCACCCAAGAGTCCTGGCAGTCTGTGAATGGAGCTGCTGAAAGCTGATGCTACCAGCCCGGGGCAGTGTCCCACACCAAGAGAAAGCTGTGTGCTGCAGGATCTCTGCCTTTGCTGGGTGGAATACGGTTCCTTAAACGGGGAAGCAGCTGGTGAAAGCAGGCCTGGGCACACCTTTTGTCCGGGAACATGCAGGTGTTGTGCAGTTTGGTGTCCAATGACTCTGGAGGACAGAGCCTGGCTCAGCATCTCCCACAGTGTGTGCAGCCTGATGTATGGTACTCGCCTGCAGAAAGATGCCAAGACTCCAGCTAGCTGCTCGGCCCCTGTGGAGATGTTCTGCTCCTAAGACTGCAAGCTGTGCCAGGAGCAGAGGGATTTATGTGGCCTGATTCGCTGCACCAGTTGGGAGAGACTTTGCTAGTCTGGCAGTTGGTAGCCCTACTGCAGAGGCAGTCTGCTGTAGCCTGTGAGAGGCTGGTGCTGTTAGCATCTGATCTGATGCTCTTGTTTTCTGCATTGATTTTGGCTTTTGTTTCCTTTCGTAGCCTTCTCAAAGGTTTCATTTTAAGCCCAGTTCCTTGTTTTGCCCTTTCTATCAAGTAACTTCTCCTTTGGAAGAGGCTGAGATTTAGATGATCTAGAGAGGAAGACCCTAACAGTTAGCTCCCTGCGCTGTCACTGAACAGCCTGTGCTGTAGCACAGAGTGGAGCAACCTCTGGGATGCTCCCTGAGGATGTTCCCTGCCATAGGACCAGGCCTGCCTGCAGTGGAATTGGTCAGTGTCTTCAGTCAGCTGGGCCTGTTGTAGTGAAGATGTCTGATTTGGGTGCTGTAGAGCAGGGAGGTTTGTTGCCCTTCAGAAATCCAGAAGCAAGCAGAGCACTGGAGACAAGGTCACCTGCTTTCCCCAGGGATGTTTCTGCAAGAGCCTTCTGTTTGCAGATGCAGAGCCTGTGCCAGCCTAGCAGAGGCTAGGCTAGGCTAGCTGCTGCTGCAGAGCTGCAGGCCCTGAGGAGCTGCCTTCCTTGGTCTTGGCCTCTGACATGCTGAGCAGTTGTGTGGCTGGTGGGAGGGTGATCTGTGTGCTGGAGATTGTGCCAGGCAGGGTTGGGTCCTTGTGGGTCAGCCTCGATGCTGGTGAGCTCTGGGCTCACAGAACAATTCACCTCATGCTGTCTCTTGTCCTCAGAAGTGCTCCCTACCTGGCACAGTGTCACTGAGCAGTGTCATTGCTGTTGCATCTTCCCGTGCCTGAGATTTGGTGGATTTGACCCCATGCAGTGGCTCAGCCTTCATTTCAGCTGAGGAAGGTCAGCAAAATTCTCTAGTTTCTCTCCTGTGCCCGGGCAGCTGAAGCCTCCTCCTAACCCTCAGGCTGTGACCCAAGCTGTCAGCTCCAGCTCTAGAGGGCATCTGGGGGAGGTGTGGAGCACACAGCAGTGGCACTGAACCATGCCTGTCTGATTGCATGCAGCACTGTTGCAGGCCTGAGCCTAATTCTCCCTGTGAGCTATGAAGCAAGCAGTGGGACCTTAACTGCCTTCTCTCCAATTGCACCAGTGGTAGCAAACAATCTGGGAGAAGGAGGTCTCTGCTGCAGTGGAAGGAGAAGGGAGGCTTTAGAGAGAGCAGATCCTAACAGATGAAAAAGTGGCAAGATTGAAGTTGTCTGCTTTGCCTTCTAGCTGCTGTGAAAATCCTAGTACTTACAAAACTCATAAAACATAGGCTCTGATTTGTGTGGTGATGGTTCCTGTAGAGCTTCTCCAGCAGTTTTGGGACTGCTCTAACTGGAGCACAGAGAATATTTAGATCTTTACCAGTTCTGAGAGGCATGAACTGTGCTGATTTGTTAAGCAAAGAACCTGGACTTGAAGAGCAGGCTTCCCTCTGGGGGAGCCCTGCAGCTCCAGGGCTTTCAGGTCCCATTTTATTCGAGCATCCTCTTAAGGCGAGGAATCACTCAGCTTCTTGTGGCTCACTCAGTAATCTGCACCTTGTCTAGCATGAGAAAAGGGACGTGCAGAAGTCAGAGACTTCCAGGGTAGTTTATCCGTGCCTCCCCTGGCAGCCAGGGCACCCAGTTGGTGTCATTAGCCACCCTGGAGCAATGCTGTGCAGGGTGAGCTCGTGTGTCCCAGTCTCTCAGTTCAAATGAATTTGTCTTATTTGAATAAGAATAGGGAGGAGGAAGAGTTCATTCTTCATGACTTCAATTTAGTTGTTTTGGCTCTGGTTTTATTCACCTTTGTCACTGCAAAGCTGTTGTCTGGCTGGCTGTGGGGTTCCTGACCCAGTTGCTGTGCAATGAGCACTTTTCCTTGTAGGTCCATCCTCTCCTGACAGGTTTGCCTGGGAAGAGGCTTTCAAATAAGGTGTGTGGAACACAGGAGGATAGTAGGTGATAGCCAGGCAGCACCTCACTGGGAATGGCATACTTGGCCTGGCTTCTCTTGCCATCTGTGTGTGGCACCTGCAGGCCAGTCAGATGGGTATAACAAGGAACCTGATCCTGACCAGGGAAAGAGAAAATGTGGCTTGGCTGTGGCCTTCCAGGATGGATGTTGAACTGAGATGGGTTAAAGACAAAGCTCTTTGTGCTTTCCTGCCTCTCACCAGCAGTAGGCAGGTGAAGCAGTGTGGGGGCTGGGTCAGACTAGACACTGGTTTGATCTGCAGAGCAGTTATGTAGGGTGGGACACACAGGGCAGTTTAATAAAGCTTCCACTCATTGGTCATGTTTGCAGCTTCAGGGTAGTGGTTCCAGAGCCTGGTTTAATTACCCTTTCTCAGCCCATCAGTACCTCTAAGCCAGGCCATTTTCCCCTTCTCTGTGTGACTGAAAGAACAGCTCTGACCCTTTAGAGTACAGCAGGTGGCTGTAAGCAGAAAGCCAAATGACTTCCCTTCTCTTTTTGTGCCTTTGTCTCAGGCTTTGAGCAGAAGTCTATCTGAAGAAGCCTTTTTTTTTTTTTTTCCTAAGGGGTTTCTGAGTTGCCTTTTTCCCCAAAGGACAGGCCTTCCCTGTCCTGGTGATCAGCTGGCTCACTGTCCCTGGATGCCAGCTCCAGAGGTCACAGCTGAGGCAGAGAACTGCGAGCAAGCAGGTTTGGTTCCAGCTCTTGAGGTCACTGGAGAAAACACCTAGCAGGGGACAGAAGAACTGGAAGAGCTTCTTCAGGTCTGGTCTCCTGCAGAAATCTCCTGAAGGCAGGATGGAGAGCTTCCAGACGGTCTGGTGCCTGTGTGTCTGCAGTTCGGAGCTGAATGAGTCACAGCTGGGTCCAGGTACCATGTGGTGCTCACAGCTTCTGGATGCTAGAGTGTGGCTTGATGGCTCCTGCCCACCAGACTCTGAGGGCTTGCCCCCGGTGTTTGAGTCTGACCAGGGAGCAGAGCCCCACGCTTTGTCTTTTAGCTTTCCTTTGCATTGAAATGGGATTGCAGCAGCCAGGGAAATCTCTTGGTATGGGAAGCTGGGCTGGACAGGCCTGGTTTTGATGGAAAACAGCAGGAGAAGAGGATCAGCAGAGCAGCTTCAGCCCTTGATGTGAGACATATTCTGAGCAGCTGTGAAAGACTAAGTGTTTCAGGCTCTGCTCAGTGCTCCAGAGTGGGAGAGATCTCTGCTTCTTGCATGTACATGACAGGGAGGGAAGCAGCCTTGCTGAGAGTCCAAGGGCCAGCACTGAACCAGTTTACCTACTGGTGCCTCTGCATCTCCAAATGCCAAAGTCTAATACAGTTCACAAATGCTTTTTTTTTTTTTTTTTAGCATCAGCCTGGTTCCATGGGTCTGTCTTCACTGCTGGTCCCACCTGAGCTCAGGTGTTCTGCACAAACACAGCAGCAGGCTGGAGCTGTGAGGGCTCAGAAACGTGATGGCATGAATTGGCCTCCTGAGCTGCCCAGTGGGGCTGAGGCATCTGGATCCAAATAGATCTGTCCCAGGAGTGTGGTAGCAACTGCATTGCAGTGGTGCTGGGATGGGAGAGGAGAAGCTGGTCCATGTCCTCTGGGGCTCTAGCTTGCTCAGAGTTTATTGCTATATATTAAATACTATTTTTGGAGACCTGGGGGGAGATGTGGGAGGGGGAGGGATGTGGCAGTGCTGTCCTCAGTCTGATCAGTGGGATGCTACTGCAGATGCTTTGATTTTTATTTTCCCCCCCAAGAAAGTGCTTATTAAAAAAAACCAAAACCAACAACTACTTGGCAAAGAAGTGCTTCCCTTCCTCCCAGGAACAGTGCTGGCTGGGCAGAAAATGTCAGTGTTCATTTGCAAACATGAAAGGTCTCTGCTAAAGAGTTTATGAGATGGAGATTTCAAGGCAAGGGGGAAAGTACAGCTTGAACCAGTTTAACTGGAGAGAGTGAATCTAGGAGGCCTGGGATCTCTGCCCTGGAGATGCTCCCCATCAGCACAGTGGGGACATGCCTGTGTCCCCCTGTCTCTGTCATGCTCTAACAGATGTGAGCAAGGATGCTTCACTGAAGCAGTAGCTGGAAAGCTGCTGGTAAGTGCTGGCTTCAGTTTCTTCTGGCTTCTGCAGAGGCTTTGCATGTGCAGGGCAATGCTCAAGAAGCAGCCAGGTTGGTAAAGCAGCCCTGGAGACTACAAGAGCAGATGTAGGGTTTGTGCTTCATGCCAGGACTGAGAGGTGTTGTGCAGGTCCCGTTGGTGTGGCAGCCTGTAGTGCTGGCAGGTGATCCACCAGCTGCAAAGCCTGCGACAGGCAGAAGTGACTCGAGCTGTTGGCTTTAAGGTCACATCACAAACTACTTGAAGCTGCAGGTCTGAGTTGTCTGTAAAGGCCAAAGCAGAGTGGGGAGAGATGTCTGTGTTTGTCAGCCGTACAGAGGGGGCTTGCAGAGGAGTTTTGGTTTTGCTGTCCTTTGCTCTGTGTCACCGCAACTGGCAGTGACATTTATTTTTTTTCCCGTCTGTTTTTGCAGCGAGCTTGGGCCCTGGGTGCTTAGCACAGATGTCTATTTCTGACTGCGCTGCTGCTCTGCAGGGGCTAGTCCGGGCCGAGGAGGGGCGTGGAGGGAGGGAGGGGGGGAAGGGGTATTTTATTTTTGGTACATGGTAACGGTTTTATTTTTTCATTTCCCCAGGATGTTTGGTTGAGGGAATGTTCTGAAATCTGCTGCCTGGCAGTTTTAACCAGCAGTGTACTAAAGGAAAATAAACAAAACTATATTGTTGCTTGGCCGAGGTGGTGCCTGTTATCTGGCGGGGGTGGGAGGGAGACAGGAGCCCCCTCTGCCTTAAGGCTGGGTGCAGGAGGCCGAGGCTGGCTGCGGTGGGGACTGCGGGAGGGGCAGTTGAGCATCTCACTACTGCCGCAGTCCAGAGCTCTCCCTGCTTCTCCGCCACTCTGCCCTCCTCTGCTGCCTGTTTTGGGTGATTGGGTGCAAGTGAACGGTGCAGCACCCTCTTGCAAGAGCTGCTGTGGCCCTCCTTGCTTCCTGGTCAGCTCAGGAACACTGAGCTGTGGTCTGCCTTCTGGGGTTCTGCAAGCTGCATCAGAGGTGGTCAGAGGGGCTGGAGCAGAAAGCAAGCAGCACCTTTTTCCTCTCAGTGCCTGGTCCTGTGCCCAATAGCTGCTCTTCCAGGCAGCCTGAATCTTTGTTCATCCGCTGCTGGGGCACAGGATGGAGGGACCAAACCCAAAGCAGTGAGGAGGCTTGTCGGAAATAGCATTCAGTTGGCAGTAGCAGGCATGTGCTGCTTACAAGCAGCACCAAACGTCACTAACCACAGCTCTAAATCTGTTTCCAGTCAGCTTGAGCGTGTTGAGTGTTGGCTGCAGTCTGAGAAGAGGATGCAGATGTTTCTTGTTCTTGCCCTGCTTCCCTGAAAGGCTGGAGGTGACTCTTAGGAGCTCTTAAGTGCCTACTGCTGGCCGGTGGGCAGCTCCTTTTGGGAATAAACCCTTCCTTTCCTGGACTTGGTGCTCCCGTGGGGCCTCCCCAGTCCAGGAGGTCAGGCTGAGGAGACTTCTAACATCTGCTGTTGTCCCTCCAACATGTGCCTATAGGCGACCTGAGGTGGGGGTGACTGTGGCATGGTGAGAGCAGGACAGGGCAACAGCTGCTCCCTGCTGTCACTGTCCTTGTCCCGGCCTGGGCCCCAGCTCCTAATGGACCCCAGCTGGGATGCCCCAGGCCAGGACAGCAGTGGGCTGTGCACCCGTGGCATCCCTGTGCGCTGCCTCCTAAAAGGTGCCGCCGTTCCCTGCAGGGGCCAGGGCTCCCTGGGAGACACTGCTGGCTCTAATTACCGCCGTGCTGCGGGATTCAGGCCCTGAGTTAATTAACAGGAGCCCCAGGTGCCCGCAGTGCCACAGCGGGAGATGTGGCTGAGACTCGCAGCGCTGCGAGGGTCGTGCCTGGTTTGGTTTGGGTGTTGTGTCCCTTTCCCTCGGGTGCCCCGCGGCCAGCCCCGCTGCCATCCAGCCGCTGTGCGCGGCCCGGGGCCGAGGGTGCCCTGAGGTGCGTGCTCGGTGCCGGCGCTCTGCGGCCGATAGGTCACGAAGGTGCACCCTGGCGGCTCCCCTCGGGCCGGGCTGCTCCCCCTCTGGCCGCCTCCCCTCGGGCCGCGCCCGCACCGGCCCCGCTGAGCTTGGGCCCCTCGGTTGCCGGGCAGCACCGGGCCGCACCGGCCCCGCTCAGCTTGGGCCCCTCGGTTGCCGGGCAGCACCGGGCCGCACCGGCCCCGCTCAGCTTGGGCCCCTCGGTTGCCGGGCAGCACCGGGCCGCACCGGCCCCGCTCAGCTTGGGCCCCTCGGTTGCCGGGCAGCACCGGGCCGCACCGGCCCCGCTCAGCTTGGGCCCCTCGGTTGCCGGGCAGCACCGGGCCGCACCGGCCCCGCTCAGCTTGGGCCCCTCGGTTGCCGGGCAGCACCGGGCCGCACCGGCCCCGCTCAGCTTGGGCCCCTCGGTTGCCGGGCAGCACCGGGCCGCACCGGCCCCGCTCAGCTTGGGCCCCTCGGTTGCCGGGCAGCACCGGGCCGCACCGGCCCCGCTCAGCTTGGGCCCCTCGGTTGCCNTGACGGAGAGTGAGTGCGGGCCGGGGACGGGAGGGGGCCGGCGGCGCTCGGCCGTACTCCGGCTGGCCCCGCGGTCGCGCATCCGCCGCGCTGCTCCGTTAGCCCCCGTTCGCAGCAGCGGAGGGGCTGCTCGGCCGGGGTCGCGGAGGCGGCCTTGCCCGTGCCCCGGGGCGCGGGAGCGGCGCTGGCCGGGATTCGTGCCGCCCGCCTTCGCTGGCGTTGGGGGCGGCCCAGGAGTGTGCGCTGCCCGGCGCTGGCCGGAGCAGGCGGAGCGCTTCTGCCTTCAGCTTTGTTGTAACTGCGGGAAAGTTCCCGGGTAGGATTTTTTTGTTTTCCCTCTGGGGTGATTTCTGCTCTTCTGTCCCGTGCCCTTCCCTCCCTTGCTCTGCTGCCTGGTGCCTGTTGTGCCTTTGTTTATTCTGGTCTCAATCTTCTTCTGTTGCCACGAAGCTGCTGCAAAAGAACTTGCTGCACGGATCGTAACGGGCTGGGGCTCACAGCAGAGTAACTTTCCTTGGTAACTGCTTGGAGATTCTTTGAAGTGCTACTGGTTGTCTTCTCCATCTTCTAGATTATTTGTGCAAACCCGAGGACAACATTTACAACATCGACTTCACCAGGTTTAAGATCCGGGACCTTGAAACTGGCACCGTGCTGTTTGAAATTGCAAAGCCTTCTGCCCCAGGTATGTCGTACTGAGCTTACAGGGATGCTACAGAGACTGGAGAAGTTGCAGTGCAGGGCCCGTGCAAACGAAGCAGAAAGCTCCTTTGGTACGTCCTAGTGCTTAAACTCCTCTAAGCATAGGACTGAGTTTAGCTTTGCTGACAAGCTTGTGAACGTGATTATCATTTGATGGGG
This sequence comes from Psilopogon haemacephalus, assembly GCA_013396835.1. Taxonomy (NCBI): domain Eukaryota; kingdom Metazoa; phylum Chordata; class Aves; order Piciformes; family Megalaimidae; genus Psilopogon; species Psilopogon haemacephalus. The sequence continues at coordinate 89,470 of VWZI01001184.1, forward strand.
AAGAGCTCTCAGCTGCAGAACGTCTCTACTGGCTGGTGATGGTACAGAGCTTTGTGCTTTGGCCATTGCAATGGCAGATAACTCCTGCTCCAGAGCCACCAGGGCTGCAGCGACTGCCAGGGCACATCTCCCGTTCCTTAGTGCCAGTGCGAGTCTCAGAGCAATGACTGAACAACTGGGGGTTGGACTGGATCCCCTTGGGTCTCTTCCAAACCCTAAGGTCCAGTGAACGCCAGTTGTAGCCTGCTTGCCCCGTTACCAGCTGGCCGTGCACTGCCGGCAGAGTGACTCCCGCTGGTGTTTCCTAGAGCAAGATGCGGAGGGTGACGATGACAGCAGTGAGCTGGACGCTAGTGCAGGCCGCTTCGTCCGGTACCAGTTCACCCCAGCGTTTCTCCGCCTGCGCACCGTTGGTGCAACGTGAGTACGAGTGCCTGGAAGGGAGGGGGAGGTCTGCACAAAGTGTCACTTGACAGTTTGTAATTCAGAAACCAGGGCACTCAGCTGCTGCTGCAGGTAATCGAGGAGGACCACAAAGATGGTCAGAGGGCTGCAGCAGCTCTGCTATGAGGACAGGCTGCAAAAGCCAACTGGGGCTCTTCAGCCTGGAGAAGAGAAGGCTTCAAGGAGACCTTATTGTAGCCTTCCAATATCTGAAAGGGGCCTACAGGAAAGCTGGAGAGGGACTATTGACAAGGTCCTGTAATGACAGGATGAGGAGTAACGGGTTTAAACTGGCAGAGGGGAGATGGAAACTGGATGTTAAGAGGAAGTTCTTTTCAGTGAGGGTGATGAGACACTGGCACAGGCTGCCCAGGGAGGTTGTGGCTTCTCCCTCCCTGGAGGTGTTCAAGGCCAGGCTGGATGAGGCCTTGAGCGACCTGTTCTAGTAGGAGGTGTCCCTGCCTATGGCACAGGGGGGTTGGAACTGGCTGAGCTTTGAGGTCCCTTCTCAACCTGAACCATTCTATGATTCTGTGATGTTGAGGCCTCTCTTTCTGGAATGTGTGTGTGATGCTCATGTAGCCTCGGGTGCGAGGCTCTCCTCCTCCCCACAGGAGGTACCTTGTCTCAGGTGGTTTCTTGTGCTTTTTGCACGCAGAGTGGAGTTCACAGTGGGAGAAAAGCCAGTGTCAAACTTTCGGATGATTGAGAGACATTACTTCCGAGATCGCTTGCTGAAGAACTTTGACTTCGATTTTGGCTTCTGCATCCCCAGCAGCAGGAACACATGTGAACACATTTATGAATTCCCTCAGCTCTCAGAGGACCTCAGTAAGTATCTCCTGTCCCACACTGAGTTTGTGTGTGTGCACATGCTCCTTTTCTCCCTCTGTCTGCTTCTGGAAGAAGTTATGGCTGGGATGGGAGGGGACAGAAGTAAAAAGGTGCAGGTTCCTGGTTTAAGTTGGGTGTAAGCTTGACTGAATTACAGATCGGTGCTGCAAATTCTCCTTCTTTGAAAATGAAAGCGTAAGTCAACTCGTGTTGCCAAGTCACAGGCTGCAGGAACTGATCAGTCACAGGGCTGACATGGCTGATGCCTAACAGCATAGCCCAGAAGAGAACAAGAAGATTCTCTTGGCAGCCACACAGCTGTTTTCAGCACTTCCTTGCAGGGCTTGAGCCTCCTGCTCTGAAACAAAACTGGCTCTTCTCTGGGAGGTGTGCTTTTGAGCCTGCCAAGACCTCGCAGACAGGTGTTGTGCAGGGTATGTTTGACCTTGGGGAGGCTGGAGCAGGAGCACACGAGCCCATCTGTGGCTGTCCAGGTGTGCGAGGAGGCACAGGGTTTGTACCCCACCTGCGTACGTGTGGGGAGTGCCACTGCTGCGTGCGGCCCTAATTGCTGCTCTGCTCCAGTGGTGGCTCTCACAGTTTCTAAGGTCTTGGGTGAGATTGCTTGACCCCTCCTTGCTTGCTTTTGACAGCACTTGTCTTGGGAATGGGAAAAATAGGAAGGACAGGCCTGAGCTTTTGAAGCTGCTGAGCAGAGGAGTTTGCGTCTCTCGGGCAGGGCAGAGCATAGCATCAGGCTGGTAAAGGCAGCAGGGTCAGAGCGCCTTTGTCTCGGTGCTGGCCAGCGGAGCGTGGTTTGGGTGTAACTGAGCCCTCTCTTCCCACAGTCCGTCTGATGGTTGACAATCCCTACGAGACGCGCTCGGACAGCTTTTACTTTGTGGACAACAAGCTGATCATGCACAACAAGGCCGACTACGCCTACAACGGAGGGCAGTAAGCGCTGCGCCGCCGCCGGTGCTGTCGCGCCCTCAGCTCTTCTGGATGTCAGCAGTGGACTGGAGATGCTGTCTCGTGCAACAAGGCTTCTTCACCATGAAGGTGGTGAGACACTGGAACAGGTTGCCCAAAGAGGTGGTGGAAGCCCCATCCCTGGAAGTTTTTAAGGCCAGGCTGGATGTGGCTCTGGGCAACCTGATCTAGTGGAAAGTGTCCCTGCCTGTGGCAGGGGGATGAGAACTAGATGATCCTTGAGGTCCTTTCCAACTCTGAGAGTTCTGTGATTCTTGTCCAAACCTTTTCTCCTTGCGTGAGGCTGAAGACATGAAGCAAAGACGACAGCTCATGAAAGTAAAGGGAACCTCCCTGCGACACTTCTCTGTCCTGCACTCAACATATCCTGTCTCTCCTTCTCTGCTTCTGGTCACTTTCTGATACCTTAATTTGGTTGTGGATCAAGAGGCATTGTTTAGAAAACTCTTGCTGTTACAATCTTTTTTAGTTAGTTTGCACCTTTAGCGTTCCTGATGTTCCGTCTCCTGGGTGCCTGCACCCTTTCAAGAGGTCAGACTGTCTGAGTAGGCTGTCTCTTAGCAGGAAAATGTTATCCCTTCAAGTAGCCAGTGATGCCTGAACAGCAAATCTCCTCTTCAGTTGGGTACCTCATCTCTTCAGAGCACAGTGGCTTCATTTGTAGCATGGCTGACATTACTTCCTTAGAGTGCAGCCCAGTATTCTCCAGTGAGAAAGATAAGAGACTAATTCAGCTTCTAAGCAGCACAGGTATCTTCCTTCTGCTCAGGGGCCTTCTGCTGCCCTTGAGAACAGTTTAATCTCTGTTACCAGAGGCACGAGTCTGGGGAAGAAGTTATCCAGGTTGATCATTGAGTCAGTCTGATGGCATTTCTGTTTGAGGTCTTGTGGGCAAATGGTTGCATTTTGGAGCTCAGGGGTTGACCTTAGAGCTGGAGTTAATCTCACTATGTTTACTGTTTCTCCTGCTTCTGTTTGTATAGGACTTGTGGCCTTTGCTACAGCACGATTGCTTTTTAGATCGACAGCACATTGTCAGTCTGGCTTGGCTCAAGGGTAGATGTCAGTCTAGTGGGGCCTTGAGGAAAAAGGGAGAATGTGGAAAATCGCTTGAAAAAAAAGTGTAGGAAGCAGAGCGTCCTTGGCTTCAGTCTCCCTTCACTTGTAAACTTGAATGATCTGTCAGAGGCTCTTGAGGGAGAGATGGTGCTGGGACCAGCTCAGTGGCAGTGTTTCATTTGGGGTGTTGGTAGCTGAAAGCATCTTAGATCAGATGGCTCAGTGTTAGGGAATAGGATTCTTACCAAGAATTTACAGGATTCTCTTTTTGTTTCAACTTCCATCTCTCCTGTGCCTACTTAGATGCGTATTTATAATCTAGGAAGTTGTGCCAAGGTGTTCACCAGCAAACTGAAGGGTCTGTTTCACAGCTGCCGTTGGGATCTGGCAATTAAAACATCATTTGCAGTGGCTGGAGGAGACCTGTGGAACCGTCCTGAGGCCCAGCTCCTGGCCATGCAAAATCTTGTCAAGCAAACCCCCTTTTTGCCTATTTTGCTGGCTCTCAAGACTCACATTTTTCCTGTCCCCTTGTCAGGCTGGTCAGTTCTATTTCTTTTACATGGGAGTTAGGTTTTGTCTAGTCTAGAGGCATTTGCTACTGTTCAACTCGTTCCTTGAGACAGTTGAAACCTAACTCCTTGTGGATACAGCTGGTTACCTGTTTCCCTGAGTAAGATTCTGTGTAGCTGGTATTTTAGCAGCAGTGGGGTGGGTCCCACAGCCTGGAGCCTGGTAGTGCATGGACAGCAGTAGGAAACCACTGCTTTTACATTGCAGATTAATGATGTTAACTTTGGTGTAGAAGACCAACTGGCATCAAAGTAAACAGTGAGAGTATGTGGGGCAGCAGCCATGGAAGAATCTCCAGCTCTTGGGAATACACTTAATTATGATTAGCCACATCAAATGACCTCGTATGGGTGGAGCATTAGTCAAGAGCAGCCACAACAAATGTTTTGGGAATGTGGAGGGGCAAGGTCTGCTTGGTTGAAAGATGAAGAGCAATTCTGCCACCATCAATCCCCTCCAGCACTTCCAAAGGCACTGAGGCAATCCCATTTAGTTATTTCATAATTAGTTAAAGCTGCTTATGAGGTGGAGCTTGGGATGTCTCCTGCAGTGATTGTCTTTAGAAGGGCTCCTGCCGTGCTGGTGAGGTGGGAAACACCTGTTCTGCTGGAAGTTATTTGTGGCAAAGCAGAACTGCCTGGAAGTGTGTTTTTTCAATCTGAAACGTTTGGAGACGCTCAGGATCGTGTCTGGAGAGCCTTCTAAGCGATCCCCTGGGAAACCTTGGTTATCTCGAGCTGAATTTGTGTAGTGTGAATCCAGGTGCCTTTAAATGTTGCTTTTATCCCATCCGTACGAAGCAGCCTTTTGCTTTTCTGAGGAGTGCGATGCTCCCCATCTGCTTGCCGTGTGCGGAGGGCTGCCAGGGCTGGGGGCTGCCAGGGCTGGGGGCTGCCAGGGCTGGGGGCTGCCAGGGCTGAGGGGCTGCCAGGGCTGAGGGGCTGCCAGGGCTGGGGGCTGCCGGAGCGAGCATCAGCAGTCGCTGCGCGGGGTGGTGCCAGCCCCTGCCAGGGCAGGCGGGGCGCGGCCGCCACCTAGCGGCTGCCTGGCAGACTGCGGGGCAGAGTGGCTCGGAGCCTTTGGGCACCTTCTCCGCCCCTAGCCGAGAGGAAGAAGCCTGGAAGCGGTTCTCTGCCGTGGGTGAACGTATCAGTTGGGCAGCAGTAAGCGTCCCAGCGCTTGCAGGCAGCAGCAGCACCCCTCGGTTTGTAGCTGAATTTGTTTACTTTGGCAGATTAGAAGCCTTTTGCCCAAAAAGCATGCTGCAGAAAGAAAGGTTCTGTAAGAGGGCAACCCAACATAGAGAAAGTTGATTGTAATCCAAAAAAGTTACGGATTTCCAGACTCCTGACCCCACTTCAATTGCTTCCCGAAGGTCCCTTCTCTTAGATGCTTCCTATGAAGTCTCTTTTCTTTGTGGCAGGGATGATGGTAAACAAGATTTATCAGAGCATTTTCCTTCTGGATTGTCTGCTCTGATGTTTCAACGATGGCTCAAAGCTACTCATTCCAGTGAGACAGGAAGAAATTGCAGTGTTATCTCATCCTTGTTGGGTAGTATGGTTGTGTTAGCCAGCTGCTGATACCGAGGGAGATGCTCTCAGTGTTGGCTGAAGTTTGAGCAAGAGAAAAGGTATCTGTGCAGACAGCTTCTTTCAGGACATGTGCTGAGCTGGAAGAAGAGTTGGGATCATGCTGTGTTCTGCTCTTAACAGAAAAAGGGACCAAACCCACAATCCCAGTATTTGTCTTCTTGGCACCAGGACCTCCTTTTCATATTTTTGAGGGAAGTGCTTTGGATCCATGCAAATGAGCTCCCTGGGCAGCTATTTTCCTTGACTGAAGAATACATACTGCACCTTGTGAAGGAAGGTTGTCTCTTGTAGCGTGGTCTGGGTAGTGCTGTCTTTGTCCTCTGTTTTTAATGAGAAGTGTCTTTGTGTGTTCTCCGTAGGATTTTCACTGTCTTTTGCTGCAGAGAAACAGCAGCCTCCTTTCTGGTGCTTGAGGATCTTTATTCCACCAGTCCAAAGTTCAGGAAAAGTAAAACAAGTGTTTAGAAGTCAGAAATTAATGAGGAAGGTGGTAGTGAAGTAGTAAGGTCCAAGCACTGTAACTCTCCTCCAGCTCTGTTTCATTACATCCTCTTCAGCTGTTTCCCAGTGTTTGTCTCATGCCCTGCTGTCCTGTTGACATGGAGCTACCGGTAACTGGTGTGACCCTCGGACGTGGGCACTGCCGTCTCTCTGTGGCTTCACGATGAGGACTCGGGCGGAGCTGTCACCTCTTCCTCTGCAGCAAAGGACAAAACGGACACCAGCAAACGCCTGGATCTCAGCGCTGCTACAGGACACCAATTTGTATCTCTCACAGCGTGGCCTTTGGGCACGTCGACCTCCTCCTGCTGTCCCCTTCGGGCACTGCTCCCGTGGCCCTTCCCGTTGTCGGGGCCCGGCAGCGCGCTGGGGGTGCCCGGCTCCCTCTCTGTCTCCCTGCAGGGTGCCGGCGGCCCCTGCAGCCTGGGCGCGGTGGCGGATGTGTTCGTGTGACCGTGCTTTGTCACCAGCAATAGTAATAAAGCCCCTCCCGATTTCGCTCCGCCGCAGCTGCGCCGGGACCGGGACCGGGACCGGGGCTGGGGCTGGGGCTGGGGCGGGGAGG
>VWZI01001184.1:105967-153028 GCA_013396835.1 Psilopogon haemacephalus
AAATTACAGCAAGCCCCTGTCTGCTACACAGCATGATCTTAGCAGGCTTCCTTCGCATGTGTGGGTAGCTACCTCTCTAGGGATAGATATAGCTGTATAAAAACCGTGCCCTTCGTCACTGCACCTTGACACCTGGGTGGAAATGGAACTTGGTACACAAATCTTCGTATGTATACTGCAAGAAGTCACTCAATGTCTGTGGATTTAATAAGTAACCTCACACCACAGGAAATATTTAATAGCTCCAAAAAAAAAAAACAAAAAAAAAAACAGTATGAGGACAGAAGACTTTCTCTGTCTCAGTTCAGAACCAAAGTCCAGCAGGAAACTGGTCCCAGTGTCCATGAGGGGTTCTCTGAAGAAGCTTCAGTTTGCTCAACTGTTGTTTCTTTTAGTGTTCACAAGATGTGGAACGACTCCAAGCCGTTCTCAGTCTCAAGTCTGTCTCTTCCTCCCTCACAAAGGTAAGAGTCTGGTGCTAATCCATCCAAGTGAGGAAAGGAGAGTGGCTGCAGCTGCACAAAGGGTCCCCAGGTCCACATCTGCAGGGAACCACAGAGCCACTTGGAGCTCCAGATCTTAGCTTTTCTTTCCTTTCCTACTTTTAACACCAAGTTCTTTCATCTGAGTCCTGTAATTGGTACCTTCCCAAGTACCAGCCAGTCCAGCTTGAGGAGACGACAAAGCCACAAGTTAGTTAAAGGACCAAGGCAGAAGTTCAGGTCACTTCCTCTCTGTTCCATCATACTTCCAGGAAGCGAGAGCTGCTGGACTTGGAGTGGAAAGGCTCAGACCACATGCGACGTAGATCGCCCTAGGCAGGGAAACAGCAAAAGGACCAAGCTTCAGAACCCTCAAATTATAGAATCATAGAATCAGTCAGGGTTGGAAGGGACCACAAGGATTAGCCAGTTCCAATCCCCCTGCTATGGGCAGGGACACCCTACCCTAGATCAGGCTGACCAGAGCCTCAAAGGCCACTCAGAATTCGGAGTTTAAAATGCCTTAGAGCAAAGCTGAGCCTTGCCTCTGCTGGAAACTAAATAAAAAACAGTAACAATTCCTTTCCCTACCAGGCCAGACCCTCTTCTGTTGTTGGCAGAGCTACCTACAGGGATTTTGTGCTGAGCAGGCAATACAGCAGAAGAGTTCTGCCCTTCCCTGAGCTCCTCAGCCTGCAGTGCTTCAGCCACAGCCCTCCCACAGAACAGCTGAAGGTAAAATTCCAGCTCAGAGCAGCCTCTGTTCGACCTTTTTGCACACTGGTGTGAGCAGCTAGGGGAGGCCTAATTCACTGATGTCATTAAAGCAGCATTCCACAATTGAGAATGAAGTCACTCCATCACATCCACTGGTGCCCTGTGTACATTAACCTGCTCCTCCCAGGGGCTCACCTCCCAGAACAAAGGTTCACCCCATTCGGTTCTGGGTCAGGGCTGCTGTGGACACAGCATCCTCACCAGAGCTGCTGGCCAGGTGCCTGCAGCTGCCCCCAGAGCTTCAGCCCTGCCTTACCTTTAAATAGGCCATGGTGAGCAGCGGCAATAAAGTGAAGGGTACCAGGTAGAGGAGGGCAGGCTGGGCTGCTCGGTGGATGCGGGATGCCACGGTGGCAGTTAATAGACCTGTGACAGAGAAAAGCGACAGTCAGCATCTGCTGGCTGCAGGGGGCTGCTCTGCCACAGCCATGCATGGCTTCTTTCACCACCACTGCCAGAGGCAGGCTGTGGAAAAGGTCCCTGTCTGTGCTCTGCCTTCCCTGAATCTCGCCAAAACAAACAAAGCAGTTCAAATTACTTTGTTGTATCATTAGGCTGTGGTGAGCCACTTGCTCCAGTTTGGAATCCCAAAGACGAAGCTAATAATAACTGACACATAAGAAGAGGCAAGGGGGAGGAAGCTGAGCGCAGCACACTGAAGAGCTACTCCAGTGCTGGTACCTCTTGAGGCTGTCAATCTGGGGCCTCCAGCCTGAGAAACAGGGGCCAAGAGGAAGGGCTGCACACCCCAGGAATGATTTTCCTGGATACTTGCAGGAAGGGAATGTCAGGGGGAGGAGGAAGGGTATGGGTAGGAAATAATCTTTCCTCTTCATCCTTGGAAGGACTGCAGGGGGTCAGGATATGCACACACGTGGCCTGACCTTAGGGAAAAAATGTGGTTTACGTTAGGGAGGAGAGAGATGGCTACAGCAACCCATGACCAGCATTCCAGGTGTGGCCATTTACCACTTCTGTATGTAACAAGATGTCCCAGGGTCATGAGCACAAAAGTGCAGGAATTGCCTAGATGAGTGACCTCTTGCACAGCATAAGCCACCTCTAAACTCCCATATTCCTCTCATCAGGCAGGTATGAGCTACACCACCCGTGTGCTACCTCTGCTAGTAAAGCAAAGTGTGAACAACTGCTAAACCCCTGCACTGATCTCTCTTCCATTTTCTAAATACAATACACCATCAGCACCACACCTCAGAAGACTGTAGAAGGGTCTCCTCCACAGAGCACACGAAGGAAACCCAAGGAGAGGAGGATTCAAAAGAACACAGCCAAGCATTCTCCTAAAGCCTCTTTACCCCTGCCTCCATCATCTCCTAACGCCCATCTGCCTGCCAAGCAGCGCTTAGGGCACACTGCTCACTCACCTACAAAATACCCAATGAGTGTGCAGTGGAAGTAGGAGACCTTCTGCATCCGCCCAGAGATGTTGCCCGGCCCCGGGGCGCCGCAGGAGTCGCTGCTGGCCTGCTTCTTGTAGTTGTCGTAGCGCAGCACGAAGCAGAGCAGGAGGCCTGGCATCACGATGTCCCCGATGCCCAGCATGGAGAAGTGGCTGCCTGTGGAACTGGAGAGCAGCTGCAGTCAGCTTCATGCTCAGCAGCAAGGTGACAAGCTCTAGCCCTAACTCTGGTTTTCAGCTTCATCTTGCATGTCCCTTCTTCCTGCCCAGAGGCTTTTATGTGGCAGAAGCTAAATGCTGGCTCCTGAAGAGCTTTTCCAGTTCAAAAGCCTCACTGGGACAGCGATGCCACAGCACTGCTAACTGCTTTATTTCTGCCAGCAGTCTCGAAGCTGCCTCTGCTATTAACTCACCCCGTGACACAGATCCATCAGCCCAGCGTCAGCCATCTCCATGCTGATGGGAGGCACCAGCTGGCTGACCAAAGCCTTCAGTCAGGGCTGACAGATGCTGACTGCACCTCCCCTCCCTCTGCAAAGATTGCCTCCAATAGAAGAAGTCCATTTATAGACTTCTCAGATCTTTGGCCTCGTTCAGACAAAACAGGTAGGAAGCTACAGACCCTCCAGGTTCCCAGGGAAGAGCCAGCTGTGAGGTAGGAAATGAACTAACACTGCCCCTTAGCTTAACTCCAGGATATTCTTCATGCAGACAAAGCCAAATCAGGTTACTGCAAAGCTGACAAAATGAACCATTTTGGTTTTGTCATGGCAGACAATCTTTGATTTCAGCAGCTCAGCATCTAAAGAAGTCACACTAAACATCCCAACATAACCTGCTGCACAGCTGCTGAGGTGCCTGAGCTTGCTGCTCTGCCAGGCCTGTGCACACCTTGGTTAAAACCAGAGACAAGGAGGAACCCCCCAGAGCAGAGGGAGGTGGAACATCTGCCCCCAGCACAGCACTGCTCCTGTAAGCTGCCCTTGCCTAGGTCAGTTTTGAGCTCTCTTCCCAGTCACTTGCACAGTGCAGTCATCAGTTCTGCTGCGATAATAAACCTCAGGCTTTTGCTTTTAAACATTAGGTCTTAAGCTCTCCAAGAGCAGCAGAGCTCCCACACATGTTACGATCTGGTTCTAGCAGGCCACCTTTTAACCAAACAGGGGTCATCTCTGTACACTGAGAGTCAGCCAACGCAGTGCCCAAGCCTCACCACCTGTTACGGGTCATTTCCTTGTGAAGATGTGAGACTAGCAGGGAACTAAGCTGCTGATGTCCAGTGGAACTGGAGCTGCTGCAGGGCAGGGGGAGGGAGCTGCAGGTTGCACCTGGGAAAGACAAGCTTGCCCGGCAGCGACAGGCGCGGAACGTCTCTGCCCACGTTGGGTCCCAGGTGGAGCTTCCGGGATAGAACATCCAGGGGGTTATCAGCTGGCTGGGTGGCCACCTTCACCATGACATTGCTGTTGAAGATGTAGGCAGAAAAAAACACCTAGGGAGCAAGGAAATCACCAGCCGTTAGAAACTGAAATTGCAAGCTGAACCCTCAGAGCTGCCAGAGCCTTAGCTCTGATGACAGAAGGGAAAAGACTTTCCAGCAACCCAGAGAAAGATTTTTACACCTAGCAATAGTAACTGGGAAGCAGCTTCTGGGCTCACCATATTGACCAGCATCTGAAGAGCCTTTGACAAAGCATCTGTCCAGCCTAGTCTACAGAGGCAGTAAGAGTATGAGAAAGCTCAAAAGCAGAGAAGAGCCAGGAGTGGTGCTGACTCCTAACGGCAACTATGCAGCACTGGCTTCAAAGGCTCCTGCACCCCAGTTCATCACGCTGGGAAACAGAGCAGCTGCCAGAGCTGTCAGCAAGCACTTCCCTGGATCAGGGCTGGGTGTAGTGCAAAGGTAAAACAACATCCTGGCAGCATTACAAACCATGTCCTGTCAGGCTTCCAGCAGAAGTGCAGTAAGAGTTGCTGCCAGCCCTACTGGCTCTGTGCTGGGCTGCACTCCCGTTCTGCAGGTCTTGCTGCTGACCACCTGCACGCTGTGCAGGCATGAGGAAGGCTTTGGGCTTACTTGCAAATGCTCATTCTGCTCTTCAGCCAGGCTTGCAAAATTTGGGTTCAGATTTCTTTTTTTAAATCAAATGCCAAAGCTGAAGTAGTCTAACCATGTGTCTGCTCTGTCAAGTGATTAGAGAGGAAACCCTTCCGTATCCTGCTGCAGACTAACACACCTCAGAATGGAGCAACAAAACCCATCCTCTGCCTTTGCCAGATTTCATCAACTCATACTAGCACAATCCATGTCAAAATGGCCCGAGGCCAATTACAAATCCAAAGGATAAAAACAATTTTAGCAAACCCAAACAAAACACTTACCCAAAAGACATCATAAATTAGTAACCCAGAGAGCAACAAGCAGGAAACCTTCAGGCTGGGCAGCCGAACAAAGGCTATCATTGCAACACACAGGCCCATAGCCAGAGCTACAAAATGCAAGCACATGATTAGTCCATTAAAAATAGCAAAACAAAACCCCCTTTGCCAAAACCTCCTCCCCCCAAACCACCCTTCACCCCGCAAAGATGCCCCTCTTTGCACCTCTGCAGCACTGCATGCACTAGAAGACTGTCCTCTGTTTGCAGAGAGTGAAATTCTTCTCACCAGAGTCAAGAAAAGTCAAAACACATTCAGCAGCCGACTGTGAACATGCTGCCATGGAAGCAGAAATGCCTCTGCAGGCACAGCTGCCCATTCCACTCAGCTTCCCCCACCCACCACAAAGAAATGTTTTCATGTCTGTGTACTAGAGACTCGACCTCCCACTGACTACCCGGTTAGAAACAGGAGCAGCAAAACAACTTTGAACTCCTTGTGCCCCAAACAGAAATCTCTGCTCTTACAGCACGAGGAGGTTTTCCAGTCGCAGTGTAAAACAACTCCACTGCCTGGCTCCCGGTCCGGAGGCAGCCTGGTTATGTGAAACGCTCAGCCCGAGGCTGTGCAAGGCTGCAGACAGCAGCCGTGAAGCAGCCTGGTTCAGGCAGACAAGGATTTGCTCACTACAGAGCAAAAACCTGCCCAATGCAGAGAAAAAATGAGGCTCAGTCTTGTCCTAATCCCTCTCCAAGGGTGAGTTTTCAGCCAGGTCACCAGGCTACAGGCCACGCCGCAGCTCTGATGTTAGCTGTGTTCCAAGGGGAATTTTGTCAGAGCAGAAAGCTAAGATGTCATCCAAAACCCAGTAACTCCTAGCCCACTGCCACAGACACTCACCTGGCTCTCAAGCATCTTTCACATTCCAGCTGGTTACATGCAAATCCTTAAGGAGATACTAAAAGCCCAGCAGACCTTTACAGTAAGTGAAGTTCGGCCCCTGACAGCATTGTGCCTGCAGGGGTAAGGGAGCCCTGCTGGGCCCGGGCTGCACTGAGGGATGCAGACAGCTGCACACAAAGCACACCTAACAGGCCTGTCCTGACCAACTCCAGCTGCAGGGACCAGGCACTATGGATGCCTGCAGCCACTGGCGTGGCAGCTTGTCCAGGCCAGGGTTCAAAACGCTGACCTCCGAGGTTCTGCTGTAACCATGCAGCTGTGAAACTGTCCCACACTTCCTCCATCTGCCTCTCAGGCACTGAGGAAACCTTTCCATGTGGGGTCAAGGCCAAAAAAGCAGCACAAATGCCTGCCAGCCACAGCAGTGCCCAAGGGCTGCATCCCACCAGCAGCTTTGCCAAGCCCACCTGGTCCTTTAAGAGCTGACAGCGAGTGTCACAGCTGCCAGCTCTGACAGGATTCCCTGCGGCGTGCTGCACAACTGCAGCCAGCTATAACATGTAAAAAACTGTTCAGGTTTGAAGAATTTGTCACAGCAAAGCAGCAGGAAAGAGAACTGTGCTCAGGGCAGCCCTCACTTACAGACCTCCTCTGGTAGGAGAGCAAGCAGAAGGGAACAGTCTGTCTTAAATCACAGCCAGTGCTAGTGGCAGCTCAAGCAAGCCTTCATTTAGGAGAGGGTTTCTGTGTTACAATGAACTAGAAGTGGAGATGTTTTAACCAGCCTCAAGTTTTACCTTCACACACTCCATTTCCCCGTGGCTGAAATGAATGCAGGCACACATGTGAGGTGCCTCCATCCAACTGTGCAAACACTAGAGAGAGGAGATGGTAGGAAACCCCTTTGGATGGCAGTGAAACACACATGCTAATTGCTGTGCAGTTTTGCAACTGCCTTAAGAAATATTGGTAATTCAGAGAACTCAGCATGCTGAAGGGCTGCTGCGAGCAACACCAGGCAGAGTGCAGCCACAGCACCAAGTGGCTTCTCTAAATGCAAGCCAGAAATAGAGGAGAAACAAAGCCCTACGCATGCAAGCTCAGGGATGGTGCTGACAAGCTGTATCAGCCATCTCTCCGCTCAAGTGCACCCCAAAGCATCTCTTTATAAGAAAGAATGAGAGAGAGAGAGGCCAAACAGCCTCACAAACTGCAGCTCTGGACAATGCCTTAACAGAGCTGGATGAGAAAGAGCTAACTGCAAGGGTTAACCTCCAGCCAGCAGAAAGAATTAACTTTGCAGTGCCTGCAAGCTCTGCCCTTATGGAATAAGGATATTCTGTGGATTAGGAATATTCCTGCTCGTGTGATCAGCCTCTCCAGCTCCAGCCTGTTTTGCAGCTTTACTGCAGTGAGCAGATGAAACCAAGGTGCTGGTGGTGTGGTGTCTGCTTTACAAAGCATTATGCAAGCTGGCAAGACCAAGGTTCCCCACAGGCCACCGCATGACCTTCGTAAGAAACAGGTACTGAAGCTGTGACCTAATCATGTTCCTACACAGCTCTCCAAGTGTCTTTTGAAGAGTGGGAACCAGAATAGATGTCACGAAATGGCCTCTGACCGACTGCCGCAGCAGCCTCCAGGGTACCCATGGCAGTTCCGCTCACTCTGCAGCTATACAGACACTGCACATCCACAGCATTCCCACTGCACAGACCCAGCTGTGTGCACTGTTTAGAGAAGCTTTTAACCAGGCTTTAGTCATCATCCCTGACGATTCTGTCATCAAACAATCCACTCTGAGAAACAAGCATTTCAGGATTCAGAGCAAGCCCCCAGTGACAGGATCTGCTCTCTGCCCTGGCTTTGGAAACAGCCCAACCTGCTCCTGTGCAGACAGGGGAACTGCACCATCTGAGTGAGAACTGTTCTGGCATCACTGCCACATCGCCAGTCTGGACAGACCGAACCTCTTTACTGAGCTCTGAAGCAGGAACACTCCCTCGCAGTTAGCTGCACAATGACAAGCCACACATGAAAGAACGAGGTGCACTGCCCCACTCCTCCCTCCAGCACCTTCTCAACATCCATTCCATTTCCTACCTGCAACCAAACAAGCTCCTCCCACGCACGCAGGAAGCAGCCAGGTCCCAGCACAGCCTCACAGAGCAGCGAGAGCTCCACTTTCATCATCTTGCATCTACAGCCACACTGACCCCAGACAAGACTCTTTGGGGTCTTGAGTGCACCCTGCACCTACAGCCACACTGACCCCCAGACAAGAGTCCCTGGGGTCTCGAGTGTGCAGTTACAAAGAAGCAAAGGCACAGCTGATGTGATCCCACTTGCAGCGGGTTAGAGCGAGGACTCAAACTGCAGTATTCCCATGACCAAAGCCAGTAAAGGTTGCTCCCTCTGTCGTATCACAGACAAATGCTGATTTAATTGGATCTGAACAAAGGACCAGAGGCTGTACCTGCACAGGACAAACTCCCTTAAAACAAACTGCAGCAAATACTGCAAAGCTGGACACTGGCAACACAATGCAGTAGATCATAAACCACCAGCACAGGAAACAACCCCCAGACCCTCTGCAGCAGCAGTTCAGAACTCTGCAGATGGATCACCTCAAGCCCACTCTTCCAGACTGAGATGTTCACAAGAAGCCAGTTTTAAGGCAATGCTCCTGCCCATACCTCAAGTGCAGAGAGCTCTTGCCAGGTGTTGCCAAAATCCACACCTGACACTCAGCCAGGGGTGCAGATGCAAAACCATGCCTGATGCCACGGTGGGCTGCTCTGCTGAACACATGCCAGACCACACCTGCCTTTCCTCAGGCAGCACCTGGGTACTCTAAGAAGTAACAGGAAGAACTTCCAAGAGCAGCAGAAAGCAAGAACTGAGGTGACACCAGTGTGAAGGCAGGAACCAAGCAAGGGGCTGCCAGAGGTGTCCAGGGACCTGCTGCTGCCACCCTCCTCCAGAGGAGCAGTGAAGCAGGCAGCAGACATGCCTGCTGTTGCAACAGCAATTTCAAGGGTGGCTTACGTTTTCCCAGCCTTCCTCAAGCAATCACCACCTCAAGATGCCACTTCACCAGTTTAGCTGCCTTGACACTGCTGAGAAGCAGGGGTCCTGCTCCTGGCAACTTCTCCATCTCTTTGTTGCCATCTCCACTCCATCCTCTGGGATCCCACCGTGCTGCCACCACGTACCTTTTGCCAAGTTTAGCACATACCTGGCTGCACAATGATCCAATTCAGCTCACTGCAGCAGCAGCAGCAAACCAGCCTGGCAGAAAGACAGCAGGCTGCCATTCTAGCGAGCTGAATCACTTCAGCACGTGATTAAACGAGCGCCAGAGCAGGCACAAGAGATTTGGAAGCCAGGAGAGAGAAGGAAAGCTGCTTTTTTGGAACACTAAGCTGTGAGAATTCAGTTCAATTAGCATGGAAAAAAAAATAAATAAATCACACCTTCAGGCCAACTGGATGTCTGCCAGCTTCACCCATCTCACCATCCTAACTGGCAAGCATCAAAGAGATCAAAGACAAGCAGCTACTGTGGACTGCCTCGCAACAAATCATTTGATCATCTGAACCAAAAACCCAACGAGATGCACAGCAAACATTAATGAGGCTGTTAAGATCAGGTTATGATTCATGACAACCACTGTCTGCAGACATCCTTAACTAAAGCTGGCGAGTCAGCCTGTGCACACAGGTGCAGAACATCTCTCATCAGCCTTCTGGCACTTCCCTGGAAGCTTTCACGAACCTGAAAAACGTGTCCCAAGCACTACCCTGCCACGTTCCTGACAGCGCTGCCCTTCTGGGAGCCTGCCTCACAGCACCTCAACTCGGCAAGCCAGCACGACCAGCAAACTTCACCAACCCTCCCCTCTGACTGGATGTGCCAGAGCAGGCCAGAGCAGGAACAGAAGCCCTTCAGTCCCATACTCACCATCCATGAGGAGCCAGTGGCCAGTTAGGACCCAGATGAGGACAAGCATCACAGAGAGAGAAAATGAGAGCAGCTCAGCAGCAGTGAACCGCCCGCAGCAGCCGAAGGAAATCCTAGGAACAAGACACAAACATCAGGCTGCAGGCTTGGTGCTTCCACTTCCAGAACAGAAAAGGGATGCTCTTGGAACAAGGCAGTGAGAGGTGCCAGGAATAACCGAAAGGAAGTTCCTTTGCTGCAAACAGGCACCAAGACAGCAAGGAAATAAAAGCTTTCCTCATCCAAAGAAAGGTGTGCAGGGCCTGAACTACAGAGGTGGAAAAAATGCTGTGGATGCTGGCAGCTCTCTTCAGACTTCACCACCACTGCTAGCTCCTCGTCCCCTCTCAGAGTGCTTTCTGCAACAGCAACTCCAGTCACAGGGTGAAGAAAAACATCAGTTTCCAAACCTGACCTTAACAACTGCAATTCTCAGCAGCGTAACTTCTCAAAGAGGCAGCACTGAAATCCACAGCTACAAATTAACAACCAGTAACATCCAACACAGCTCTCAGACACTGGAACCTCAGCCAAAAAAAAACCAAAAAAAAACCCCAAAAAAAACAAAAAAAAAAAAAAAAAAAAAAAACCAAACAAAAAAAACCACCGGCCAATCCCAGTAAAAAGCACTGCTGGGATACACAGTCCTGGCAACGACCTGCAGGCCTTCCTGCTTTCAACCTGAAAACCTGCTCTTGGCACCGAAACAGGCACCAACGGCAACCCTGAGGTCAATGCAGGTAACCAAAGACTCCAGTAAAGGATTCTCATTAAGAGAAATAGTTGCAACAGAGAGGGAGAGGAGCAAAGGGCTTCTCAAGTCCTTACTTGTTCTGCGGTGAGCAAGGCCGTGTCAAGTACTGGCACATCGGGAGCAGCAGGAAAGCAAAAGCTATCGTGGCAAGGACTAGAAAAAGAAGAAAAGGCAACATCAGCACATTCAGGCCCCAATTCTGCAGTACACAAACAAGCTTGAACAACTTGAAAACTCTCTTGCAACAATGCCCTGTTATCACAGGCTACAGCAGCAGCAAGCAAGCAAGAGCAGCTGCAGGCTCCAAGGCTTGCTGCAGGCCTTGCCTTGCCAGCAGGATTCCCACCCTCAGGCACGGGAGCAGCTCCCAGAGGCATGCAGTGCCCCATCCCCAACCCCTACCGACCCCAGCCCCTAGGGCTGCTCATCATCTTCTCGGCAAGTGCCCAACTACTGTGCCAGAGGACTCTGACAGTCCTTGCCCATGGGTCACAGGGTTGAAACTCAGGGGGTTTGCCTCCATCCCACTCAGACCCTTCCCTCATTACTGAATGCAGTACAGCCTAAGGTAAGCTGCAGTCAGCAACTAAGTTACAGTTTTTATCTACAAAGTCGTCAAGTTTTTGAACACAGGATGAGACAAACACACAAATATCACAGCTTCCTATTTCCAGCAGCATTTTCTTTTTCAGAGGCATACTCATCCCACCCACACAGTTGTGAAAACATTTAGTGGCTGCTGGGATTCTAAGCATTTTCCCTTCTTTTTTTTTTTTTTTAATTTTTTTTTTTTTTAACATACCACCACCAAATCTATACCAAGGCCTGTTTGAGAGGCTGAGTGAGGGTGTGGTGACACCCTGGTGTCAGCAGCACACATCCAGAGCTGCTGTAGGCAAGAACAGACTGAAAATGAAGAGTGTCTTGGCATTTTCTGCATGCTACAGATCAAGTCTCTGTGCTCTGCTCTGCTCATTCCTTACAAAATTGGGGTGGGTTGTTGTTGGTTCTGAAAAGGAGGATTTTTCCTCTTCTCGAAGGAAGAAATGGACTCAGTCAAACCTCAACTTTCCACCCCTCAATTCTGCCCCTTCTTGTGGGAGGAAGATGTTTTGAAGAGGAGAGCAGGCCACTTCAAAATAGAGCGTTACCAAGTGTCTGCATGGAACAGCACCATGGAAACTCAGCTCCAGCAGTATTCAGGAGAGGAGGGGAAAAAAAGCAGAATGGGTAGGGAAAGAATGAAGTGTGGCAACTCCATGCCAAACTGGCAGCTTTTCAGAGGTGCCTGGCAGGGAGCAGTGCACAACAAAGCCTGTGTCCCTGCTGCCCCAAGTCCTGCAGGCCTCCTGCCTGCCCACCCTGACCCTCAGCGGGACTGGTCCTTCCTCCCCCCAAACCAAACCTCCTTCCCTTTCCTCTCTGCCAGTATTTTTTCACAAGGAATCCTGCACCTGCTGTCCTGGCATCCCTGACAGCTGGCACCCCAAAGCTGGACTCAGGCAGTGAGTGCCAGAATGCAAAAGCAGTCACACAGTGCCCACCAGGACCCACTCTTGGGCTTGTTCCTGACTGTCCAGGCTCCAGTCACCATTTCTCTCTTCCCTCATCTCAGGATCTGTTGTTCAGTCAGCTTAACTCCTGTCCGCAGGCCACATGCCAGCTCTTCAGCTCTGCCCTCTGCTTAGCAGCTGGTCCTGGCCCTGAGCTGTGCTGCACCTACCCCTGACTCTCCCCTGAAAGGCAATCTTTGGGGGAGGGAGATTTAGGAGTCAGCTATAACTGACAGGTCCCCTTGCATCAGCCTCTAAAATCTACACAAAGAGGATGTGACATACACTGCCAGAGCTTCAGGGGACAGAGGGACCAAGTCTCACAGCTCCCCAGGTCCAAGGCCAGCAGGATTCACACTCTTGCTCTGTCACCTCTAACAAAGACCTGTATTTCAGAGGTTCTGGGGTCAGAGTCCCCTGTGCTGAGTGACACCCTCTGAGGCAAGGCACGAAGGTATCATAAACCCAAGGTCAACAATAAAGCTACTCAAGTGCACTGACCCCAATAGACTCCATCCTCTGAAACCTGCAACAAACCTCAGCTGACAATTACCACTAAGCTACAGCCCAAAATGTCACAAATAACGGTACAAATATCAAGGCTGTGGTGGAATCAATAGGCCAAGAAAGCTGGCAAATTAGAAGTTGTCTTTTGTCAAAACTCTGCCCTTGTAGTATCTTCTCCATGTGTGTGCAGCACTCCCCTAAGGTCCAGCACACAGCAAAGGTTGTGAGGAGCAGTCACCCCTTTTCAGCAGGAAAGAATGTGTGTGCCAGAGGGCAAAGGTAGAGAACCAGAGTTCAGCAGAGCTCCACAGAACTCAGCAGGCCTCCAGAACCAGCAAGAGGAGTCTCAAGGCTCAGGTCAGGAGCAGAGATTTAGATTTCCCCATCAATATCAGCCCTGTGTAAGAGGCTGGAGTTGATTCATGAGGGAAAAGCCTGTACTGCATATACAGGAGAGGATGAGAGGTACTTAGGGGTTTGAAAACCTCCACAGACTGAGAAGTGCAGCTGTTAAAGCTGCTGTGTATTTGCAGCGGCAGGAAGAGTCCTGCTACGCTGAACAGCAGCTGGCCTTCTGCAGAACTGCAAAGATCAAAAGGCCAGAACCTTCCCCAAATCAAAGTCCTGCTAGTTACTGAGAATGACAAAGGGTAAGCAATTCTGAGCAGAACCAGAGTACTTGCCAGTTACTCAGCAGCAACAGTTTCAGTTTTGTTCTGCATTCAAGCAGTATGAAAGGCTAATGCTCAAAATGCAAGAAGGACCAAGACCAGCTTTGAGACAAAGAAAAAGCCACAGTGGAACTCTGCAATGACACTTCTGGGTGGGACCATCAAGGCCATGCCCTCAATACCTCAGTGGTGAAATGCCACGTACAGTTCTGAGCACCACATGAACTTCACCTGCAGCAATGCAGCCAGCACCTGTCACAAGTCCTACTGCAAGAGGCTTAGCAAATCTCCCAGTCTTCTGAAACCACAGCTGGCACTTAGCTCCAAACAACAGCTCCAGAGACATGAAGATAGAACTGTGAGGCCTGATGAGGGCTTTTAAAATACATCCTGACACACATGACCATTCTTTAAGTGTAGCAATGCTTTCTGCCCTATAGCAGTCCTCAGAAAGAGAAGAAAAGCTGCTCACCTGCTGTGCATATTGTAAAGACAACTTGAACAGAGTCAAAGAAGAAGAACATGACCAGGAGAGACACAGAGGCTCCGATGGGCAGGAACAGCGCCTGGGTAGAATCGATGGTTTGAATACCTGCAGGAGAAAGGAGGAGACATTTATCTTGGGCTGCTTCTTACCACACGGGCACCAACAGCCTGTCCTCACCACGTAGCTGAGGACTCACAAGACACTCCAGTGCTGGTGCTACAGACATTTCCTCAGAGATCCTCGTGTGCTGCCACAGCCAAGTACAGCAGCTGTGTGCAGCCACAGCCCAGGAGCTGTGAGCTGAAAGAAAAGGTCTGGGTTCTGTCCTGAGCCACACACAGCGTAACAAATCACAAGAACGAGCCCCACACAGAAGTGATCCATTTGTGTCATTTTACACTGAGCACACGAGCCTGCAGAATAGAGCACCTGAAGGTTTTGTTTAGCCTCTCTGCACGAGGCAGAGCCTGACCAAGAGCAAGCTGCAGACAGTGCCAGGCTAACCCAGCTCATGCAAAGGGTGCTGCAGATTCAAATTCTGCCTAGGTGAAGGCCACCGTGCACTTAAATTGCATCACTGATGGCACTCTCCAGACACCATCAGTGCTAACAACACAGGGCAGTTTCTCAAACCCACCCAGCTCATTCACCTGTTCATGAAACTACCCCCACGCACAGCCTGCACTACAATCACCTCTGATGCTACAAACCAAAGCTATTTTAGAGCTGGAAGCAATTTCAAACAGTGCAGAGAACCCAAAGGACTTTGTTCTGATCATTTCCCCCACCTCAATACCTACCAGAGGTAGTCCTAGCAGGACAGGCCATCACACACTGCATGGTGCCCCAGTTCTCAGAGTGGCTAAGGAAATGGAGAAGGTCAGGCTCTGGACAGCCTGCACATTCTAATACTTAGCTCAGGTCACAGGTAGCTTTAAGCAGAAGCAGCAGAATACATTTTACCAATGAAGAGCAGAACGGCTCAGCCACTGGGATTTCTGTGACTGGGGTCTGGCATAGAAGGGTGAAGGACACCAGGGCCTAGTGACAAGGGTGTGAAGGCACAGAACTTCCCACCTCCCATCTCTGACTTTGATATAGCTCCTCCTGCTTCTAGAGCATTTATTCATCAGCCCTTCGGCTTGCCAAGGAAAAATAAACAAAACAACCCCCCAGAAATTCCATCTTACAGGCCACTCTGGCACAGGGAAATCAGTGCCTGCAGTGTTAAATGTCAGAGTTCTTCCTTTCAGCCCTGATCATTTTGACAGCTAATCCTTTACTGTGCTCACTCCTCAGCCCCAGACGGGCTTCTCTTACATCCCGGATGCCAAAAGCCTCAACTGCTTATTGCTGAATCACCAAGCACAGCAACATCTTTGCTCTGTGTTGTTACCTCTGTCTTGAGAACAGAAGCAGTGCTCCAACAACTCCCGAAGTTCCAAGGGTGAGGATTTAAAGAAAGGGGAAAAAAGGCCCAGCCACACCCAGCAGCATGGACATGCTGGGGAGTCCTGAGCTCCATTTCCGACTCAAAACACAGCAACCTTGGCACTCAGGTGGTCGTGCACAGGGCTGCTCACGTCTCACTCCTCTCTTCTAACCCTAGGGAAACCCTTCTAGTGCCTCTTCTCAGGATATGGCTACATCAATTGCTGCAAGTGAACCTGAGGTGGGAATTTCCAGCACATTGTGCATGTGCCGCACTCTCTTTACATCGTAGTGCTACCTGCAAACCAGTGCACCTCAAACAGCCAAGCTGCCTGCAGCTTACTTCCAGCCCAGAGAGGGGACAGGTGCTGTGTGTCAGCTGGCACCTTAACCTCCACTCTGAATAGCTTGTGTGGACACAGATTGTGTTGTCCATTAGAAATGAGAGCTCCACACCTGGGTATCTCTAATGACAGAGCTGAATCAGCCCTATGGATGAGCTGTCAGGGCAGATCTCCCATGGCCCACAGGCTGGCCTGTATGTCAGAGCAAGTGACTCCAGACAGGCAGCAGTTGCTTTCCCTTCTCAGAGCTCTCTGCTGGTTTTCACCAGCAAAGCTGCCTGCGTTTCCAGTGAAACCTGACCTCCTCACCCCCAGCCACTTCTATGCACTGTGGAAATGTCCCATTGAGGTTCTGCATTTAGCTTCCAGGGGCACAAAGTAGGCAGCAGCAGGAGTGCACAGCAAGACAGTAAGAGCCCAGACAAGACAGCTCCAGGCAGCTGCCCCGCAGGAAGAGGAGAAGCAGAAGCAGCAGCAGAGCAAAGCAAGAGAAGGAGCAGAGCTAACCCTTACTGTTATTGGTGCTGTTGCCATTGAAGGACCCGGCTGTGCTGCTGCTGTCTTTCTCTTTGTCTTGATTCTCAAAGTCCATGTTAAGAGACCTGCAGGGAACAAGGCAAACTTAACAGAAAAGTTTCACGTTCCTGGTTAGGCTCCTTAGCGTTCTGCACCAGCACCCTCTGGTTCCAGAGGGGTCAGCAAATCCTACAGGCTCTGACAGTGGCACTTGTCACCAGTGTCTGAACTGGTGTGTAACACTGAACCACAGGAAACCCTTCTGCATCACTGGGGAGTGCAGAACCCCATGGAAGTGCAGCACCATTTCAGTTCTCTGAGGAATTTCAACTCCTTCCAAATCCTCATTCTGACCCTTTCCCTTCAGAGGAAAGGGTCAGAGAGCACTACAATGCCAACAAATTCACCTGTTCTTATCTTGCTCCTCTAAAGACAGCTCTGCTCTGCATCTTGTTTGGGGCACCTTCTTCACCCACACCTCCCTCTTCCCCATTCATGCATTCCAGCCTCATAGTATTCCTCCCAAGCTGTAAAAACCTGGGAGGAGGCTGACAAACCTCCAGGACTTGATCTGAGATTCAGCCAAACTCAGTGCAGTGTTTCATTCCCCTCTGAATCAGCTCAGTTCTGGAAGAGCTTCACACTACCATTCTCCCTGCAGCAGCAGGCAACTCATTATTCCTGGGTGTGCTAGCAGCAAGGAATACTGGAAACTAACTCTTAGATATACTGCTCAGAAACACCTTCAGCCCCTCTCCTCTCATTTCAAGTGCCACCAATAATTACAGGATTACCTATCAGCATCTCTACCTCCACGGTAAACATAAATTAGGAAATTACTTTCACTTGGCAACGCAGCTGCTGATTGATCCAAGACAACTTCTGGAGCATCTCCAACCGTTTAAAGATTTGGCTCTTCCCTTTGTTACAAATTATCACTAACATCATACCAAAAAAGTGACCACTGAAACATCCTCCTCCTGTAAAACAAGATGTACTCAAAAAATGGCAAACTGAGAAACATTTGCTTCTTGGTTCCAAGTTTCTGCTGGGCTTCCAAAGGCAGCATCCAGCCGGCACCTCCCACCCAGCCATAAACTGCAGTTGCTTATCCTGTGGGTCCTTACAGTTCAAGCTGGTAGATTTCTAGCACAATGGGTTCAGCCTCCCACAGGGAGCCATGAGTAGGGTTACACTGAGGCCAAAGGAATGAGTAAGCTGCTGGCACATGACTATCTGGAAAGTTCGGCTTGAGGCACGGATCACTTCCACTGCAGGAATGCTTGAGGGAAACCCTGCAGGGAATACTCCTATGAAACAGTAGAAGAAACATGAAAGCAAGGATTACAGAGTCACATACAGGTGCAACATAGTGAGGTGACTCTTCTTGCTCTGCTTAGTGGGGACTGTCACCCAGCTCAGTGGCTGTGGGGCCAGGAGAACTGTGTGCAGCTGCTCTGCATGGCAAAAGGGCTACAACCAGAGTCAGCCACCAACCTGAGACAGCTTCATGGCATCTCAGTGCACGCTGCAGACAGCCAGCCTAAAATATCCTGTGTGCCCTAGCGCATGGGCCAGCTGCTTGTAAAACCTTCCTGTGACATTAAGAGCTCCAGAGCAGGATCTGAAGTGGAATAAAGAGCAGGGAAAAGGAGCAGGCAGTGCGTGCAGCAATGCTTTCCCTGCCTGCGTGCAGCGAGAGTGCCAAGAGCTCTGCTCCTACTAAGCACAGCTCTCCTCCAGCACTCGGTGTGCACATGCAGACAGCCTCTGGGGAGAAGGTCTGTGCAAAGCCCTGCTCCCACCCTGACAGTGCTGCAGCTGCAGGTGGTTCTGAGCTCTGAGCACAGCCTTTGGGTTTTCTGTTGTGTCCTTATGCCCACAAAGATCAAGTCCTAAAGCCAACCTTAGGGATGCTTTTTCAGGTACTTTCTATTTCTGCAGGCACCTCAGGGACCCAAAGCCTGGAGACAAAGACACCAGTTTCACTTTGTGCTCCTTGGTTCACTTCAGAAGCAGATACTTGAGCAGGTAGCTCCTGGGTTAAACCTGACTTTATGTAAGCTGAGAGACCACGTCTGGCTACACGACCAGGCAGACAAAGACTTAGCTGTTACCTGCCTGCAGAGTAGCTGCACTGCCCAAGCCACAGAGAAGCTCCTGCTCAAGAACTGGTGGCTGTCTTGCAAGAACCCAGAGCAAACAACCTGCTCCAAGCTAAACTCCCTTCTTGAAAGACCCAGAACTGGCAGATGCACTTGCATGCTCCAGTTCCCAGCTTGTAAGGGTTTAAAGGATTACACCTGCCCCTTTGGCAGACAGTCACAAAGCACATCAAGTTCAAGGGCTGAGAGACAGTCAGAATGTGCACAGAGAAGATGTTCAGGAGGGCTTGAAGCTAAAACTCCTGACCCAGCACAAATGTAAGGAGGAAATATTACAGTAAGAGAAGCTGGAACTCCACTCTACAGCCTGTATTTCATTCTGGATGCAGACTTCACTCTTAGACATCTCTCAGACATTCCTCTGAGCAAGCCCTCAGGTAAACCTTGGTTTGTTTGGGACCAGTGCTGCTCGTATGAATAAGAAGAGTGGAGCAAGGCACTGTTTGTTCCCCTGGAAGCTCCTGCATTAGATTAGATCCACCAGGCACGTGGGGTTTATCCCAGTGACTCACCCAACCAATTCTTCCTGATCCTATTACTGCACTTCTGTTCAAGTCACTTGCCAGCAACATCACAGCAAATCGACTTGGGGCCCTGCAGCCTGAAAACCAGAACAAACCTCACTTTCTGCAACATAGAAGGTTAACTAAGGAGTGCTATTTTCTGTCTTATGACTCAGATCTGGATGAAGACATCACTGCTGTGCACGAGCACAGCAAGCCATAAGCTTTGTCTTTTGTAGCAACTCGCCTCTCTCAGAGGACCCACAGACTGCCACATGTTTTCATTTTGTGACTTCAGGAACTTCCCAATGGGTATCATTTCACAACTTGCTACCACACTTGAACGTCTTAAAGAACTTAACTGTATCCCAGATCCCCTGGACAGCTGTTAAAAAAGTGCTTTTGGCTTCACTTGTGAGCGAATGACAGGAATCTGTCCACATCACCACAACTGTGGGTGTCAGCTCAGACATCTGGCAGAGGAATGACAAATAGGAAATTAATTACTGAATTAATGTTAAGACTATAGGAGCCTCTCTTGGTCTGTAATGGTTTGCATCTTGGGATCTCAGGGATATAGACAAAGAAGTGGACTACAACAGGGCATCTCCTCAGCTGACTTGTGCCCACAACCAGCCCATCCATTCTGAAGTCTGCAGTTCTTGTTACCGGAGCAGTCTGAAATGTAAAGCATGGGACAAGGTGATAGGAACAGGATGGCTAAGAGCTGGGGACAGTTCTGACGAGTGAGGAGGGCAGGCAGCTGCAGCTGAGGTGCTCCTGCTGGTCTGCACCGCACAATGTGTCCAGCATTGAGGTGCATAAGAGGTGCTCTGGCTTCTCTGTGGCACAGCCAAGGGCACAGCTCTGTGGGACACAACTGCAGAAATTCCAACAAGTGCAAACTGAATTATTCCCTCAACTACTCCAGACTTGAAGAAAAAGCTAAACAAGCATTTGATTTCTGTTTTCCTCAAGCCTTCTATTTCAATTCTAGCAGCAGCAGCACTGTTACCCAATACTTGCTAGCAGCACCAGGCAGCTCTAAGCAGGACCTGGCTCTCTTATTGTATGACCTTATTAACTCCTGATGGTGTTTTACACCCCCCTGCCCCAGTCCTGACAGCTGTGGCTTCTAGTGAAAGCACTGCCTTTTGTCATAGACTTGCTACATGGGCAATGCTCTTCAAGGGCCAGGAAGAGAAGGATGCTGTATTTAAGTCTGGAAACACAAAGGTCTTCATCTTGTGATTCATTTTTTTCCAGTGTGTCAGTATGAGCCTCAGTCCTTATTTGCCACTACGTGAAACAAACTGTAACACAAAATGCACTTCCCAGATACTTTGAGAGCATTGTCAAACTGATGGCATTTCCCATTCCCCTGCTAAGCTGTCAGACTCAAGCCAACAGAGGTGGAATTGGGGATCTCTGCTTCACTAGGCTCCTTTGCAATCACAAGACGGATGTGCTGAACCAACCAGCACCAGAGCACCATCTACAGAATTCCAGCATCCATGCCATGGTGTTTCTCCCTCTCTCAACAACCCTTTTATGCTCTCCAAAAGGTGATTTCACAGAGCTGTCTTTAAGGACTATCTTCCAAGTTATCTTACACATGCCTGTAACACAATTCTGTCTTTCAGAAACCCCAGCTAGCTACTTTCTCTGCCTTTTCCATTTCCTTTTCAGAAGCAAGAAATACTTCATTTACCTTGGCCACCAGTCTGTGAAACAAAAGGCATAAACTGTACCCAGCCACTTGCCACATCTGCATTTGAAACGGAAAAGTTCAGCAGAACACTATGGAAAAATCTTACCTGAAACTGCCGTAGACTATGAGGAGAATAGAAATCAGGAAGGTTGACACTTGACTGGAATCCACAAGGGAATATGCCCTGGAATTAGGAAAAAGAAGGCAGGTGTGTCATTACCACTGTCCATCCCCCCAGTGCCATTTGCTAATTTTTTTTCTTATTGAAATACAAATCCAGAGCTGGATGGCAAACCCTTGTGGCAGCTCTCTCTATAGATCTTATGTAGAAATATAAAACCTGAAGCTTGTAAATCCACTTTTAAACTCTCCTGACCACAGCGAGCAGAATCTGTAGAGCAACCACGGGACAATGCCAAAGTCTCGTGGCAGTCTGTTCTAAACCCACTGCAGGCAATCAGGCTTCCTTTTCTTAAACACATCAAAACTGCTTCAGCTGCAACCAGTGCACCCTGGCACGCCACACCAGCCTGTTTTCTTCAAGAACTGTCTCAGCTCTGCTGCAATGTGGCAGGAAAGAGTCACTCAAACCAGGAAAACAAGCCCAAAGCTCACAAGAAGCTGCACGATGCATTTATGAAACCACAGACAGCTCTCCCCTCCCGCAGCACACCACTCCACCCGGGAGTCCTGATCCACACTGCAGCAGGAGGCTTCACACTTGGCTTCACTGAGCCCATTTCCTGCTCCAACACACCTCTGTGCACAAGGCACCAACAGGGGCTCCTGTCCTCGCCACACTCAAACTGAAACATAGATGGCTTGTGGCTAGAACTGGTGGTGTTCTATGGATTTGGCATGGAGAAAGTTTGAAAGGATCTTTTGGGATTTTGGAGACTATATTTTTGGGTTTGTTGGTTTTAATATTACCATGAGGTCTTGAAAGCCTCCCTCCAGCTCAGCAGACTGACCTGCAAGCACAGGCACTTGGCACGCATGTACTCAGGTCGCACTCAGCACAGCTCACAGCTGCTGATCTGTAGCCGAGCACACGGGGCTGAAGGAGGGGCAAGCTCATCTCATGTCCTGTTCCTCCCTTCACACAGCAGAGCTCTCACCCAGCCTTGGGTGTGGGGAAAGGGAAACTTCATATCCTGTTTAGATTTCATCTGAGACTGAACAGTGGAGTTCATCTATGAAAAGAATATTCAGGAACTCCAAACTCATAAGGAAAGCAAAGTAAGTGAAAGGCATTCCAGCTGGGGTGGCACACATGCACTGGGGGCACTGAATGTTAACTGATGTCCACAAAATTGTGTCTTCATAAAAGGAGGAGACTTCAGAGATGAACAGTGTTTGCTGTGTAATTAATCACTCAGTGGCAACTTTGGCAGCTGGGATAATTAAAGTGCCATTTCATCGACACTGCTAAGCAAGTCAAAACAAGGCTGCAAATGTTGGAAAGACTTAGAAAGCAGGCAGCTAAGGCTGGCACAGGGCTCGTGGGTCAGCCCTGTGCACAGTCCATTCAGTTCTGTGCTAAAAACTGGGGACCTTCTGGCACAACGAAAGGAACGAAGGCAGACAAACCCCTTCTAAACAATGATGTGACTGCTGCACTCAGTCCTGGAGGTCTTTGCCAACCTCGAGGCTCCTGTGACTTTCTGATCTACTGTACTCTAGTGACAGAGCACAGTGGTGAGGAGGGCAGCTACCAGCTGAGCCCAGTGGTGAGGAGGGCAGCTACCAGCTGAGCCCAGTGGTGAGGAGGGCAGCTATCTGCTGATTCTATGCCAAGGAGAATGGAGAATTCAAAGTCCTTCACTCTACACAAGAAGTGCAATGAGCACAAAGTCATTGCAGAGCAGAGTTATTTCCTGACTTCTCTGCACAGAGATATTCCAGCAGGACTTCTCAAACACTCCCTGTTGGTATCAGGATTACAGTCTGGGAAGACTCACGTTGACAGATAGTCCAGTGAACGGGGCCAGGGAGATAGAGTCACACTTTCCTTCTTCCTGAGGCAGCTGGAAAAAGCCCTTGCAGAACACAGAGGATGTGACAAGCCCAAGAATAACTGCACAGCGGGAACGGAGCGAGCAGCTCAGGGTGGCCAGATTCCAGTCAAAGATTCAAACACAAGTGGCCCACATGCAGACACCAAGAACAATCCTAAATGCTGAAGTGAATCTCTTGCTAACAACCCCTGCATCTTTCTAACAGCTGACTTCCCTGGATTATGCAAGATACTGCCCAAAACCTGAGAACAGAACTGCCCCCTAAAAGCCTGGGCACCGAGGGGACACAGCCTCTTCGTCCCAATAGACACCTCCAAATGCACTCATCTAGAGCAGGGAGAATAAGCACATGGCAGCATCACATTGAAGAATCCAGAAGGGAGATGGCAGGCAGGGATCTGCAAACCCATTAGAGTTTATAAGCTGAGGTCTCAATGACCTCCTCCAAGCCCAGCAGGCTCAGGATAAAGTTGGATTGTGCTACGAGTGCATTTGCAGTGTGCAAGCTCCACAGCCAAACAAGGCACCAGAGCCCCTCACTTCTCAAATGGCATCAGCCAAAACAACCCCTCCCACCTGCTGGAGCAGGCTTTGTGCAGCTGCAGCTAAGCAGCCTTCTGCTGCACCTACAGCAGATCCAGCCTGCTCCTGCAAGCTACTTTGTACAGTCCAGCATCCACCTCAGAGTAAGGAGTGGAGAGAGTCGTGGATGGAAAAGGCCTGTTCCAAGCCTGTGCACCTCTGTCCCCTGATGAAATGCTGCTTTCCAGAAGTACTTCCTAGGACATGACACTGCACAGAGCAAGGATGGTTACTCTCCATTCTCATCCTGGAAACTGATACTGTATTAGGCCA
Source organism: Psilopogon haemacephalus (assembly GCA_013396835.1). Classification (NCBI taxonomy): domain Eukaryota; kingdom Metazoa; phylum Chordata; class Aves; order Piciformes; family Megalaimidae; genus Psilopogon; species Psilopogon haemacephalus. The sequence goes on from VWZI01001184.1 coordinate 129,446, forward strand.
CGCTACAGACTGCTGTCTTTGGGAGGATTTTGTAGCTACAGCCACATGAAACTCTAGCCTGTATGCAGAACACAATCACTGAAAACACCCAGCTGGAAAAGACCTCAAAGATCATCCAGTCCAACCCTCGGCCCAGCACTGAAGGGTCACCACTGCTCAAACACAAAGCCACCATTGGTTTTCCCAGGAAGGATATTTTTTTAGGATTCTCATGCTGCCACACCTGAAACACCCACGTTAGAAAGGTAGTTTAGAAGCAAAGTAAAGATTCAGGCTATCAGACAGGCTCTTGCTAACTCAGTGAAGTAACAAATAACTAAGTATCAGACCCAAATATCACAAAAAGCCAAACACACCAAGGGCTGTCTTTGCTCTGTAAGCTTCTTTTCTCAGCTAGCTGAGAAGAGGCTTCCCAAATGCCTTCTCCACAGCTCAAGAGCTCACCCCAAACCTGCATCTCCAGAGGGCTCGGATCAATTTTACAGATTCTCTGCCACCAGCCATCTATTTCTGGCAGCTCCATGGGCAAGTGCTCGCAAGACAGAGCCTGCTGAGGCATGCCAAGCCAGAGACACAGCCAGCACTGTTCTATAGCATACTTTGTGTGTCAGCCCGAGGGCTATACAGTGACAGCTTTGTCCCAACAACAATCCCGGCAGCGAGCTCCCCAGCCTGGCACAGCCTGCTCCATGAACCTTTACCTACAGAGCAGTTGCAGGGGTGCACAGCCACTGCCACACAGCACCACATCCACGCGTCCTAGGCGGGCACCGCACGACCCAGACCCAGCAGCTACAGCTGGTGTGCTCAGCAGCACTCTTCCCTCTTCTGGGAAAAATGAATCCCTTCTGTATTCCCAAGGGAACAGAGCCCTGCTTCATTTCCAGATACAGAAGATGATATCCAGCTAATAAAAGCTACAACCACAACAGTCACAGCCTTAGAGACCCTTGCAAGCTCTTTCCTCCCTATCAGTAACCTCCCTGCTGCCCCACAGCCATACTTTGCTGTCTGTGAGCCTTTCACCCCAAAGGCTCTCTGCCATCTGACAACTTAGACATTTCCTATAATCCTCCCCTCCTTTTAGCCCCACTGCTCTCCCATCGTGTTCTTCATTCCTCTGGCATTGGTAATTCTTTTTGCACTTCCAGCTCAAGAATATCACCCAGTCAAGGCAAGTGCTGGCCTTCATCTTTCAGCTCCTCCTCACCACCTGCTTTTTTTCCTATAGAGAAAGCTCTTCAAGATTCACAAGAAGGCACAACTTGGGCAAACTTGATCCAGACACAAATTCCCTGCTGCTTGAGATGTGACCATACAAAACTTCAAATACTCTTCAGCTACGTATTCAGCCATTACGGTCCTCTTCACCCACACTAAAAGTATCAGGCTTACTCTCAGCTCACCAGCTGACCACAATCCATGCCCACCAAAACATGTATCCCACTTTCCCACTAGGTAGGTAGCAGTTTTGCAAAGGTGACTCTGAAGCATCTCCTTCACTGCCCTGTTACTCAGCCCCAGCTGTCAGAGCTCGCCGAGTACAAACATTCATTTGTGGGTCCCCCCTCAGCAGCCAATTCTTTCAAAGGGAAACAAAAAGCCCAAACTGCCCCCCAAAAAAGTAGAAAAAAACAAACCTCCCATGCCCAGAGGATTGACTTTTGCTGGCAAAATGGCAAATCAAGGAGGGAGGACAAGTGGTGTCCTTCTGGGGTCAGTGCTGTTTGACATCTTTGTCAGTGCCATGGGCAGAGGAATCAGTGTACCCTCAGGAAGTTTGCAGCTGGCACCAAGCTGTGTGGCACACTCAACTTGCTAGAGGGCAGGGATCCATCCAGAGGGACCTGGACAGGCTGCAGAGCTGTGCCCAGGCCAACCTCATGACATTCAGCAAGGCCAAGTGTAAGGTCCTGCACCTGGGTGGGAGCAACCCCAAGCACAGCTCCAAGCTCGGTGGGGAATGGCTGAGAGCAGCCCTGAGGAACAGGACCTGGGGGTCTGGGGTGATGCAAAGCTCAAGATGAGGCTGCAGTGTGAGTGCAGCCCAGACAGCAACTGTGTGCTGGGCTGCAGCAAGAGCAGCTGTGGGCAGCAGGGCAAGGGAGGGGATTCTGCCCCTTTGCTCTGCTCTCCTCACACCCCACCTGCAGCACTGTCTGCAGCTCTGCAGCCCCCAGCACAAGAAGGACATGGAACTGCTGGAGCCAGTCCAGAGGAGGCCACCAAGATGTTCAGAGGGCTGCAGCAGCTCTGCTGTGAGGACAGGCTGAGAGAGTTGGGGCTCTGCCTCACCTTTGGCTTTCGGAGCTATCAGCTGCAGGCAGAGATGGAGGTTCACTTTCACCCTGCTGCAACGACAGCAAACATCTCTCTTCTGCCAGTGCAAGGCTATGCCACTTAGGAGGGAAAAGGCTTTTTTTACCTCTGCTCATCTCTGACACTTTGCAGTCACCTAACTATTTCGTTCCATCCAAGAAGTATGAGAGAGCACAGGGGTCAGGACAGCTTAGTGCTGAGAGCAGCTCGGGTTTGATGCTACCAGTGCAGGCAATTTGTGAGCTATCACTGCAGCATCCTTTATGAAGAGGAGCAAATCACATCGAAGGGCTCCTAGGGCAGACAGAGGAAGAGCAGCACCAGGTAGAGGAGCTCACCTACAGCTACCTGCACAAGTGTTTACTTGGCATGCTCACTCCCTAGCTAAAACCAAGACCACTTTTCTCTTTCCCTGGATTCCAGGTCAAGGCTATAACTAAAAGGCCACTTCCAACTGTCTTACCTGTGCAAGATATATCCATATTTAAGGGGCTCCTTAGGCTTGCTGCCAAACCCAACTTAAACCTGAGTGTAACAGTTTAAGGTATAATTCAGTGTGAAGTCAGGGCACCCACAGCTGCAAACACTGTGCCATTCTTTAGTGTGACTCACAGGCAAAACAAGCACACTGCTAGGGCCTCACTCATGCTGAAGCAAGTTTACAACTTCACCTCATTGTCACCCATGGATAAGGTCTGCTAAGTGCCAGTGATTTATGGCAACACAGATCATACAAAACACAACGACTTAAAAGCAAGTCTAAGTGGGGAAAAAAAAAACCAAACAAGAAAGAAAGAAAGTATGGGAATTTGAGATGTCCCATCAAAGCCAGATTTTCCTGGGCAGCTTTCAGAGGTGTAACTGGAGAATAATTCTGGAGTTTAGCACATCCAGGGCTCAGAATATTTCCACACTATCCGATACCAAGCAGTTAGTTATTTTACACACCCAATCCAAAAATCCCATTCCCTTTTCTGCTCTTTGCAGAGCCTCTCACCCTAACAGCAAACCCCAAGCTCCCTACTGAAGTGCTAAGAGAACACAGTGCTCCTCCCTGGGAGGAGACCTCAGTCCACAGCCAGTAAAGCACCAAGAGAGACTGCCCCAAGCCCACATGCTCTGTCAGAATGCCTCCTGAGCTGCCCTTTTGGTCCAGCCCACAGCTTGCCAGCAGACCAAGGGTTACATCTTTCACAGGGTTTAAGAACTACAGTGACTGGAAGAGCTCCAGACTGCACCTTTCAGCTTGCAGCACTCAGCTCCCTGCAGGGACGGGAGCACAACCTGCAGTCCCTGCGTAGCAGCCCAAGAACACCTCAGGCACTCAGAGGAGCCTCACTTCCATCCACCACCACAGCAGCGTCCCTCAAAAGCATCCTCAGCTCCTGACCTCCCCTCTGCTCTGCTGCACCCATGCTGAACAGGACACTTGGGAGCAAAATCTACAGTCCATGGCTAACGGAGACAAATCCCATCTTCGGTAAGGCGTACTGGAGACATGCATGTGTTTGACTGTTAAGTAGCCAAATCAAAATAAACATCCCAAAACACACTGAATCTTTGACATTGCAGCAACAGGCAGCACAACCTTTTTTATTTCATGCCACATCCAGCTGTAGCCTGAATGGGAGCTGGATATACAACTTTCACTTTTTTTTTAATGTTGTTTTCCTGAGGAGGGTGAGCTGCTTGGTTTGGCTTGAGTTGAGATTTTTGCTCTAAAATAGATAAACAAAACAAACCCACCCCTGGGAACCTCCCCTTCTCTCTTTCTTCCTCAAAGAAAGAAATAAAGGAAAATAAGAAGTCATGAAAAACGGAGCATGCCTTCACTGCCAAATGTATGTCACAGCAGCCAAGGAATCCTCTCCAGAAGCAGATTTGGAAACCATCACAAGTCTGCACAACTGCAAATGTTTCTTGACAGTGGGAACCCATGTAATGATGTCTGTGAGAGCAGAGCCCTGTGGGGGCAAAGTCAGCAGGGACCCCCTTCAAGGAGCTAAACCAAAGAGGAACACAGGAACACATGGAACCTGCATTTGACATCAAAACACAGCCTGTTGGTACCGACTCTGTATTTCAGTTGTGTCATGTTTATTTCAAATGAGCTCTGTCGGATCAGCTAACCTGTTCCAGGCCACTGGCATCCTACTGCAGCCCAGCCCCAGCAAGCTGCTGAGCCAAGGCACAGCCCTGGGTTTACTTTTAAAACAACTATCACTTTTACCCTTTCTTGAAAATTATATTTAAAGGACTCCAGCTTAAGACAGGATCTGCCTGTGTTGGTTTGAAAAGTCTAGGGCAAGAAAGCCTTTCAACATGCCAGCCCCACACTGTGAATTTTAGTCACCTTAAGCTGGCTTACCTCTGACTTCAGCACCATTAATAAAGCTCTGCTAACAAAACCTCCTCTTTCAAACATTTGCCATTACAATCAGCTGGGGGGTTGCCATTAAAGCTTCTGTTATTTGTGGGCAAGAAAAGAAGACAAGTGGGGAAAATAAGCCCAGTAAAGCAGCAAGCTGCCCCGGCAGGCTGTCATCCCTGTGCAGGCAGTTTTCATTCGGGTCAGCAGTTGCACAATTACTGACGCAAAGGCGAAAGGAGTCAGCATGTGGCCAGGGCCAAGGTGGGACTAAAACCCTTCCAGGAGCAGCTTACAGTTCAGTCTGATTAAGTACACTGTCCCCACAAGCCCTTTGAGTACCTGTAGCTTTTATAACGCCCAGCTCTGCTGATCCCTGCAGCTGCTGGGGCACTGCCCCCATTCCTGGGCCTGCCAGGTAGAGCCCAGCACCTTAACAGGTCAGGTACAAGCAGCAGCCACCCTGCATGTGCAAGGGCCAGGCTGTTAGTGTGATAAAAAACAGGTTTTGTGGGAATGGGAAGGAAAGGTAAGACTGAGCAGAAGCCCCTGCCCTGTCTGCAAGGGTCTTCCCAGCTCAGGCATCTCTAGAAGCCTTGGGTGTTCCGCAGAGGACAGATCCAAGTGTGGTTGCATCCAAGCCACACGAGCTGCACAGCAAAAACACTAACAGAATGCTTTTGTGGCGTAACCAAGATCAGAAAGTATCAGAACGAGATGTAAATATGTAGCTATGAAAATACACAGAAAGACACATACCAGACATCTGACCAAGCAAGAAGGTTGTGGCTTAGACTTTGCTCATCTGGAAAATCGCTTCCACCTTCCACAAATAATCAAATGGAGGACTGGATGCAGAGGGAAGCAGCCTGAACCCAGACCTCTGCCAGAGCCACAAGCATGCTCCTTTAGGGAAATTTTCCGACTCCAGCAGACCAGTGAACTCTGTAAAGGTCACTCCAATACTCAGCCTACCCCAAAGCTTTGCTGAAACAGCTCTTCTATCACAACTGCCACTTTCAACTGCACGAATTTTCCAAAAATAGCCCTTTTTACATCAGAGGGGGGGAAAAAAAAAGGCAAACCAAGGGTGTGGTTACTGTAATTCACATCTACAGACTGCCACTGTGCAGGCTGCCCACAGCTTTCTGATAGGCAGCTTCCCCTCGCTCCAAATAACACCGTGCTTTCAGGAAGGGCCGTCTGGAGCTGGCAGTGGCAGCCCCTGGCACAGGGCATTTTGCTGCAATTTTCACAGCTAGGACCCTTTTGGGTTAGGCAGGTATCAATTTATAACCCGCTCACACATGCAACCCGGAGTTTCCAACTGCCTGAGAGCAGAGCTCTGCAGCAGCAGAGGTGTGCTCAGTGCTGGGTTTCATTCTCTGGCACTTACTCTAGTTAAAGCAAGAAGATAAAAGCCTGCCCAGGTCTTCGCCTTAGGCTCCCGTGTGCGTTTTGATGGCCGCAAGCCTTTTCTCTGCTGAACAGAGAAGCTCATTAACGACGACCGTAATCGCCAAAGCCAGGAGGACACTGCCTGCCGCCAGGTCACAGTGAAACACATTTCCTGCTGGAAGAACGAGCACAAGACCCCGCTGCTCAGCTACAAAGCCCCATCCGAGCTATCCGGCGAGGTGTCTGCAGCCTCACAGCTCCTGCTGGCAGCCTGGGTGCAGGCAGAGCAGGCCCAGTGAGGGCACTCTGCTCTCAGAGGAACAGAAGAGCTGTGCTGAGCAGGGCTAGGAGCCACTGCAGTGGAAGTGCTGACAAGCAACTCCTACCATGACTCAGTGTCAGCAGAGCCAGCGCAGCACCAGCTACTGTTATCAGCCAAGGGCAGCCCTCAGCACTCTAAGCCATCGCTAGGAGTTGTCTGAGCCGACAAACCGTGGGAGTCTGCCATATTTGGAGTTAAATATTTGTCCCGATCGTCACTGCTGCTCCATCTGGAGGAGGAAGCCAGTGGGGAGCCAACATCTCATCTCTTGTCTCACAATGAAGAGATGCCCATGGACTTCACAAGCTATTGTTGGACAATGACACCTCTGAGGACAGCACGTTCTGTAAAACTGGCTCGCACACACCAACATGTCTCACTCAAAGGGAAAAAAACAGGCACCAACCTCCACCACCACCCCCCACAAAACAGAAAACAAAAGCCCCAACCTTCTCTCCCACACCCTCCCAGGGCAGCAGGACACTCTCAGGTCAGTGGTTACACCGGACTAGGCTTACTTTTGAGGGCTTTAAAACTGTATCACTCAGGCTCTTGTGTTTTTCTAACTTAAGAACCTCAGACTTCAGCTGCACCCTTGTTCATCCTGAGAAAAGCTTCTCAAGTCTGCTCTACAACAGTATCTGAGCACCTTGGCCTGCTCATCTGCAGCTCTCTTAGCACCCTAGGGTGGATCCCATCTGGTCCCATAGACTTGTGAGGATCCAAATGGTTCCTTCTGGATCACAGGGAGACTATACTGGTCCCTGGGTCCACCTGCCAGTTCAGGAGGCCAGCTGTCCTGAAGACAACCTGTCCCACTATTGAAGATTGAGGCAAAGAAGGTGTTGAGTCCCTCTGCCCTTTCCTCACCTTTTGTTACTATATTCCCTTCTTTTGCCATTCTCTTCCCAGGGCAGCTGTGCCAAGGGCTGGGTGACTCAGGGCAGCAGCTAGGAAACAGAACTTCACCTTCCTTTGTTCCTACTGTGCTGGATGCCTGTAAACAGACACCAGTGCAATTATGTTGCCAGAGCTGCAGCTGATTTACTGCAGAAGGCAATGCAAGACAGACACTTCTGCAACGTCCCTGAGATGTTCTCTCCTCTTCCTTTGTCTTCTTTGCATTCTCTTCATGTCAAGTGTACAATAAATAGAGCAGAGGAAGGAGAGAGGACTGTTAAGGGGGAAGGCAGGGACTGCTACTGAAGTGTGACTTTAGCTTTACCGGAGCAGAGTTAGCAGCTTGTCACTGGAAGAAGTGCAAAAGAAGAGCTTCTGAGGTGACTAGAAGAGATAAGAACCGAGTTTATTTAGGCTAGAACAAGCCACAGTAAGGGGAGGAGCTGGGACACAGGCAGAAGTTATCAGATGAGGTAACTAGGAAATTAAAATTACCTAACATTGTGTTACTAGCAACAGGAGAATTCACATTCTCTCCCGACACTGAAGAGTAAACTGCTCCAGCTGAACTATTCCTCCTCACACCCAAGTTTCATTCTGTTTAACATCTCCAGCCACACAAACACCAGTGGCAGCACCAGAGAGTGCAGCTCTTCTGCATTGGTGCATTGTGCTTTTGGGAGGAGGAACCAAAGCCCAAACACCACCAAAGGCAGCCAGGCCTGTTCCAAACACAGTACTCAGCATTTCTAGCCCTGAGAAAGGAGATGGTGTCCTGCTGCTGTCTGTAAGCAGCAGAGCTTTAAGGGAACAGTAACCTTCAGACAGGTTATCAGAGGCATCTCAGGCACCCAGCCTCTGCATGCTGCCTTGCCCAAACCCCTCAGCAGCCCTCACCTCTTCAAGCCTGCACCACAGACACCTCCTGGGCAAACTGCAGTGCATGAGGCTCCTTGTGCAGCACCAAACAAAACCTCTGTTTGACCAGGATCAAGTTAACACCCACTTGCAAATGTAACTGGCTTTACCGGTGCTGTTACCATTTCACTCTGTCCCACTCCCCTCTTCCAACCAGAATGCAAGGGACAGGAAACTAGGGACAGACACCACAGAGGCAGGTCTGGAACGTTTCTGTAAGCTCAGGAGTCATGAGGCTCAAAGCTATGAGAACTCCAAAAAGATTCCTTCTGAAAAGCAAACTTCCAGGTGAAGGCACCAAGGTAACATCACATGACAAGAAAGCTCTCCCCTACTCAAAGGGCACTCCTTGATTTGCAGTGCTTATCTTGAACACACAACTGGCACCGCAGCAAGGGGACCCCAAATGGTAGCTTCTGTCCACAGCTCCCTCTCCGTGCTGCACTCATTGCATGTCCTTAACTCAAGCTGTACTCATTTAATGGGTGTTGCACACTGGACAAACTGGAACACATCAGAGCCCTGTTCCACCTCACTTAGGTATTCATTAAATGTTGCAGCAGAGTCAGATTAAATCATCAACAACAGAAGTCTACCCCAGACAGCAGTCCAGCCCAGCACAGCCAGAGCAGCCACATCAGATGTCTCAGCCCTTACTAAAGCTCCTGACGCTTCAGCACCCAGGCAGAAAGGAGAACTCTCAAACACACAGCAGGTGAACTTCTGCTTTCCCCACCTGTACCAGAAGAGCTCTGAACAGTGCCCACGGCTGCAGGAATCCTGATGCCCACTGAAATGGTCTCTAATTCTTGTATTAACTTAAAATATTTTCCCTGAGGATTAAGGAATTAATAGCTCAATACCTGAGGACAAACTGAGAACTGCTGAGCTCAACAGGGAAGTCCACCTGCCCAGCAGGCTCAGGATGACTTCACAGCCACCTGGCACCGAGGAGCCATAAAACAAACTCGACGTGTTTCTGCAGACTGCTGCTGGTGCTAGAGCAGAGAACTCTGCTTTCCAGGAAACACTGCGTGCTGGAAGCCTGAATGCTGACCCTTCAGCAGCTATTTTCATGTAGTCTGTGCAGTAAATAATACAGATTACAGTGACCAGATGTAAGCATTTCAAATCAAATCTCTTTTGAGCTCAGCAGCAGTCTCGTGCTACTGCAATCATTACAAGCAAAATCAAACAATATCTGTGGAGAGGAGCAACCTCTGGGACCAGCTGAGGTGCAACTGCAGAGACAAGAGCTCTGCAATATACAAGCATGAGGGGGGTTGAAACCCTCGAGGGGTACATAAAACACCCACACAGCAGTTACTTAACTGCCTCTCACCACGACTATTTGCCATCACATCAACATCAGCAACCAGCTGAAATGGGACAATCTGAAGTTCTCCTGTTTTAGAAAATGTAAAAGTGTAGAGCTAAAGATATTCAGGCTACCCTAATAAATGAAAAGCAGCCATCAGAACTGCTGAAATTTGGAATCTCGGCACATCTGCAGAAGACTTTTGGCAAGCTGGGCAGCCAGGATGCGTTTTCAAAGCAATATTCTGTACAATCAGGGGTGCAGGGCAGCTCATCTAACGCCCAACTCTAGCCTTCTACAAAGTTATTTCAGTTAAACACATTTAATTCATTGCATTTTCACACAGTCTATCTGGGAATGCCTTACACCCACCACGCACAACCTGCGTTTCCTTCCCCAGATCACATCTTCGACCTGTAACACTTCTGCACTTTCTGTATCTGGAAAACTGACAGATAGAACAGTTCTAGTAATCAATCTATCAATAATCTACTTCTCTTTTTTTGTCAGAATGAAAACACCTGGAGCTTTAGAAACATCACAAATTTATTTCTTATGTCCCCTCTAACCATTCCTTCCTTGCTGATTTGGCACTTCTGCCTGGTTTCATCCCTGTTCTGGATTCTCCTGTCTCAAAGCCACCTACAGAAATAATACCGAGGTAAATCCTCCAAACATCCTTCTGTAATCCTCAGTTACTTAAAGCAACAGTCTGAAAATGGGCAGCCAGAGCTTACCTACTGTTTGGCTGCATTTCCAGTTCTGATGGTATTTCTTGCCCAGGAACAAGATGCTTTCCTGGAAGAGGTTTTGTAGTGAACATCCAGATGCTTAACCCTCCTAAAAATAACCAACTTCACCCTTGCAGTGCTCTTGTAATCCCAGAGCAGCCTGCAGGCTAAAGCATTCCCAGCAGAACCAGCAGAAGATAAACTCAGATCCAACAGAAGCGAAAGCCAGAAAAACAGCGGGGAAGTGGCAGAGCTGCCCCAACAGGCTGGCACCTCTGTCTGACTGCCAGCTCTAGCATCACACACAGGTCACCCACTGATTCAGACACGACTCAGATTCAGTTGGTCACTTTGGTCTCTACGTGTCAAGTCCATACTGATCTGAAAATGCTATTTTGCTTCCACAGCACCATTCAGATTTGGATGTACAGAGATGAACAGGGAAGCACACACAATCACTTAAAAATGTCACTTACCAGCCCTCAGAGTCCACTGGAAAACTCCTTCTGTGTAAGAAGCAAAGCACAGCCAGGCTGTAGCTCCCAGGAATTCTGAGCTGTTTCTAAAACACCATTTCATTACTGCTAGGTGTGCAGAGGACCTCTTAAGCTGAGATCTCATGCATGAACAACTGCATCTTGTGTTTTGTGAAACACCAAAAGAGAAAATTACCTTAATCAATGTGTGATTAATTTTCATCAGCCATGCATAAAGCTGAAAATCAAACACTACTATCAGAGGCAGAGAATTAGATCACATCCATTTCATTCACAGGCATCAATGTCACAGAGATGCAGAATGCAGCAGCAGAAATGCACTGCTGCTTCTGAGCACTCAAAAGGGGGCTTTAGCCTGAAGGGGAGCAGTAAGATGTAGCTGGAACAAGCTCATGCTCTCTGTACTAGAGCATTATGAAAAACGATTTATAAAAATCAGCTCTGCTCACATGCATCCCCAGCCAGAAAACCCCCAGAGCACTCTGGAAACAGTGACTTGGGCCTGCATACAAGTCCTAACACAACTACACAGCCATCTGACTGCCACTTCTGCACAGCTGCTGGTCAGGAAAACATTGAAAGCCTCTGGAGGAGAAGCAGGAAGGAGTTTTGGAATTTCACTATTAAACATTATTCTTCCCAAATTCCAACAGTGAAGATCCAAATGACTGCTGGAGGCGTAGATCAGAGATCCCAGCTTGTCCAGAGCAGATGCAATGAAGGCTGGAATGCTGTTCCAGGCACGGGCTCCAGTACCCAAAGGAGCTTCCTCAAGTGCAGGCACAGCTGCAGTCTCATGTCACTGTACCTGGCAGAAGCACACAAGCACATACACACAGACTCTCCCTTGAGGCTTCTCTGGGTACCACTGGAAAGCAGCAGAGGCTGACAAGGCATGAGCTGCTGCAGTGCTTCTCGGGAGACAAGGCATAGGATTAAGCAGTGTCAGAATCAAACCAGCACAAAGTTGAAGACATTTCTCCTGCCTGTTTCGTGCCCTGTATTTTAAGAGAGTTGTAAATCAACGTCTCTGGTTTCTGGGTGGAAAGCTGCAAAGAATTTCTCTTTATTCAAGACATGACACTGGTCTGTCCAAATCTTCTTCCCTAATCTCTCCAGAAATTCCTGTAGAGCTCTTGGGAAGCACACTTCAACCCCAAAGACTAACCACAGAGCCATGCTACTAGCACACATCTCATGGCAAAGGCTCACATTCAGTTGTGGTGCTGCAGGAGATGCCACGGGGAGTGCATTGGTGCAAGTCAGAGAGCAGCTTCCAGCAGCAGCCAGTCCTTGCTGGCACCTCAGCCCATGAACTGGCACACCTCCCCTTCTTCAGCCATCGTGCTCTGGCTTGGGGCACAGCGTTCCTCCTGAGCACACCTCTGCATAAGCACTTGACAAAAGCAGACTCTTCAAAAGATGTGACTCTCTCCTTCTGCCTTCAGCAGGCAGATCCTGGTGATCAGGAGGTTATTTATTTTCCCGTGTAAAGCGACCTTAGCAATGGCTGTTGTAAAAGTTGATGGCATATGCTCACACTGTGTAAGTAGGCCACCTTCTCTCCCTGCCCATCTTTCTGTGCAGTTCTAGCAGAGTCTTAATTAGCAGCATGAATTATTTGCCATGGTAACAGGGATATAACCAAAGCACAGAATGATTTCCCTGGAAGTTCAAAGGGAAGGCAGTGGCTAGAGATGCACCACCTGAGACAAACAAGAATGAAGCATCTCTGCCACGTCCAAACCCACTGTGGCTCATGAGAAAAGTGCCTTTACCAAACACAACACAGCTGTATGAATGCTGTGGTGCTCCTCATGGTGAGCTATGAGAAATGTGAGCAGCTGAGCCTGGCAACGTCCTAGCACATCTCTGACAGCTACCTGACAACGTTCAGACAGCTGTCACAGACAGGCTGCAGCAGAGCAGTGCCTGCAGCACCTGCTCCCTGAAAAGGCACCAAGGTCCCCCAGAATCATGAGTTCACATAACCCCTGCAACTGCTTTTAAATTATGCCCTTTTTTCTCTCTCTTGCGCAAATTGCCAGCAAAAGAATTACTAAGCCACAAAGATGGAGGATGAGTTGGATCTTTTCAGATGATTGGGGGCATTATTCAGTGTCCAGAGGGGTCAGGGAATTCTGTTATCTCACTTCAGCAAACAGACTGTGGCACCACAGCCTTTCCAAATCAGCCACAGAGATCCTACTAACCAAGTGGCACGGAGCTGTGGAGTTCTGCTCCTCCAAAGCTGTCCATTTCCTGTGAAGTGCCAAAGACAAGGATGCTCACTGGCAAGTTTCCCAAGAGCACTGAAAAATTCCATTACAAAAAACTAAATAATCCCAATTGTTGAAATACAAGCAATAAATTCCAGGCTATTAATAGCTAGAAGGATACCAAATGTCCCCATTTTACCACAAGGAAAGGAAACTTCGGCAGTGCTCTCCAGAGCTGCAGCAGGGTGTCAGCTGAGCAAGCTTCCAGGCAAGGGAGTCTAAGCTGAGACAACGCAGCCTGTCCTCTCTGGTGTGACCCAGCCTCATCCTGGGCACTGCCAACCAGCCAGCACCACTTTGCTGAGTGAGCCTGCTGGAGGGAAATCCTCTGCATGCCTCATGGCACAAGGGCTGCTGCAGCAGAACTCCACACCTGCACCTGCAGGCACTGCTGGGAAGAATGGGTCGAAACAAATCCTAGAACAGGTCTCAGGCAAAGAGCAGAGCACAGAGCCCAGGTGTCTGTTTTCTCAGCAGCCAGGTGCCATGGCTTTGCAGTTTAGAGATTCAACGTGCAGCTGGCCAAGCTGCTGGAAGAACACTCTCCTAAGAGGCTCTGAAGTGCTCCCTGGCAAGGAGGACACCTGCACTGCTTCCTAGACAAAATGCCTCCCTCCACCCCGGTGCCAAAGAGTGTGCTTTCTCATTTCAAGCCTTAACTTCCACAGCAACTCCACACTCAAGTTACACACATACAGACTACTTCTCTTTTTTTTTCCAAGATACCACAATGTAAGAGGCTCTCTAATGGGAAAAGCACCTGCTGGCTTCTATCGCTACAGCCAGCAAAGAGGATGTTATCTCCCCTCTATTGACTCTGCTGCTGACTTAGAAATCAACACAACCACACCACATACCTCTGACACTCGGGCCAGTATTGCATTGATTATGTGCTTGGAAATCCAAAGCCTTTTTAGCAATGTATTCAAAAGTCAAATGGAAAAATAAAGCTAAGGACTAATCGTTTAATCAAAGCATTTAACAGGCAGGCCTGCCCCAAGCCCAGCCAATCAATGCCACACAGGCAGAGCAGCTCAGGGTGCTGCTGAGCTGAGCTGACCACACACAGCACCCTGACAGCCTGCTCTGCAGCCTGGACAAGAGAAGGTTTCCAGGAGACCTCATAGCATAGGAAGGCTGGGGAGGGACTATTCACAAGGTCTTGCAAGGACGAGGGGTAATGGGTTTGGACTGGCAGAGGAGAGATTTAAACTGCATGTTAGGAGCAAATTCTTTCCAGTGAGGGTGGTGAGACACTGGCACAGGTTGCCCAGGGAGGTTGTGGCTGCTCTCTCCCTGGAGGTGTTGAAGGCCAGGCTGGATGAGGCCTTGAGCAACCTGTTCTAGTGGGAGGTGTCCCTGCCTGTGGCACAGGTGGGTTGGAACTGGCTGAGCCTTGAGGTCCCTTCCAACCTAAACCATTCTATGATTTTGTGACAGATGCTTTATCCTGATGTGCCTGGGCAGGGTCAACAGTACTTCCATGGGAGCTCCATCCCAGAAAGAGTTCACCTGTCAGTCAGTACCAGGCCAGGAGCCTGCAGTGGCACTGCTGCAGGTGCCCAGCACGGCAGAGGCTGCAGAGCAGCCAACCTGGGCAGCTGCCAGCACCAGGGCTGCACCGAGAGCAGTCAGTGCTGGCCAGGGGTGGCTGCTGGGATCCTGAAGCAAACACTGCAGGTCACAGCTGCAGCCGGTGAGGAGAGGAGAGTCAGCTGCCACACAAGCACATAGTACAACCCATTGAAACAGGCACCCTGGGTTTGCTACCTCCAATGAAGAGAGAAGAAAACTTTAAAAGCCTGTTTGGAAAGTTCCAAAGTGTCCAGGCCACAGCTAAACGTAACGTGGAGCTGGGAGGAGCTAGCCTGTGCCAGGGCAGGCAGGACCTGCTCTCTGCCTTACCTCTCCGTGCCCGATGCAGGGTGCACTGTCACACTCCAGAGCCAGGCTTCAGGGAGCCAGGGGCAAAGCACAGGCAGCAGCAGAGCAGACCCAGCCTCTTCTGAACCCTTTGTAGCCTAAGCATCTAAACCCTTTTGTTGGTGACACAAAGGAGCAGGAACCTTCTCTAGAGAGGGTGCTCTGGGAATCTCATGGACCTTCTTCCAGGGAAGCACCCTGCAGAGCAGTGTTTGTGCTTCCCAGCAGACTTTTTGCTCCTCTGACTGAGCTTTAAGGTAGCTCTTCTTCTCTTTAAGTTCCACCTGCAAAGGGATTAAAACCAAAACCACAGAGAAGGATACCTGGCTGGAAAACTAACATCAGGGTTCTTCTGGAGTATGATAAAGAGGCTCTTTCTGTTCTGTACCATCTCTAACTGCTTACAGCTGCATCTGCTTTAGAAGTAGTCAAGTTAGCAGAAAATGTAAAAAAATTAAAGGTTCAGTTCTTCCCTGTTTTGCTTTAAAGTTTCCTTTTTTTCTGAGAAGAAAGCAAGCACTCTTTAAACTATTTTCAACATAAAGCTTAATTAGAGCCTGCTCTTCATCTTCAAAACCCTGCAGAGACCACAATACTCCCCATGAGAGCTTTCAGGCCTTTGTAGTGCTTCTCAGAGCAGCTATTCAGGTGAAGGTATGGGGTCAGGCACCTCAGGGAAGGAGTTCAGCCAGCAGATCATCTTTCCTCCAGCAAACAGCCATCAATCTGAACCTCTAAAAAGGACCAGAACGACCTCGTGCCACCAAACCCAGAGAGCCAGACACATCTTCCCAGCCTGCAATACAGAAATCCATCCAAGCCAGCTCTGTTTGCTCTCTTTGCCTTCTGCTATTTCACCAACCTCACCTTTAGCTAACAGTCACCTGGAGCACGGACTTCCCATTGACTAAATAGGTCAAAGTCACACTACACCTACTTTATCTTGCCAAATGGGTCTGACACAGATGGTGGTGAGATAACTCACAACTGCAGCCTTCAGAGGGGTAAAATTATACCAGCAAAACCAATCCTTTGTATAGCAGCATAGCAATGAGCCTTGGCCCGAGATGCCAGGTGCCCCTGTACCAACAGCTGCCTGATCCTAGCTGCCACCCTCACCGCAAACTCTGCTG
The DNA here is from genome assembly GCA_013396835.1 of Psilopogon haemacephalus. Lineage (NCBI taxonomy): Eukaryota > Metazoa > Chordata > Aves > Piciformes > Megalaimidae > Psilopogon > Psilopogon haemacephalus. The sequence goes on from VWZI01001184.1 coordinate 145,552, forward strand.
GGTGCTGAAGTGCAGCAGCTTCCACAGGCTTTGCACTGGGCCTGGCTATCCAACAGAAGGGATGGCAGGCTGCTGAGTGCCACAGACACCAGAGCCCTGGCCCAGCTGCTACAGTCACCTCTGCCCTGCTAATTGCAGCACCACAGAGCTCCAATGTTTTGTCATGCCGGATCTTACCCAAGCTAGAGGAGCTCCAGTGGAGTAAACTGAATTTATTAATCCAAGTAACTATCCAAATGAAGATAAAAACTTGGAGGTTATATGCTTGCTGCTAGCTTAACTGGGGTGGGGAACCCCTCCTACAACAGTGCCTGTGCAGCAGTGCTGCAAAGGCAGATGCACTACATTTACACGGGCAGACCACTTGACTTTTTGCACCATGAACCCGGCTGTGCAGTGCCTTTGCTGCTCCAGCATGAAGTTGCTATTTGTGGTACTACTGACACAAAAAAATGGTGTCAGCAAAGAGTTCCCAGACTTCTGCCATTCCGTGGGATACTCTCAACTCTTGACATCTCTACTGATCTCTGTAATCTTCTGCCAAACTGTTTAAAATTAGAGTTCACTCTGAGTTTACTAGAAGTTAACTTCTGGCTGTTAGCAGATGAACAAGAAGACTTTTGAAAGATAGCTCTGTGCAGTAACAGCAGAGTCCATAGTAATGAAGTAGTATATTTGGGCTTTTTTCACAGAAAGTAGCAAGCAGAAATGCACTGACTGGGCAGAACTAAGGGATAACCCCAATGGAGTTGGGGAGTGAGGGTGCTCAGCTTTACCAGCCAGCAGTTCACACTGTGCAGTGCTTCTTTCATCTTTTAGCAGCTGGACATAAGAATAATCCAGATTCAAACCTACTCCTGCAGGTAAGTTTGCCAGTTCCTGTCCCATGTTACAGCCTGCATGTGTGAACAGAGGGTAGAAGCTCCTGGGTGTCCTCCACCAGCTGTGTTGTGGAAACACCTGCAGAACTGTGGCCAAGATGTAAAAACAAAGAGAAGCATTTGACAGTTCTCAGCTGTACACCTGTGCTGCACAGGAAAGGCTTGGAGTCAAAAGCCTGGGAATTGGCCCCAGAAAGTAAGGAGATAAGAACATCCAAACCTGACAGATAGAAGAAGATCCTGGTTCAGAGGGAAAGAGAATGCAGGGGCAGAATGACCTCCCTGGTCCTGCTGGTCACACTGTTCCCGATACAAGGCAGGATGCCACTGGCCTTCTTGGCCACCTGGGCACACTGCTCACATCCTGCTACTGTAGGACAGTAAAAATGTTCTGGTTTAATTGATTAGTTACTGGTTACAGAGCAATTTCCAAGAACTCAGCAGAACATTCTGACTTTCTAACACCTCTGTCTGTACCATGCCTCTTGATGTGACACAGAGATGCAGAGGCTACCCAAGAACATTTGGGGCCTGAGGCTTAGAGCTCGTCCAAAAGAGAAACACTCCCCAGGATCTAATCATGAAGATGACAGCACAACAGCTACGCAGGCAGCCACTGCCAGGAGAACATCATGATGGTGGTCCTGGGAGACAGACACTTCCTGAACCTCTGTAGGGATGGCACATGAGAGCAGAACCTGGTCTGGCAGATCAGTGTTTCAAGCTCAGACACCACTTGTAAAAGATGCAGGAGAAAAGATCATCATTAGCATCCTTGGAAGAATTAAGAGGGAGAACAAAGATCAGGAAGTGTTGCAAAAACACATATCCTCCATTAATCTTACTAAATCATCACCTTTCAAAATCAGTTTGAGTGCCTGGAACCAGATTAGCCAGCACACCAGCTCGTGTCTCACTCCACTTCACTCATCCCACAGAACGGGGGGAATCATTTCCAATTTTCACCTTAACCAGTTACACTAAAGCAATGCAGCACCAAAAATGTGCACAATTATTCTCTTCTACCAATTTCAGCCTTGGTTCTTCCTGGAAACTTTACTCAGATGCCATGAAAATTAAATTAGACTGTCTGATTAAATGGTTTCTACCAACTGTTTGCTTTTACAGTCTCTTATAATGCCTAGAATCAATGTCAAAGGGCAATGAAGATGGTGGCACCTATGCTAGAGAGGCTGATACATCACAGCACCAACAGAACGAAAGGAAAGAGCTGAGATACTAAAAAAGAGCAGAACCACAGCACCCATCGGGTTGGAAGGGACCAGGAGAGAAGGGAGTGATGCTGCAGACCTGCACATTATCAGCTCCCTTTGTAGTCAGGTCACCTCCTGCCAGTGTCCGCTCCAAGTCTCACCTGCAGAAGGGCAGGCTGCACTGCCCCCACGGAGCGCAGCCCCTGCAGCTCCCAGCCCACAGCCCTATCGAGGCAGGAAGTGGAGCCCGGACCCACCAATCTCGAGGGAGCATTCTGATCACTGGGGCAGAGAGGCAATGCCTGCTTCCTGCGCCTGCAAATATTGACAGTGCTGTGCAGGAGCTGAACCAGACTGAAGTGGACACACAAAGCCCTGCTGCCGAGCGGCATAGTTTGGTGATGAGAGCACTGCACTGGAAGGCGAGAGACGCGAGGTCACAACGCCCGGGGGGTGCAACTCATCTCCTACATCCTGCCCAAGTTCTCTAATCTCTGGGTAAGAAGCAAGGAACCGCTGACTTCTGCTGCCAGACATTCCGAAAAAGCTGAAGGCAGAAGTGGCAGAAACCTGCATGAAAGGAGGTACTGCAGGACAGCACTGAGGGAAGCTCTTCGTGGAGAATCATGGCCCCGTTAGCAAACGGCCCCTCGCTGAGCTGGGCACCGCATTCCCCCGCTGATCTCACGGCCTGTGTGCACACCCAGGAGCCTGCCAACCGCTCCCGATCCCTGCTCCCGGTGCGGCGCTGCAGTCCCTGCCTGCGTGACAGACAGCGCCAGATAGCGAAAGCCAGCGGGAGGCTAACAGGTGAGGTGAGGCTGGCACAGAAAGACAAACATACGCAGTGCAAATCTAAGATTCTCCAATTTACTGAGGTTTAAGTCACTTCCCTGATGCCAGACCTCGCAGACACTCCTGCAAGGACAGCCCTGTCCTCAGAAGGCTTCCAACAATGGTTCCAAGGGAACGTGCCTGGCAATTTCAGCTCCTGAAAGCGCTGGGGTTAGAGGCCGGCCCCGAGCTGGTAAGCTGAGCTCTCTCAGCAGATTCTAGACAGTGTGCACAACAGAGTTTCATCTGTATGCTTTACAATCAGGCCTCTGCGACGTGCAATACTTTAAAATTTCAGATGAGTGCCTTGTTTTGTAAACCTCCAAACACCTTAATTAGTCAGGTAAGGTCTCAACCTAACCTGAGCGAAGGAAGGAAAAAACTTGGAATGCAGAAAAGATTTTACTAGTACTTGATGACTTCTGCCAACAAGCTGTAGCTCCTCTTACTCCCTGCCCTCCTACATACACATCTAATCCAGCCAGCTAAGAATTAAAAGCACTGCCTCAGACCTCGGGAGAAGACTATTTGAATTCATGGCAGTAGCCTGTGAAATGCTGGAACGCAACAAAAGCAAGTTGTCAGCCCTTGAATCTGGACTTTCAACAGCAAAGATGGCACTGCACAGCACTCCAAAGCCCAGTGGTTTATTGATCACTGGGGCACATCATCAGGCTTCATTTCCACGCCCCTGGCACTACACAGAGAAGTTCTAAATAGATCAGCATTTCCCTCACCAAAGAGCTGGTGGCTAATACAAGAATCAGCCCCACGATTAAAACATCTAAGAAGGATCTCTGCTGGTTTAAAGCTCAGTGACTCAGTACAGCATCTCCTTTTTGCCGTGCTTACCTTACCCTCCCAGTCTGCCTCTCATCGTCACCCTGACAGGACACACACAAACTGCTTAACAGTGGAAAAGGAGAAATTAAGCATGGATTTGAAGTAGAAATCTCCTCCTCTTTCTCCCTTCGCATATGAGGGAAGCTGTGAAAATCTTTTGTGCATTCAAAGGGAAAAAAACAGAACAAAGCAATCTCTATTGCCAGGCTGGGCAACAGTAAAAAGGGAGGGGGTGTTACATCAGGCCTTGAAAAACACTAACCACCTACGAACTGAAGATAAACAAGACAGGCAGGCTGCTGTGCCCTCCAGACAGGGCCCAGGAAAAGCAACCACACCAGCAGATGCTGGAAGACCAAGGATTTCATCAAGCAACAACCTAGGGCCTGCTGCTCCCACAGTCATCTGCTGCAATACTTCCAACAGCTCGCTGGCCTGAGGATGAAACCCTTGGCTTTTTCTAAGCTTGTATCCATGCACGTACACATTGGTGAGGGACAAAAGCTCGTCCCATATTTATTCCCTCCTCTGCTGTAGCAGGAACTCTTGTCACTACCCAGTCCCATTTCCTTGCTGGAATACAGACAGGAAGCAAAGGGAAAATGGGGACTCCACGATCTCTTTCCTCTTTCAGTTCATACTCGCTCATGGGAAATTAATTTCAGCTTTGGGACATGAGAACACCAGCAGCAACCTTGCGATGCAGCAGTCGTGCTCCTCTGAGGCTTGCAGCATTGAGGAACAGCAGCATCGCGCTGAGCTCTCACAACTTGCCTCTGCTGTTACAGGTACCTGACAGCTTCTCCACTCACCACCTCCAAGCATTTGCAAAACGGAGTGTTTGAGTAAAAGGTGCATATCCTCTGACAGACCATTTCCAGCTGGCACTTCTCCCACATCTCACACTGAAATCACTTCTTCCAGGATGCAGTTTCAGGAGCAAAACCCTCAGCAGATCCTCCTGTCAGGGGTACACTCTCCCATCTGAAACACTGGGTCAGCAAGGCTACTGAAGACACTACAGGAGAGCTAAATAAAAGTACAGATGGGTATAGGTGTGAACATTACCAAAAAGAAAAAGGTTGCTGCAAGAAATAACTGACAAAAGTAGTGACAGGAGACAACTCAGGCATCTGCAGTTGTGAAAGACATGGGGAAGAAGTGCAAGTACCCCCTTCTTACAACATCTTAATACAGGAAAGTAATCGCAACCGATTTTATTTGGTCATAAAAATATCAACCTACTTTAAAATGTCAGACTTCTATTTGCAAAGCAGTAAATACAGCAGAAAGAGAATCAGCTCCGATCTCACCAACCCCACCTCACCCACAGTGATGTCTGCCACTGAAAAAAAGCCCTCTTTTACCTAAGTGTCTGACAGTGCTCATGTCCAGCTGTCACAGTCTGCAAGCAGATTTTTTTTCCAGGTATTTCTAACACATCTGAGACAATTCTAAAAATAGTCAAACCCCAAAGAAACCCTGATCGTATCTTGTGCAGCTCCAGGAACTGCATGATGCACGTTGCTAGCTCTGCACAGAAAGAGGTGGAATGGAGGCAGCGCTACTGCGGCCAGCAGCCAGCTCCTAGCCACAGAGGAACAGGGATGTGAAAGGACTTCTCTTAACATCCAGTTCTGCATTTTCAGATGTACAGAGGGGATGTGCACAGCAGCTAGAACAGCAGCTGTGAGAAAGCAGCTTTTGCAAGACAGGAAAAGGACAGGGTCCAGCAAACGGCCAGAACGTGACCTGCCAGTTTCCAGGATCCCTGGACGAGCTCTGCACAGCCTTCTGCTGACAAGTACCCCCAGCGGACACCTTGGGTCTGTCCCAAAAGCACCAAAGCTCCAGCCAATTTTATGCTGAGCTGCATTACCATCATTAAAAATAAACAAGTGCAAGATGGTTGCTAGAAGTGCAAGTAACCAAACATGCACTGGGAGAGGAGGGCACAAGTCACAGAGCAGGACTTCTTCTCCTGGAACTGGATCCTTGCTCTTTGCATAGCTCCAGATGGTGCCAATCACGCATCCGAGTGCAAAGTGAGAGAAGCCTCGACACACATTAGAGAACAGAGACACCAGCTACAGCCTTCTGTGACATCAGCTTCAGCCCCTTGTGCTGGGACAAATCCAACAAATCCTCCTCCCAGCCTCTGCTCAAAGCCTTTGCTTCAGGCTACCAAATATACTGCTATGGCAAGCAAAGGCACTCATCCCAAAAAGGGGGGGAGTTTAAGAGCAAAATAAGGTAAATTGGCATTTCGTTTGATTTAGTTCTGTAAAGCGAGCTGACAGATCTCAGAGCAGTTTACAAAGCCACCGCTTTGTTCTGCAGTTCAACTATTCCACTAGACACATCTCACGGACATACATTAAGCTGCCCCAACCAGTACCAGCAGTCCCTCGTTGTAACAGTAACACCTCTCTAACCCTGTGCATCAAAGGAGTGATCCTTTGGCTGTTTTGAAAGCAGAGCAGATCGCTGTTGCACCGAGCTCCTGAAACAAAATAAGAGCGTCTGAAAGCCAAAGGCCAACATGCGTATTGGGGCTGGACAAAGAACTGACACAACATTGGCCAAGGGGCTGCCAACCTCTCCAAATGCGGCAGAGCAGAAATTCCCACTGGGTAAGTAATGGGAAAGATTTCCAGAACCGTTCAGAGTTGGAATGCTCCTTGCATATTCAATCCCTTCTCCACACTCAGCAAACATGAAGGTCAAAAGGTGAGATTTAACCCCTCTTAAAAAAGAGAATATTGTAACTTCTTCCAAACGATCTAAGAAACAACTCTGTTCCAGATCACCGGAAAGGTTTTAAAACACACTAGGAGTATCACAGTGAAATTCCTGCCGTGGTCAGGTCAATGGAGCTGGTACTGAGGTAAATTATTTGAGATACTTTGGTTGTGAAACGTGACACTACAAACCCCCCCAAAATTACATTTTAGAAACCAAACCCTGTCTCTTTGCTCCACTGCCAGCTAGGCTCGACACGCTGTCAGGACACAGAAAAAAATGCCCTCTCATTTGCTACACTTCATCTCTTCCCGCGGGAACTGGTCTCTTCCTCCTCATTCTATTTCCTGTACGCACAACAAGTCTATTGTCGCCAGGTGAAAACAGACACACATGGCACTGCCCCCCAGCCTGCACCGGCAGAAATCTCCCCTTGGGCAGAGATCAGCTGCAGCCCACAAAGGCGGGAGCAGGACCTGGCCCGGCTCCGGGCGCAGTGAACGGCTGCGTACCTGCGCTAGCCATGCGGAGATCCAGATCGCCCAGGGAGACCTTCGGGACAGGGAAGGATGACAGCCACACCAACGCTCACCGCCATCCTCTCCCACTCCCCAGCTGTCAGCAGGGGGATCCTCACAGCCCTCACGTCCCTCCTCCCCCCACTCCCTCCTACTCAGCCGCGCTCAAACCTCAGGCCCCAGCCCCTCGGCCGGCAGCTCCTTTATGCCCCAGCCCCCCCCCGCAGCCCGCGACCGGCGGTCCTGCCGCCAGAGCCGCGGCACCGGCTCGCCGTACACCGCCGCACCTGCGCCTCCCTCCCCATCCCCGCGGCCAGGGCCCCCTCGTCCTCGGGCCGGCCGGAAGGAGGCCGGCTCGGAACACCCCCTGCGGCCCACCCGGCCCGGCCCTCACCGGGGCTGCTCCCCACCCCCCCCCCCCCCCATCCCCCCCGCCCCCCGCGCC